>QRFJ01000510.1:538413-724199 GCA_006176705.1 Cocos nucifera | reverse complement strand
TACTAGACTCATAGCAAGAATCAAGTCCATCTTGGGTTCTTGTTAAGACATGGTACTTTGATCAACTTACAACTATTGTAATTGATCTAGAGAATCCTGACCTAATTAAGACACAATTGATTAAATTTAGTCATTCTCTAATTTAATTCATTCTTTAATCTAATCCTAGGTATTAACCAATTAATGGACCTAATCCCCACTAATCCATTTAACCCAATGTGTTATGATTTATGTCTTAGGATGTTCAATTCACAATCCTAGATCTTAATCAAACAACTTCTTAATTCTTAATTAAGTTTTGGGCTGAGGATTGAGATTTAGTTTTTCAAAAATAATTTTTATATTTACAAAATATTTTTATAATATGATTCTATCAATCAAGTTGCATATTGGATTCATAATCAATATGCAAGTAACATAAACATGAATCAACTTTAGATCTAATCTAAATAAGTTCATGTAATTGAAATAATTTAACTTTTAATCAATCATAAATTTTCCTAAATAAAATCTAACATATTTATGATGATGAGAATTAGATTAAAATATTTTAAATTAGATCATAAAATATCTTAGATCTAATCTAAAATTTTATGATCAATGTTTTAAATCAACACATATTAGAACAACCTCTCCACTATAAGAGATAAATCTTACAGTAGGGCAATCTTATAGCAGTTCGTGCAATCTAAAACTTTTATTTTTAGATCTAAAATTATTTTAAATTAAATAAATTATAAATAAAATTAGATCATATCTAATAAATTTATGATATGAAGCAGATCAATACGAACTAGGACAACCTCTCCACTATAAGAGGTAAACCTTACGGGAGGACAACCTTATAGCAATTCATGTGATCAAAATTTTTAATTATAGATTTAATAATAAGATTATAAATTAGATCTAATCTAAGAAATAATCTAAATATGCATACATAATCATGTAATAAATAATCTGACTTTGATACCAATTGAAGGAACCAAATTTAGGATTTTAGGATTAGATCTTGAAACCTTTTCAAGATCTGACAGTGAAAGACTAAAATTAATCAAAATTAATTTTAAATATTAAAAAATACCTTAGATCTAGGATCTATTACATGATCATGGCATGTCATTAAATAAAAAATTAAAATATAAAAAAAAAATTAAAATATGTTGATCACATCAACATGTATATACACTACATCTAATGCAGGTATGAAAATAATAGATCAGATCTATTATCTATGCAAGTTAGATATTCTAACTTGCTGATCTAGACTTGAGGATGAAGTTGTGAGCCACACATGCATCTGATCTTTAGGAGTCATCCACACAAGACCACGATCACGATTAGAAGTCCTGATACAGAAAATTAGCATAGTATGCTAGTACTATACTGATCATTCTTTTACGATCGATCTTGAATCATCTTCTTCAAATCTTGGACTCTCCAATTTTTAGAAGGAAGGAGAAGAGATTTTGAACCTAAGATACATGTCAAAAATATCTAAAGAAGGAGGAAGTGATCAAAGAAAAATCCTAGAAGAAGAACCCTTCTTCTTCTTCTTATTTTCTCTCACCTAGACATCTAGATTGGTGTCTATAAAAACCACATGCTCCAAATATTAATTTCTTCCCTGATTTTTATGAACTATTAGGTTGATCTAATTAAAATAATTAAATCAATTGATATCTAAGATAAACCAAATCGATGGTCTTTAATTGATAGCCCGCTTACCTAGCCATTTCTAATAGTATCTAAGGCAAGTTTTGGCTGACCCTCCCACTGATTGAACTTACCTAGCCTCTTGGTAAAATTATATTTTGATCGAATCACTTGACTATTTGAGCTGACCCATGTCAGCTAGATAAATTAGTGTGACTGATTTAGGTGCTCCTAGACTAGCCTATTAATGATGTCCCTTAAGCTGACCTGATGAAGCTAGTGGAAGGATCATGACAAGCTGATTCATTTGACCTTCTCTCTTTAAATCAAATCAATTAAATCCTCTAAAATTATTAGATTCTTAAAATGAAATAGTTATGATGATAACTAGATCATAGCCTCTCATTAAGTGGATGATAATGGATCCATTAGTTGGATAATCATTGGAGGCCCATAGGCCTGGTGCTTATCCACTAATGAAATTATCATTCATAATATGATTTCTTGACTACGTCTCTCTAAATAGAGGTTAGGTTGACCAATCATAGTTAGGCTTAATCATTCATTAGTTAGATGGACCAAGTATGATCATGTTAATGGTTGGACCTAATTGAGACTTTCAGTGGAGGCCCTAACCTACTAAAAAGATACCTGGGACAAAATTAAATTACTAAAAATTATTTAAAAAAATAATTGATTATGAATTTATCTTTAGATGTACATGGGTTGACCAACCATAGTTGGGCTTATGTGCAGTCTATGTGGATTCTAGTATCCACTAAGGAATTAAGGTAATTCTTCAAATTGGAGGTAGAGACTATCAGTTGAAATAAAATAGTGGAAGAAACCTTTTGATTAAAGTTCAAATATTTAGATTCAATGAATCAATTACTAATTAGGCTTTTGGTGCTCCTTTATGTAGTTAAATCCTAACCATAGTTGCTTCATTCATTGTTAGACAGTGATAAACTTATGGGACCCAACTTTGATAATAAGTATCAAAAGTTGAATATTATTTAGCAGCACGAAGTGGTTCATGCTTGGATTTCTATGCCCAGTTTAAACATAAGGTCCAAAAATAACCTAGATCAGGCAGAATGCTTCCACTGTAAGAAGTAAGGGCATTGGAAGAGGAATTGTCCTCAGTATCTTGATTCCCATGACCCCAATAGGCTAAAAAGATGAGATGAGCAAGTAGTTGCTGATCAAGAATATTATATGATAATATCTTATAATTTTTTTATTTGTGATACTTCTACTTTGGTATTAGATTCCGAACGTCCGATCCATATTTGCAATATGTTGCAAGGACTTCAAATTAGTAGAAGATTTGAAAATAATGAGCGATTCCTGAATGTTGGAGATGGAAAGTCTGTTTTAGTTCTAGCTATGGAAATAGTTCAACTTATTCTCAATACTAATATCATTTCTTTAAATGAATGTCATTATTGTCCTTTCTTTCTGATGAATATAATCTTTGTTAGCCTTTTAGCCAAAGATGGTTATCATTTATCTATAAAGGAAGATTATTGTGATATCATTATCAATGATATCACAATAATGCAAGAACAACAAAGAAATGGTATTTATATTTTATCACAGCCTGTGAGTATAATGTACACTTCTAGAAAACATCCTAGATTAGATAATATCTCTGATATCTACCTTAGCATTGTAGGCTAGGTCATGTAAACAAGAGCAGGATAAATAGGTTGACTCAAGAGAAAATTCTCGAAGTCAGTGATTATGAATCACTTCCAATCTATGAATCTTGCATTATCGATAAAATGACCAAGTCATCTTTTACTGAAAAAGAAGAGAGAGCTACTGAGCTCTTAGGTCTAGTACATACTGATGTATGTGGACCAATGAGCATAGGAGCTAAAGATGGATACTTCTACTTCATTACTTTCACAGATGATCTATCTAGGTATGGATATGTTTATCTAATGAAATATAAGTCAGATTCATTTGAAATGTTCAAAAGATTCCAAAGTGAA
This sequence comes from Cocos nucifera, assembly GCA_006176705.1. Taxonomy (NCBI): domain Eukaryota; kingdom Viridiplantae; phylum Streptophyta; class Magnoliopsida; order Arecales; family Arecaceae; genus Cocos; species Cocos nucifera. Next base: position 720,546 of record QRFJ01000510.1, on the reverse strand, counting down.
GTAGAAAAATAAACTAGAAAGAGTATTAAAACTCTTCAATTGGATCGAGGAGGTGAATACCTATCCAGTGATTCTTGACATATCTAGAAGAGAATAAAATTCTCTCATAATAGACTCTGTCAGGAATACTGTAGCATAATGGTGTATCGAAAAGAAGAAATTGAACCTTATTAGATATGGTTTGATCCATGATAGAATTTTCTAGTTTGCCTATTTCATTTTGGGGTTATGCTCTTAAGACTGCATGTTATATATTGAATAATGTACCAAGTAAATCTATCGCAAAGACTCCATATGAGATATAAACTAGACGTAGGCCTACATTCTCTCACCTATGGGTTTGGGGTTATCTGGCCTATGTCAAATATTTGCATACAGATAAGCTTGGACCCCGATCTGATAGGTGCGTATTTATAGGGTATTCCAAAGAAAGTAAGGGTTACTATTTCTACCATGCTGAAGAACAAAAGATGTTCATCAGTCTTAAGATAATCTTTTTAGAAAAAGAGTTCTTTAGTGAAGGAATTGTTGTCTCTAAGGTTGAACTTGATGAAGTTCAAAAGGTAGAAAAATCAACACCTATAGCTGAACCTGGGTTGAATTTGATTAGATCAGATCTGGATCTAGTGTACCTACACCATTAAGGCGATCTGATAGAGTACCACATCATCTAGATAGATATTATGATTTCTTGGTCTGAGATGGTGATCCCATCAAACTTCATGAGAATGATGAGGATCCGATCACTTATATAGATGCTATGCAAAGAACCAATTTTGAGAAATGGCTTGAGACCATGAAATTCGAAATAAAGTCCATGAAGGTCAATGATGTATGGATATTGGTTGACCCACCTGAAGGGGTTAAATTCATTGGATGTAAATGGGTCTTCAAAAAAAAAAGAGGCACAGACGGAAAGATGGAGATCTGTAAAGCTCGTTTGATTGTTAAGGAATATCATCAATGTTATGGTATTGACTATGATAAGACGTTGTCCTCTGTGACAATGCTCAAATTCATTCAAATAATGCTTGCGATAGCTGCCTATCTAGACTATGAGATCTAGTAGATGATGTGAAGACAGCTTTCCTAAATGGAGAGCTGATCGAAGAGGTGTATATGATACAACCTGAGGGATTCATATTCATAGATGAGTCCAAGGTATGCAAGCTTCAGAGATCCATTTATGGATTGAAGCAGGCATCTCAGAGTTAGAACATGCATTTTGATAAGATGATCAAAATATATGGCTTCATTAAGAACAGAGAAGAGCTCTACATTTACAAATGGGCAAATTATCTAGCAATAGTATTCCTTATCTTTTATGTGGATAACATTCTCTTAATTAAGAATGACATTTTCGTATTATAGAAAATAAAAATCTGATTGTCATCACAGTTCTCCATGAAGGACTTGGGTGAAGCATCCTACATCCCAGGGATGAAGATCTATAGGGATAGATCTAAAAGGATGCTTGGGTTATTCTAGTCCACGTACATAGATACTGTGCTGAAGACGTTCAGCATGGAGAATTCCAAAAGGAGCTATCTTTCGATAGACCATGAAATTGCTCTCTCTAAGAAGGAATGTCCGACAACCACTAAAGAGAGAGAGAGCATATGAGTAGAGTCCCATATGCTTCACAGTGGGATCTATCATGTACGCCATGACATGTATGAGACCAGGCATGGCATACTCACTAGGAGTAGTGAGTAGATACCAGTCTGACCCTAGAAAAAGTCACTAAAAAGTGGTTAAAACCATTCTTAAGTATTTTAGAAATACTAAGGACCAATGGTTAGTTTATGGTGAGTCAGATTTGAAACTTGTGGAGTTTACAGACTCCAGCATTCAATCTGACCATGATTACAGTAGAAGCCTGTAGGGATATATCTTTACTCTAAATGGTGGAGCTATCTGCTAGAAGAGTTTTAAGTAGCATACTATAGTAGACTCTATTTGTGAAGCAAAGTACATCGCAGCATTAGATGCTGTGAAGAAAGCTATGTGGCTGATAAAGTTTATCACCGAGCTTGGAGTAGCACCCTCCCTAAATAGTTTAGTCCTATTCTACTACGATAGCACTGGTGCCATAGCTCAAGCGAAGGAACTAAGGGCACACCAATGGATGAAGCACATTTTGTGCCATTTTCACCTAATCTGAAAGATCATGGATCGAGGTGACGTCGACCTTCAGAAGATCGACGAAAAGAAGAACCTGAGCGACCCCTTCACTAAAGCCCTGACGATAAAGAAGTTCGATAACCATAAGTCAATGATGGGTATTAGATACTGTGCTGAGTGGCTTTAGGATAAGTGGGAGTTATTGAAAAATATGTTCCAAAGCCAATTGTCAGTCTATTGATGGTTGAGCTATATTGTATCTATAATTAATTTGTTAAAAAATAAAATATATTTTTGGCATCTTTCATCGTAAAGTATTCATCTTCTAATGAACTCCATTATTATGATGAAGTCTTTAGGACTATTTATCTTTGATAAAAAGAGGATTTATCGATTAGTCCTTAAATCTAATCACGACCAAATGATAGGCTATTAATTAGGATGACAGCATCTATCAAGCATAGATTACTGTATGCCATATAGGTTGGTTGTCCTCATAACCAAGAAGTGTGGAGACATTGGTATGGCATATAGATGAGATGTGTGGGTACATCATCATCTAACATGACCAACTCTAGAGCATTTTGCTATCGAGAATGTCTTTGATGGGATATAGGTATAAATATCCTTTAGATCTGAGATCACTTCAGTGACGTACAAGCAACTCACTGTGCTTTGGCATCGAACTAACTAAATTTTTAATTTAGTAACGAAAAGCTTCTGGGCACAGTCAAGTACTTGCAAAGTCGGTGTGTGATCAAGATGGGATTGACCACTCCAAGAGTTGGAGAAGAATGCATCACTGTATTTCAATATAGCAAAATCTTAGCCAGGCAATATGGATAACTTGATCAGAGTTGACAGTTAAACTCTGAGGTATCCTATGAGCATATTGATGAAGGAGATGAATTATATGGAAACTATATCTGCATGGGTTATAAGGATGCTGTTCTACACATTCGACCTATCCGACCATCGGATATAATTGCTAGATGATTATTTTGATTAGTATAGAAATTTATTCCTATGCTACTGGCTTAAATTCAGACCTATGAGGTCACACACATTAGAGCTCACAATCTGATCGGATGGTTGATCAATGATTAAGAATCGTTCTAGGGTTAAACAATCAATACGATGATGTTTAATCTAATGCAAGTGTTACAGGAGGATCAATTAGCAAATTGATTGCTTGGCTTAATTTGATTAAGCCAAAGGACTGAGATTAAGTTTAATTAAATATAATTTAATTAGATTTGGTTTTGGCTTGATTAGATCAAGTCTAATTGGTTTATTCGATAAGCCAAGTGCAAGGAAGAACTAGTCCTGGTTCAACTAGGACTTAGGTCAACCTAATTTCCTAATTTAATTAAAAAAGTAAGTTAGAATTAAATATAATTTAATCTAATTTAATTAAATTCTTAATTAGTTTAGGATCTAATTTAATTTGGTTGAATTAGTTTTGGTTTGATTTGATTTGAGAAACCATCTTGGACCAAGTCAAAATAGGAATCCTAGTATGGCTAGGACTTCCTATTCCTTGCACCATTGACCCCTCATGCCCCCCACGCCCCTTCTCTTTGATTTTGAAGGAGGAAAAACCTTTTCCCAGGCCATCATGCATGCCCATAGCCTTCCCTTATTCCTTAGATGGTATTTGGTTGTGGACCAAGTCAAACTAGGAGTTGGTTTTGATTTAAATTCTATGAGATAGAATTTTAAGCACCTAAAACTCTTCCTTCCTTTGTGCTATCCACATCCCTAATTTTTCTCTCATTTATTCATGGGAAAGAGGAGGTTTTTGTGTGCTTATTCTTGGTGGTCCACGGCATAAAGAAATGAGGGGGCGCCTAAGTGTTGGGTGTCCCAACTAGTTGGCTATTTTGGACTTGTCTTGTCTAGCTATTTGACCTAGACAAGACTCTTCCATATCTCAATATTTAAAATAAATTTTAAACTAATTTTTTTATAAATTTTAGACCATTGAGAGAGCTTTGGGGCATGTAAAAATCAGGGAGAAAGAGTATTGGGGCATGGTATTTTCATAGACACCAATCTAGGTGTCTAGGTGAGAGAAAACAAGAAGTAGAAGAAGGGTTCTTCTTTTAGGATTTTTCTTTGATCTCTTCCTCCTTCTTTAGAGGTTTTTGAAGGTGTCTTCGGTTCAAAATCTCTTTTCCTTCCTTTTGAAAATTGGAGAGTCCAAGATTTGAAGAAGATGGTTCCAGATTGACCATCAAAGAAGGATCAGCACAGTACTAGCATACTATGCTGATTTTCTAAATCAGAACTTTTGATTATGATCGTGAGTTCGTGTGGATGACTCCTAGAGACCAGATGGGTGTGCGGCTCACAACTTCATTCTCAAGCTTGGATCAGCAAGTTAGAACATCTAACTTGCATAGGTAATAGATATGATCTATTATTTTCATGCCTGCATTAGATGTAGTGTATATACATGTTGATGTGATCAGCATGTTTTAATTTCTTCTTTATATTTTAATTTTTGATTTAATGATATGCCATGATCATATAATAGATCCTAGATCTAGGGTATTTTTTGATATTTAAAATTAATTTTGATTAATTTTACTTTTCTACTATCAGATCTTGAAAAATTTTCAAGATCTAATCCTGAAATTCTAGATCTGGTTCCTTCAGACCTATGAGCACTAGTGCCAGAGATGGATATTTCTATTTCATCACTTTCATAGATGATTTATCCAGGTATGGATATTTCCATCTGATGAAATATAAATTAGATTCATTTGAAATGATCAAATGATTTTAAAGTGAAGTAAAAAAATAAATTGAGAAGAGTATTAAAATTCTTCAATCTGACCGAGAAGGAGAATACCTTTTTGATGATTTTTCATATATCCAGAAGAAAATGGAATTCTCTTTCAATAGACTTCTCTAGGAATATCATAGCATAATGGTGTGTCGGAATGGAGGAAACAAACTCTGTTAGACATGGTCCGATCCATGATGGATTTTGCCAGCTTATCAATATCCTTTTAGAGATATGCACTCGAATCAACTTTCTATCTTTTAAATAGGGTTCTAAGTAAGTCTGTGATTAAAAGTTCATATGAGATATGGATGGGGCATAAGCCAGCACTTTCACGCCTCAGGATTTAGGGGTGCCTGGCTTATGTGAAATGGTTAATCTCAGATAAACTTTGACGTAGGTCCGACAAGTGCACATTCATAGGATACCTCAAAAAATTAAAAGAGTATATTTTCTACCATGCTGATGAACAAAAATTGTTCGTCAGTCTTAAGGCAATCTTTTTGAAAAAGAAGTTTCTTGGTGAAGAAACTATTGTCTCTAAAGTTAAACTTGATGAAGTCCAACAGGTAGAAACACCAATACAGGTAGTTGAAGCAAAATCAGATTTTATTAGATCAAATCTGGAGCCTAATGTACCTACATCATTAAGATGATCTGATAGAGTACCGCATCAGCCAAATAGATACTATAGTTTCTTGGTCCAGGATGGTGATCCCATCGAACTTGATGAGAACGATGAGGATCTGATCACTTATATGGATGCAATGCAGAGGCCTGATTTCGAGAAATGGCTTAAGGCTATGAAATCCAAAATGGAGTCCATGAAGGTCAATGTTGTACGGATATTGGTTGACCCACCCAAAGGGGTTAAATTCATTGGGTGTAAGTGGGTCTTCAAAAGGAAGAGGGATGCAGATGGAAAGGTGGAGACCTATAAAGCTCATCTAGTTGTTAAGAGATATCATCAACATTATGGTATTAACTATGACAAGATATTCTCTTCTGTGGTAATGCTAAAATCTATTCAGATAATGCTTGCTATAGCTGTCCATCTGGACTATGAGATCTGGCAGATGGATCTGAAGATAACTTTCCTAAATAGAGAGCTGATCGAAGAAGTTTATATGATACAATATGAGGGATTCATATCTACAGATGAGTTCAAGGTGTACGAGCTTCAAAGATCCATTTATGGATTGAAGCAAGCATCTCGAAGTTGGAATATGCATTTTGATAAGATAATCAAAATATATGGCTTCGTTAAGAATGAAGAAGAGTCCTGTATTTAGAAGTGGGCGAATGATCTGATAGTGGTATTCCTTATCTTATATGTAGATGACATTCTCTTAATCGAGAATGATATCCCTACACTGTAAGAAATAAAGGTTTGGTTGTCATCTCAGTTTTTCATGAAAGATTTGGATGAAGCATCCAACATCCTAGGGATGAAGATCTATAGGGATAGATCTAAGAGGATGGTTGGGTTATCCCAATCCACGTACATAGAAACTATGCTGAAGAGGTTCAGCATGGAGAATTCCAAGAGAAACTATCTTCTAATAGGCCATAGAATTTCTCGTTCTAAGAAGGATTATCCGATAACTCCTAAAAAGAGAGAGCGTATGAGTAGAGTCCCATATGCTTCGATAGTGGGATCTATCATATACACCATGGCATGTACGAGATCAGATGTGGCATACTCACTAAGAGTAGTGAGTAGATATCAATCTAATCTAGGAGAAAACCACTGAAAAGTGGTTAAAGCCATCCTTAAGTATTTAAGAAATACTAAGGATCAATAGTCGATTTATGGTAAGTTAGATCTAAAACTTGAGGGATTTACAGACTCTAGCTTTCAATCGGACCATGATGATAGCAGAAGCATGTCAGGTTATGATTTTATCCTAAATGATGAAGCCGTCTGCTGGAAGAGTTCCAAGCAGCATATGTGGCAGACTCTATTTATGAAGCAAAGTACATTGCAGCATCAGATGCCGCGAAGGATGCTGTGTGGCTGAGAAAATTTATCATCGAGCTTGGAGTAGCACCTTCCCTTAATGGATAGGTCCTGCTCCATTAAGATAGAATCGGTGCCATTGCTTAGATGAAAGAATCAAAAGCACACCAACGAATAAAGCACATACTGTGCCGCTACCACCTAATCCAGAAGATCATGGATCGAGATGATGTCGGCCTTTAGAAGATCAACGGAAAGGAGAACCTAGTCGATCGCTTCACTAAAGCCTTGGCGATAAAGGAGTTCAACGACCACAAGTTGAAGATGAGTATTAGATACTGTGCCAAGTGGCTTTAGGACAAGTGGGAGTTGTTGGAAAATATGTTCCAAAGCTAATTATTAGCCTGTTGATGGTTGTGCTATCTTGTAAGTTTAATTAATTTATTGATAAATAAAATAAATATTTTGGCATTTTCGTCATAAAGTCTACATCTTTTAATGAACTCCATTATTGTGATGAAGTTTTTAGGACTATTTAGTTTCGATAATGAGAGGATTTATTAATTAGTTCTTAAATAGTTCATGACTAAATGATACGCTGTTAATTAGGACGATAATATTTATCGAGCATATGTCAGTGTATGCCATATAGGTTGGTTGTCCTCTTAATTAATAAGTATGGAGATACTGGTATAGCATATAAATGAGATGTATGGGTACATCATCATTGGATGTGACCAACTCCAGTGCGTTCTGCTGTCGAGAATTGCTTTGATTGGATATAGGTATAAGTGTCTTTTAGACCTGAGATCACCATAGTGGCTTGCAAGCAACTCATTATGCTTTGGTATTGGACTAACTAAATTTTTAATTTAGTAATGAAAGATTTTTGGGCACAGTCAAGTACTTGCAAAGTCGGTGAGTGATCCAGATGGGATTGACCACTACAAGAGTTGGAGAAGAATGCATCATTATATTTCAATATAGCAAAAACCTTGGTCAGGATAATCCATAAGATGAATTTGGTAGTTTGAATTACAATATGAATGACCTAATCGAGGTTGATAGTTAAACTCTGAGGTGTCCTACAAGCATTTTGGTCAAGGGGTTGAATTATACAGAAACTATATCTACATGGATTCTTAGGATGTTTTTCTACACATTTGATCTATCCGGTCATCGGGTACCATTGCTAGATGATCACTTTAATTGGTATAGAAATTGATTATTATACTATTGACTTAGATTTGGATCTATAAGGTCACACATATAAGAGGTCTCAATCTGATCGGATGTTTGATCAATGATTAAGAATCGTTCTAGAATTAAACAACCAATACGATTGATATTTAACCTAGTGCAAGTGTTGTAGGAGGATTGATTAGTAATTTAATTATTAATTAGCTTAATTTGATTAAGCCAGAGGGTTGATATTAAGTCTAATTAAATATAATTTAATTAGATTTGGTTTGAGCTTGATTGGATCAAGTTCAATTGGTTTATTAGATGAGCCAATTGCAAGGAAGAACTAGTCTTAGTTCAATTAGGACTTGACTAAACCTAATCTCTAATTTGATTAAAAATTAAATTAAAATTAAATCTAATTAAATCTAATTTAATAAGATTATTAGTTGGATTAAGACCTAATCTAATTAGGTAAAATAAATCCTAATTTAATGTGGTCCAAGGATCAAGTTGGACCAAGTCAAATTAGGAGTCCTAGTGAGACTAGGACTCCCAAATCTTTGCACCATTCAATCTCCATGCACTCTCCACGAAATTTTATTTAATTTTTTTATGGAATCTCTCTTTTTTAGAGAGAGTACATGCATCCCCATGTTTCATATACTTCTTATATGGTATTTGGTTGAGGACAAAGTCAAAATAAATTAGTTGTTTTGATTTCAAACTCTATTTGATAGAGTTTGTTGCAAGCAGAATTCTTATCCATGTATGGTGCCTAAATTCCTGATTTTTCTCTAAAATTCTCATGAGAAATAAAATATTTTAATGTGCCAAACACTAGGTGGTCCATGCCCAAAAAGAAGGTGGGGACGCCCAAGAGTTTGGCACCCCAAGTCTAGCCCAATTTGGAGGTCTCTTGACTAGGTATTTGACCTAGACAAGGACTCCTCCATATCTCTCAATATAAAAAAGTTTTTAACCTATTTTTTTTTTATTACAGATCTAAGAGAGTGGTCTTTGGGCATGGAGAGGTTGGGTGCAGAGAGGCTTAGACATGGAAATTGTAAAGGCACCAATCAAGGTGCTTTGGTGAGAGAAGAAGAGAAGAAGAAGAGGGTCTTCTTCTAGGGTTTTCTTCATTCCATTCCTCCATTCTTTTTATGATTTTGAGAGGTGTCTCAGATCCAAAATCATCTTTCTCTTCTTCTAGAAATTGGAGGATCCATGTTTCAAAGAAAGAAAGATCAAGATCAACTATCGAAGAAGGATCAGTGCAGTTCTAGCAAACTATGCTGATTTTCGGGCATCAAACTTCTAATCAATGATCGAGGGCTCGTGTGGACAACTTATAGAGGTCAGATACATGTGTAGCTTGGAATGACAACCTCAAACCCTAATCAGTGAGTTAGAGAACTTGATTTGCAAAGGTATGGATGATACGATCATCTTTCTCCTATCTAGATTTGATCTAGTATAGAACAATTTTTATGTTGATATGATCAACATGATTTATTCTCATATTTTAATTTTTGATTTAATATCATTCTTTAATCATATAATAGGATCCTAGATCTAGGATTTTTTATGTTTAATTATGAATTAATATGATTAATTCATGTTTTTGCTATATAGATTTAAAAAAAATTTAAAATCTATTCCTAAAACCTTAGAATAGTTTTTTCAAAAATTGCTGAAGCTAAAGTGCAAGACTTCATCTGAAAGTCGATAGTCTATAGATTTAGCCTACCTCGAACTCTCATTATTGATAATGGATGTTAATTTGTAGGAGCTAGATTTGTCGAGTTCTATGAAGATCTGAACATCTTCCATCATTTTATATTAGTAGCTCACCCACAGACAAACAACAAAGCTGAGGTAATTAATAGGACTCCATTGTAAAGAATCAAGACAAGGCTTGAAAGGACAAAAAAAAAATAGGTGGATGAACTTTATCATGTTCTTTGGGCCTACAGAACCATCCAAAGGCTGCCAATTGAAGAAACTCCATTTGCTTTGGCTTTTGGAGCAGAGGCAGTCACTTTGATTAAAATTGGACTTTCTTTAACGTGAGTTGAAGCATTTAATGAATAAAATAATTCACAAGATCTCAAAGCAAATTTTGATCTGTTGAAAGAAAAGAGAGAAAATGCCTAAATTCGGATGGTAGCTTATAAACAGAAGATAGCTTGCTACTATAATTCCAGAGTCAGAAGTAAAATTTTTAAAGTAGAAGATCTGGTACTATGGTGGGTAGATATCTCATAGCCCTGAAATCAAGGAAAGCTCACACCAAACTGGAAAGGCCCTTATAAGGTCATAGAAATCGTCTGACTAGGATCTTACTATCTAAAGGAGCTCGGGGGAGCTATACTCCCACAGCCTTAAAATTTAAAAAATTTATGAATGTACTATCAATGAATCTATTTTCAATAAATTTTTTTCATTTTAACATTCTTATCCTTAGTGCAAAACTGTGCGATAGCAAAAAATTATCTAACTAAACTACATTCTCAAACAAAGGTGAAGGCCTCTGGTTCTTAAATAGGAGATTAACCTCATCTTAATGAGGGTGAAGGCCTCCGATTCTTAAATAGGAGGTTAACCTCATTTTAACGAGGGTGAAATCCTCCGATTCTTAAATAGGAGGTAATGAGAAGAGGCCCTCTCAATGATCCTTTTGCGCTCCGGCAATCTTATTAGGAATGGAAGGAGAACCTCATCCTAATAAGGATAATAGCCAACCACGTCAGGAATAGAAGGTTTGTTGATCCTAGTACCGCTCTGATACCAATTGGTGTGCCCACAACTGCTTAGAGCCATAGTCATAGATCCGATCTCTTATATGAACCTGGGTGTTAATCCAGTAAACTAAAAAAGATCTAAGAAAGAAGATAGAAGAGGATGGAGCCTAGGATTTTGGTATTGGAACCAGAGAGAAGAAAGAAGAAAGTTAGAGAGAAAAGCTATGTATTGATTCCATTATTATAAAAGTTACAATATCTGCATTTATATACTCTAGGATTTCTGCTATACTATATGAATCCTAATAAACCCAAACCTTAGCTAAAAAACTCTCCATAGGCTAACCCAATATATGAAAGCACTCACTAAGCTCATGTACATCCATGTCTCCCATGCTCTCATCCTCTGGATCTAAACCAGATCCATACTTGAGTTAGCCCCATTAAGACCTTATTGGATCAGGTCTTAAGTTTCCCTGCATTAATCCTAATCCGAGACCAAATAGAAAACTCATCCTATTCTGTATGCCACCATTGAGCCAACTCTATCAGAAGCCAAGCTGGCTTGACTACATCTCACCTGAATGTTGTCTTCAATCTGTCTGAGAGGGCTAACTCGAATCCATCCTGAGTCGGCTCGATCTCCGCCCGAGCTGGCTCAATTGCATATCCAAGCTAGCCCATCTATGTGTCAGCCTATTATCTTGGCTGATTCTTCTCTTGGATTTGGTCCATTACTCTACCTTATGTCCCAGATCTCTAGAGCACCTACTAAGCCTCTCAAGATCCTCACACTTGAACCTCAAGTCCATGAAGGGCTACACACCATCTCCATCCTAGGATAACTTCTGTCCTAGTTCTAGGACCACACTTGTCCTAGACTCTCCGGAACCAACACTCTGGCTCCTCCTGTGGCCTTCCAAGAGTTGAGAGCACTACACCAAATCCTACAATCTCTACTTTGGTGGGTCCAAGCCTTGGCACACCTGGCAATGTTCTCCTATACGATCCTGCCATCGCTGCATTCCTTGATAGCATCTATGCACACCTTGCCACCACCATCCTTCTTGAGCTATTGAGCTCTCTTTAAAGCCTTTAGGATGACTGCCTTCACCATTGAAGAACTTGGCTTGATCCTTTGCACCACCTTTGAAGTTGAAGGCACCCTTCTGCTTAGCAGCCGCATCAACTGTCTTAGACCTTTTTGAAGAATCTACTGCAATCCTATGCTGACGCCCACTGCATACCCTGACACAGTCTCCTTAGAACTTTGCTTATCCTCCTGCACATGCTGCTACACCTAGAACTATAAATCTCTAGTGTTGGTATTGGAATATTGCTCCTCCCACACCTCTTCGCTCTGAACTCGTGTCATATCTCCCTCCACCTGTGAAGCCATCTCTGCTTGGTGCTCCACCTAGAATCAATGTCCTCCTGATGCCGCAAAAAATTCTAACTCTATACTCGAGTCTCCCGAGGCCAACCATCTAACACTGCAATGCTGGTTTTGCCGCTGCACCTCAAACACCATCATTGCCCCTTTGGACCCTTCGCACTGCATAGACCCCTCCGAAGCCCTCTCGGATACATCGCACCCCATGAGCTCCTCCAAGACAACCAAGAGCTCATTCTACTCTTTACTTTCAATGATTGAATCTATGAAATCAGACTTTTCTCTTTTCTTGCACTTCTTTCAAAGTGGACATTCCCGCTTAAAGTGCCCTGCTTTACCACACTTGATGCAACTCATGGATCCCTTGCTGCCTCTTCGCTGACCCTTCTTCTCTTTCTTTAGCCTCTCTAAAACCACGAGACCCTCCTAGAAGACTTTTCTTTTCATCATCCATTTTCATTTCTCGTTAGACCTTAGCACCGATACGATCTTCTCGTACATCATTGTCTCCTTACCATACAGCAACGTCATCACTAATGGATCTAATTTTCTAGATAGCAAACACAACAATAATAAACTCTTGTCCTCTTCTTCGAGATTCATCCAAATATTGAGCAAGTCCTTGCTCATCTGATCAAACTACTGAATATGTCCTGCAACATCCTCGCTCTCCTGCATCCGAAGGTTATACAGTTGCTTTTTCAGCATCAACTTTTTGCACATTTTTCTTCATATACAACTATTGTAACCTCGACCACAAACCCTTGGATGTTCTTTCCTCCAATATGCCATACAATACCTCATCTACCAGACAAGTCCTAATTGTGGCACATGTCTTTTTCTTTAAAGACACCCAAATATTGTCTATCATCTCCTCCGACCTATCCTCCAAGGTCGAATCCAGTTCCATTTGAACTAGCAGATCCTTCATCCTAACTTTTCATATGGTGAATCTTTTCTTTCCATCAAATTTCTTAAATTCTACCTTCATTCCATTGTTCTCAATGATCAAACCAAATAAAAAATAGCAAACAAATAGATCTAAAAATTATCTTGACTAGAGACGGTGGACAGCAGCCTTAGATCTCTTTCTTTCTCATGAAGCATGGAGAAAATCTTAGATCTGAACCTCACTGCTAATCTCTGCTGAAATCTGATATTCTTCCTCCTCCATGCTCAATCGGGCTCTGATACCAATTGTTATCCTGGTACCGCTTTGATACCAATTAATGTGCCTACGACTACTTGGAGCCATAGTCATAGATCCAATCTCTTACTGAACCTAGGTGTTAATCCAGTAATCTGAAGAAGATCTAAGAAAGAAGATAGAAGGGGATGGAGCCTAGGGTTATGGTGTTGGAACTAGAGAGAAAAAAAAGAAAGTTAGGAAGACAAGCTCTATATTGATTCCACTATTATAAAAATTATAATATCTGGATTTGTGTACCCTAGGATTTCTGCTATACCATATGAATCCTAATAAATCCAAACTCAAGCTAAAAACTTCTCTTAAGCTAACCTGATACATGAAAGCACTTATCGAGCTCATGTACACCCATGTCTCCCATGCTCTCATCTCCTAGATCTAAGCCAGACCCATACATGAGTTAGCCCTCTTAAGATCTTATTGGACCAGGTCTTAAGACCCCTTGGATTAATCTCAATCCAAGACCAAATAAAAAACTCATACTGTTCTGTACACCATCGTTAAGCCAACTTTATCAGAAGCCAAACTAAGTTGACTACGTTTCATCCGAATGTTGTCTTCTATTTGCCTAAGAAGACTGGCTTGAATCCATCCTGAGCCTGCTTGATCCCAGTCCGAACCAGCTCGACTGTATATCTGAGCCAGTCCGCCTATATGTCAGTCCCTTGTCTTAGTCGATTCTTCTCGTAGCTTTGGTCCCTTGCTCCATCTTATGTCTCAGATCTCCAGAGCACCTACCAACCCTCTCAAGGTCCTCACACCTAGACCTCAAGTCTGTGAAGGGCTATATACTACCTCCACCCTAGGACAACTTCTGTCCTAGCCCTAGGACCATACCTATCCTAAACTTTCTGGAGCCAATACCCTAGCTCCTCCCATGGTCTCCCAAAGCTCGAGAGCACCACACCAAATCCTATAAGATTAACCTCATCATAACGAGGATGAAGATCTCTGATTCTTAAATAGGAGGTTAACCTTGTCTTAACAAGGATGAAGGCTTTCGATTCATAAATAAAATGTTAGCCTTATCTTAATGGTGTATTGAAAGCCTCCAATTCTTAAATAGGAGGTAACAAAAAGAGGCCCTCGCAATCACCTTTTTGTGCCCCAACAATCTTGTTAGAAATAGGAGAAAAATCTCATCCTAACAAGAGAAATAACCAACCACGTCAGGAATAGGAGGTGAATCTCGTCCTGACGTGGATAAGGATCCTCACGGAGGATTGAAGGCCTTCGATTCTTAAACAGGAGATAACGAAGAGAGGCTTTCTCAATGATCCTTTTGTGTCCTAGCAATCTTGCTAGGAATAGAGGAAGAATCTCAACCTAATAAGGGTAAAATATAACCATGTTAGGAACAGAAGGTGAACCTCGTCCTGACGTGGATGAAGACCCTCATGAGGGATTGAAGACCTTCAATTTTTAAATAGAAGGTAATGGGAAGAGGCCCTCTCAATGATCCTTTTGCATCCCAACAACCTTATTAGGAACAGAAGATGGACCTCATCCTAATAAGGATAATATCCAACCATGTTAGAAACAGGAGATGAATCTCATCTTGGCATGGATGAAGACCCTCATGGGGATTGAAGGCCTTTAAATTTTAAATGGGAGGTTAACCGCAAGTTTGAAATTTTTCAGAGATAAATTTGCTCCTAACCAAGTTTAAGGACCCTTGTTTATAAACAATAGGGATAGATGTACAAGGCATGGGATGGAGGCTATTGTTTCAAGATGGCACTAATATCAAGCATAACAAGAAAGCAAAGAAAGCGACAAGCATCAAAATTAGAAATAGAATAAGGGGCCAACTTAAAGAAATATTATTCCATTGAAATTAAAAGATTCATTACATAGGTCCTTAAGACCGATTACAAAAGAAAAGGGAGAAAAAGAAAGGTCGAAGTCCTACTCAGAGTTAGACTTTGGACTTCCAGCTCCAGCTAATACAAGGGCGTGTTTCAAGTCATTGACCTTCTCTTCAAGATCTCTCCTTGCTGACAAACTCTCATCAAGTAGTTTGTTGGCTCTCCAAAGATCATCTTCCATGTCTCTTAGCTCTTCCTTAAAACTGCAGACTCAGCTTCAACGTCTTTCACTGTGCTCTCATTGTAAGTCGTTTAGATCTTGAGTTGTAGAAGTTCGGCCTTACTCTTTTTGTAAATCACTGAAAGATCTTCTATGGTTCTCTTCAAAGATACAATTTCTTCTGGATCCCCTTTCGAGCCGGTCTGAGCTTTATCTGCCAACTATTTTTGAAGCCAGGACACCTCAATGTTAGCAATCTCAAATTTTTTTTTTTTTAGTTCATCAATTTGCCCACACTAGCCGATTCGGTAGGTGTCGTAGCTATCTTGGCATCATGTAGTTATTGCTGAAGGTTAGAGAATTTCTTCAACCGCTCCCATCCATATTCTACCTTACTTTGGATCTAGGCCGAACCCTTCTCTAGCTAGCCGATCTTCTCTTTTACTTCACAAAGCTCGACTTCAAGAGAGCAAATTTTTGCGATCGAAGTCCAAGCCTTATCACTGGTAAGTTTCATTGCTCATTCTAATTCTTTAGTAAGATGGTACTTCTTGGCAGTGTATTTCTTGAAGAATTGCTTGGACGACTGGAAGAGTCTATTGATTTCGACTATAGCTTCAGCGTGACCTTTCTTTGATTTTTTAAGTTCATCTTCTATCTTTCCTAGTTTTCTTTTGAGTTGATGAACTTCTCTTTTTAAATCTTTGATATAAGTCTTCAAAGGGATGCCCTGAGATAGAGGTTCAGCTTCAATAGGAGACTATACTTAACATATAAGAAAAAAAAAATGACAAAAAAGAATGGCGAAGGAAAGGATTTTATTTTCGTTAATTGAAATATTTGAATATATGAGAGATAAAAAGAAAAAAGAAAAGAGATATAATAGTTAGAGGTCTCAAAACTCTGCAGGAGTAGTGGAGGAGCATGGTGCAGCTTTGACTAGTACAAATCTTTCAACAGCTATGGGGGCAAGCATGGTGAGGTCAGTGATAACACCTAGAAGTGTAGCCTCGCTCGAGGAAAGTTTTGCCTCATCTTTGGATGGTTCTCCTATCAAGAAGCCAAGAATCAGCTCTAGAAACTTCTCTGTGACCCTCAATTGGCAGAGATCATATTCTTTGATGAAGGCCTCCTGAGCGAAGGCCACCTTGATATCCCTCAGCTCTTCTGAAGATTTGAATGAGGAAATGATCTCTTCTGTCGCCTACCTCTTCTCTTTAGTAGAGTTTATCTCGACCTCCTTCCTCTTTCTTTCTTTCAAGGTTAGCGCTACCCTCAAGTCAACAAATGTTTGCTCTTCCCTTTTGAGCACCTCCTATAGACGCTCAACCTCGGTCGAGAGATGACTCGCCTCAGCCTTGTACCCCTGGGCCTCCTCTACAGCTTTGGAGGCCTTAGCCTTCTCGACATTAATCATTTCGATATTAGTAATCAATTAGTGGCTGACCTACAAATCAATAAAATCAATTATACTATTGAAGAACTCATAACCAAACCTGAGAAACAAAGAAAGAAATATCTACCTCAAGGTATGCCATAAGGGAGTCCTTGACCTGCTGATTAAGATTGGTACAGGTAATCCTTTTGACAATGTGTGGAAGGACACATGCGTCAACTAGAGCCTTAACAATCCTCTAGTCATCGAAGAAAGCATTGTCCCAATCAATGTTGTCATCACTGGATTCCCTCGAAGTTCGTTGGGGTCGAGCCCTTCTGGCAATTGTCTTCTTCTTCTTCCTCCTAATTTTCTCTTCAGAGAGAGGAGCTGAAGCTGGGATGTCAGTAGGTGGGCTCAAGGTTGTTAGTGGTACCATGGGTTTTGGGGTGGGGACTCCTTCTGCT
Source organism: Cocos nucifera (assembly GCA_006176705.1). Taxonomy (NCBI): domain Eukaryota; kingdom Viridiplantae; phylum Streptophyta; class Magnoliopsida; order Arecales; family Arecaceae; genus Cocos; species Cocos nucifera. The sequence continues at coordinate 703,275 of QRFJ01000510.1, read as the reverse complement.
GGAGCAGTGGAGTTTGATTCCCTAATTTTCACCCATTTGGACGATTCTTTGAAGGCCTTGTTCTTCCTTTTCTGAGCCTAAAGCCCCTTCAACAGCTTCTCCATTTCTTTAGGAGCTATTTCTATAATAACAGCAAAGTCGGGATCAGAAGAAAAATAAGGAAAACAAAAAAAATGAACATGAGTACCTTTGAGGTTGAGCGGGCTTAAATCAAGGTTGAAAAGTATCTTGTTGTCAATGAGTTCAAACAATAAAGAAATTTTATAATCTTTCAGCTTATTGGCAGAATCGAGATCCAATCTTTCCAACCTGAAAGCTTGACAGACTAAATCTCTTAGGTGCCCTTAAGGAGGAAGTTCTAATTCTATGGTTGGACAAAAGATGAAGAAAAACTTTCTCTTCCAGTTGTGAATGGAAGAAGGGGCATCCTTTAGTAGCCCCTTCTTACCGAATTGGAGGGATAGATACCACCAATCTTTGGTGGTAGGATGGTGTTTGAAGGTAAAGTAGTTATGGAATAAAAAGATGGTAGGATGAACTTTAGTTGAGATACAAAGAGAAAGGAATCCTATGATAAATCTAAAAGAGTTCGATACCATAGAGGCTAAAGAAATGTTTAAAAATAGAAAAAGTGCTACTACAAAAGAAGGAAGAGGAAGTCTTAACCTAGCATGGAAGGCCTCTAAATACAAACAAAAGTGACTCAGAGGAGGGGCACATGCTTGGCCGCTCAGTCTGGAAAGCTCCAATTCATATTTGGGAGGAATCCTATACTGGATCCTGAATAGCAATGGGTCTTCGAGGGACAAAGAATAGGAAATAGTTTTGGGAACAAAGTTCGGACAAGGTGCATCCCTAAGCTCTATTTCTTTCCTAGAATTTGGGTTTTGGGAGGTCGGGCCAAACAAGCTCCTAGAATCAGTTGACTAGAAAATGTCGGAGGATATTTTGGATCTAACAAAGTCCAAAAAATCTCCTAAAATCAAGCCAAAGGTGATAGGTGGATGGAATAAACAAGAAAAAAGCTATAGATCCCTCTCTAAGAATTTTCTAATGCTAAAAACCAAGAAGATGAACTAAGAAGTACAAATAAAGGGTTAGGATACTAACTTAAAGTGGCTAGAGGAGGCAGAAATATAGTCAGAGAATCGAAGGATGAATGAAAATAGGATGACCACAAGGAAGGTGGAGCAAGCACTCGGGCTTGAGGAAGATAAAGAACATAGAAGGAAGAGAGAACCAGATGGAGATATAAAATTGAAGGAGGAGGTGGAGTTTAAATAGTTAGAGAAAATCGGGAGAGGTTACGATTACCGATCCTCTCCAGCCATCCCTCACCTACCATGTGTCCCACTCATTGCTGACATTTGGTGAAGTAGTAATGGTGCCATACTTAGAGTACCATGTTGGGAAAAATTTCGAAATAGAAATATTTTCAAAGTCATTCATTCATTAAGAAGCTTTGGCTCCAGTCGAAAAAAGCCAAAACTTTTCACCTTTTGGAAGTGGGAAACCAGCAGAGGACTTTGGCATCGCAATTTTGGTACTTTCTTCATTCGATCTTCAAACTCGAGAATAAGAGGACAAGTGTTGGGGATAAAATAACTCTCACCGAAGTCTGATAAGAAGTCCAACCTTGATATGATTTCATTCGGAGTTGCAACAATCATGACTGAACTTCAGCTAAGCTGATCTTCTACTCTAATTCAATTTAAGGAGGTTGACCTTTAGACGATGTATACTGGACGATCTTCTCAATTGCAACCATCCGCTCTCTTTCAATGACTATAGAATGCTTCCAAGGCATGATGAACTTTGTTCAGCCAAACTTGAACAGTGAAGGGCATGTTAATTAACTTTGGTCTTGGTATTAGCAAAGCCCCATCAAATATTAAACCCCAATGCCCTCCAATTTCATCTATGACAGACCTAGAGTGCAGCCAAATTCCTTTGTGGAAGACAGCATATCTCATTAACCTTACATCAGGGATTCCATCCAGCCAAATTCCTCTTCAATCAAATTCTATTTCAGCCAAACTCCTTTACTCTATTTTATGAATAGTGCTTGACCTTGAGTGTGGTCGAATTTCTTCATCTCTTTCTGATAATTACAGATCTAGCCAGTTTATATCATGCTTGTCGACCGAACGAGTTTGAATAGTGAAAGAACTTCATCGTCAGCACAAGTCTAATTCCCAATCTAGAATAACAACCACTTCACAGATGATGAATCATAGCACTCCTTCAGTCCAAACTTCAAGCTGATCTTGAAGGCAGTAGAACTTCTAAAAGCAGATCGAATAGCATCGAAGTTCATCCATTTCAGCTTTCAGTCGATCTCGACACAGTCAAACTCCTTTAGAAAGTCTGGAAATGATTTTCATTGAAAGTCCTATGTTTTCCTCTCTAGCCTCTAGCTTGAATACTCCTGTCAATCCCTGGCTGACCTTGAAAATGATCGAACTCCTCAAAGCTATTGTAGGCGGCATCAATAGATTTTAACTAGTTACAGGTTCGCCACCTGTCACTCAAAAGTCGATCTCCAAGTTTGGCCTATCTAACTTCAGGTTCTTCATCCCAACATACACAACTTGCTAATAGATGTAGAATCCATGTTTGAACTCCAACAAATAGAGTTCAATTGCTACAAGTCTCGACAAATCATAGTCCACTCTCTATAACAAACTTCATATAGTCTGATTGGCCTACTGACATTCTATTATGACTGTCACTTTCATTCTATTATAGACTTCGCTATATAAGGAATCTTCTAGATATGTCTTTTCTTTTAAGCTCTCATCTCTATTTATATCCTTTTGAGTACTCCATTTTTATTGGTCAGAGAACTAACTTGACCATTGGAGGGTCTTATCAGAGCCATCCACCTCCGATCTGGATTTTGCTTGCAGGTCTCGTTGGCGACCTTGTCTTCTCCAGCTCTAGCAAACTTCGATGTCATCACCATTTTTTGTACCAACATATTGAAAGAAGGTTTTAGAATTATTTAAAAATTTATTTTATTCTAGACCTAACCATTTATTGAGTTTTCTTAATAATTGGGTCCTTAGTATTTCAAAATTTTTTAGACCATTAATCGATTAGAATGCCTGATTAACATCAAATCAACATGAAATCAGGTACAAAAGACTAATTATTATCATATTCGAGGACTTAATTATTTTATTTTATCCTCCTCCCTAACTTAATTTTTATTGTCTTTAATAGAGAAGAGAAATAGAATGTGATAGGTAAAAAAGAAGGAAAAAGAAAAGAGTTCACCTAGGCTTTAATTGTTCTCGGGTTATCTTGGGCATTATTTGTTCTTGGTCCAGCATGGGTCTATAGTTCTCCCCATAACTTAGTCCTGAACTTAAAAGAAAGGTAAGCTAAACATAAAAAAAAATTCAAATGCGAAAGCTAAGTTGCCTTCCAGTAAGTGCTAAGTTTAACATCTTCAACCAGATCCTATGAAGGAGTCCCACCTATAACCAACATGGGTGCATCCTTTAGAGTTTCAAAAAGATAGAGCCAATCAGGAGGCCTTATCTTCATAATAATGAAACATCCATAGAATGCTCTATAATGATTAAACTTAGCCCAGACCAATAGAGTGTATTGAGCAAGCATGCTATACCATAATCTAAAATTATCATAGTTTTTATGATGATCAGGAAGGAATGGTGTTTGCTGGACTGAAATTGGAGATGGTGGTTTAGAAATTATTTTAACTATAGCCTGATCAACCCCAATCCCTTTCTCGGGTATAATATGTCTTGGCATCAACTCTTCTTGATCTAAAGCATGGCACTTTTTTTACATTAATTTTAAATCTATCTTCATACATCATTTTAATATTGTTGATAGATTTTGGAGGCCATCCTTGAAAGTAGTACTGAATCCAAAAAAATCAATCCTAAAATCATTATCCCTCATTTTAGCAATATCCCATTCGACAGCTTCTTTGTATGCTTTTAGAACACCTATAAGTTGGGCTTCTTGATTAGGTATCACTGGTAGGGTGTCAGTGGATGCATCAAGAAGTAGCTTCAATTCTAGAGCAGTTGGTAGTTCTGACAAGAAGGCTATTGGTGGGCTAGGTGGTGGCTCAAATTTTTCAATCCAAAATGAGGTGGTTTTGGGGTAGGGCATATCTACTTGATCATTTACTTCTATAATATACCCATCTTCATCAAAATCATCCACTCCAAAATGAGCCAAACAAGGATTTGACAAATCCTGAGGAAGAATTTTGGGTGTAGATTTCTCTTGTGTGTTATTCATTTATGGTTCTTGAAAAGTCTCTATTAATTCCATCATTTCATCAGGTTGTCCTTCTTTCCCACAAAAGGAATGGATGATTCTAGGGCACTTGGCAATGAGACCTTAGGTACGTAGGATGATGGAATGGTTCATCCTACCATTTTGGTTCTTCATTTTATGTTTCTGCCTTAGCCAAATGGACCAAGATGGTCTTTTTGGTTGTGTAGGGTTGTTTTATGATCATTTCATTTTTAAGAGTTATAATTGATTGTCTAGAAAAAGTTTTTGAGACATTAAAATTTTTTGCCATATATGGTCCCTCAGGGTCACTCTTAGATTTACTAAGATACTCTCTTTCCTCCTATCGATTGAATGTGAGCACTAGCTTCTCTAGTTCTTTTAAGGTTTGCATATAGGAGTTAAGGATCTATTGGCTATTGTGATTGCTGAGTTCTATCATGTCTATTGCTTGTTGAAATCTCTCTTCAAAAGTTGAGTTATTGTTAGTTGAAGAAGGTTGATATTGTGAGTAGGGCATGTCATCATAAGATGTATCCATGAATGTGGGTCCTCATGTCATCAAGTTAACTACTGGTTATGGTTGCCACGAAAAATTTGGTTGAGCTCCCCAACTTGGATTATAGGCATTAAAGTATGGATTGTTTCCTGATATGTAGGCTATTTGGATTTGATCTTGTAAACATGCTCATACATATACTCAAGAAATCGATCTGTAGCTAGGCATTCACTAACATAGTGAGAGGGGCTTGAGCATATTGTTAGATGTATGTTCTAGAAATCAGACTGGTTGACATATGTAAAATTTTATATGAACATAATTTATAAATTTTTGACTTATAAATAAAATCTAGGTTATTTTATCATTCACATCTGTGTTAAATTGTATCTGTGAATCATCCATTGGATTAATGAGAATGACTACATATATTCTCAAGAGTTGATAATTTTAAGATATGTGTAATCATAATTAACTCATAAAATACTTTCGATCATAGGATCATCACAAGGATGGTGGTCGATCTGAAAGATTAGTGTATGATCACTTCTTTAGGATAGATGTGTATTGAATCTATGGTGTAGAGATATAGGAGCGAAAGTATAGATGCTTGTTAAGAACAAGGGCACTGAGCATGACCAATTTCAAGCAATCATAAGGAAGTCCACTTCTCGTCAATAACTTACTTGTTGCTGCAATTGTGTGTCTGGTTCTCTAACTTGAGATGCATCGACAGCTTATCTTAAGAATGTTATAGTTTGACTGCACCATAACTCGGTCTCCTAGTCATATGAAACTTTGAGGTGTATGTTGGCTATAGCATGTCCATTATAGAAATTGGATCGCACCAAGATGGAATTTATCAAACTTTATAAAGAAGTAGTCCTATGGTGATCATGAGATTGAGTCCTAAAACTCATGGCCATGATACCATGAAATAATAGAAAGAAGTTTCTATTAGGATTTCACAGTAGACTTGAATTGATTGACTTTATCATATGACAGGTAGGAGGTTTGATGAGTCAACCTTAATCTTGATCCTATCTGGACTCCTGATAGAAAAATTAAATCACATGATAACTACACTGAGAGATTCTTTTTTAGTTCTAATGGATTGCCACCACATACTGCTAGGTGTCATTGGTGGATTGTGGGATCAATTAACATTATCTTGATGATCGATAATTCTTATTGCTGAATCAAAAAGAGTTTTGATCCATCGAAAAAAGTTTTAATGATGTCAATGATGGAGATCACGACATATCCTATTACCATATAGAATTGAACCTATGGGGTCACACAATCAAGGATTTTGGCTCTGGATGTTTTTAGTTGGACTCATATAGTTTGATTGAATTGGATTTGATCCAATTTGGATCAAGGTAATCATGTTAGCATATGATTGAATCTAGTTTCTCTTACGTTGGATTTTCTATTAGATTGGACTTAGCCAAATTGGATTTGGCTTGCTTGGACACCATCAATTTGTCATGTCTTGATCTCCTTATTAGATTAGGATGAGAGGGCTCTAAGTGTGGGGTGCCCCACATCTTTGACCTAGTCTTTTGTGCGTAGATGAGAAGAGGAGCATGCCTCCTTTTTTTTTCTTTTAGGGGCATGTGCCATCAATTTCTTAGAGAGAGAATAAGAGGGTGCATGCCCCATTGGATCTGGCGTGCGCCCTTTATGGATAAAGGTGGGAGTTTTTTCTTTTTCAAACTTCAAATAAGAAGGGATAAGGAAGAGAATATCTGGGCGCCAACCACCCTCATCTTGATAAGGTTGCACACATCCAAAATTGGTTTTGTTCATCAAAACAATGGATAAAACAAGGTGAGGTGCTAGATCTCTTGAGGAGTCCTTCCACTTTAAGTATTTGATCCGGTCAAAGTCTTGATCAAATACTTAAAGCATAAGGACTCTAGATTTTCTATCTCTACAAATAGGAACTTGCTAATTTGATTAGCAACATAGTTTTAGAAATTATGAAGCCCTACCTCTCTTCCTCCATGCCCCCTCTCTCTCCTCTCCACATCCTTTCTCTCTCTCTCATGCCCAAGGAGTTGGGCTAATCCAAGTGTTTGAAGGGTTGGATGCTACTTATGCAAGAGAAGAAGGAGATCCGATCAAGTGTAGATCGAAGTGCTACCGAAGATCATATCGAAGGTAGATCTAGGAGATCTAGATCCAACTTACTAAAGTCGGATCAAACCTAGAGAAATATCCAAATCTGAGTTTGAGTGGATACCTATAGAGGCCGGGTGCATGCACAACTAATTCGTGGACCTCGATTGAGATTTGATCATCAGATTGTGGAGATTTTCTACCCATGCAAGGTGATGCGATCACCAACTTTTTATGCATGTTTATATGATGTTTTGCAATTAGATCTATAAACCTAATAGCTGGATTGGATTGAAAATTTTTTTAATTCCATTGCATTTGATCTGATCTGATCTGGCATAGCAGAAAAGATCCTTCAACTGGTATCAGAGCCAAGTTGATGGTTTATAGATCTAGATTACATAGATCTAGATTATATTTTTGATGAGATCAAAAATAGCATGAGATCATAAATGCATGAGATGTAGATACATGAGATATATATGTTCAAAGCATGATTAGATCTAATTTCATATATGAGATATATGCATAATGTAGTGTAGATCTTAGTAGCAAAGTACTTGGAATAAGATAGTCACCATGGTCATCCAATTATAAGAGAAAGAACTTTAAAGAGCCTCTTTTTCTATTCGATGGGGTGCTCTTATGGCATATAGGGTTGCCACTGTGATGGTTCTTATGAAGAAGAATAGTGAATAGATGAACTTATTTTCTGCTAAACTCTAGATCTAAAAATTCTAAGATTTTTTTTCATGCTTTAAATTATGTTTAGATTTAAAATAGTTTTACATCTATACATGAATCCTATTATACTTAATTAAGAATTAAGTTATGAAAATAAATAATTCTAAAAGTTATGAATTCAAAGATCTAAGATATTTTCATAATACATGGGTTTAGGATGTGGGTAGCTTGATTAGATCTAGTATGAGCGATTGATCAAACTGAATCAAGTATCGGTTAAGATGGGATCAAGAGTGCTCTATGACCAACACAAGTAGTTGTAAATTTGATCAAGATCAATTAATAGCTATATGTTATCGATCATCTTAAGACCTAATCTGGCTTAGTGGTTTGAGCCTGGATTATAGGTGAACCTAATCAATTCTAAATTAACAAATTAGCATCTAAGGTAAGTCCGGTAGATATGACCGATGGTCATTAATTGGGAGCTACTTGTTTAGATAAGTCTACGGCAAGTCAATGGCATATCCCTCTTATCTATCTCACTTACTTGGTCAATTACATCGATTTAGTTTTGTATTGGATTGCCAACAATTCAAGCTAGCCCATGCCACTAGATTAGTCATAATAGTTATAACTAATTCAGGATGAGGCCTAAATTAAAATCTTTCTACAAAATATTAAGTCACGTGGTCTTCCACTATTGTAGTTGTGTGGGCCCTTCCCAAGATTGATTGTTCTCAACTGGATATAGTGGTTTAGTTGCACCAAAAAAACACAACTACACTATTAGGCATGAGATGCTATGGGATGTAGAAAGGGTTGGATTCAATATTTTGGATATGGTGAGGGTTCCAATCATGACTCTATTTTATGCAAATGGTGTGTCTGACTTAACTAAAGAGTGGAGCAATATTCTAGGCATGATGAGCTTCATGAATTAGAGACCAAAGTTGGCTACAACATGTTTAAAGAAATATTGAATAAGAGTTGTTCACTCAATGGTTGACTCATCACCAATAACTATCAGGTGAGGTGGTGAGCCAATTGGTGGGATCGTAGCATCCACTAGAAATTTTTGATCATGGAGATTTTTATATCTCTTCTAGAGGAGTGTAGTGATCCAAAAAAATAGTGAAAGCCCAAATTTATTTTTAAAATAAAATCTCTAAAATAAATTGATTAAGTCAAATATAAAATCTAACTAGTAACTTTGACTCTCTATAGGAATCATATCTTCAACCTCCTAGCCAGAATTCTAGAAATCAATAGATTGACCGGACCTAATTTCAAGAATTAGCTCTAGAACTTAAAAATAATTTTGAGTTTCAAAAAATTGACCTATGTCCTTGACTAGGACCTTGCCCCTCTTCCAGCTCATCCGACCGTTGATCAAAGAGCATCTCAAGATAAGTAGTTAGATGATGATAACAAGGTTAGGTGCTATGCATTGGCTTTAATATCTAATGAGTTACAGTGCCAACACGAGGACATGAGGACTGCCAGGCATATGCTGGCTCACCTGCAAGAGTTGTATGGTGAGCAAAGCCATGCAACTCGTTACAAAGTGTCCAAGCAACTCTTCAAAGCATAGATGTATGATCGATAGTTGGTCCATGATCATTACTTGTCAATGATCAAGGATCTAGAAAAGCTTGACAAGCTTGGCATGTTTATGGGCAAGGACTTGTAGATTGATCTAATTCTATAGTCCTTAATTAATTCATATGGATAGTTTATTATAAACTTCCATATGAATAAGATCCAATATATCTTGGCCAAGCTTATGAACTTGCTAGTCACTACTGAGAGAACCTTAAAGAGTTCAAGGGACTCAATACTTACTGTTGAGTGGACTTTTTTCAAAGGAAAGTCTTTTGAAAAGAAAAAAAGTTTGTGAAGAAATAGAAGGTTAGGGGAAAGAAGGAGGAGAAGGCAAAATCGAAGAAGAAGGCTGCTGAAAGGAAAAAGTATTTCCATTGTAACTCAAACGGCTATTGAAAGTAGAACTGTCCTGCTTACCTGGCAACACTGAAGAAGAAGAGGGAAGAAGAACCTTCTGAAGGTATGCTCATCATAGAAACAAACCTATCATTTTTTTCTGCATCTAGTTAGGTGCTTGACTCTGGAACTAGTGCTCATTTGTGCACTTCTTTGTAGGGTCTTGAGGATAGCAGGAGACTGAGGAATAGCAAAATAATCCTACGTGTTGGAAATGGATCAAAGGTTACTGCTATGGTCGTGGAAACATACCCTCTGCGACTACCATCTGGGAGCATTTTAGTTCTTAGGGACTATTATTTTGTACCTACTGTGAGTGAAACCTAATTTTTATCTCCTACTTGATGCAGGAAGAATATATAATTAGTTTTTATAAGGACCACTTTAACATTTATTTTGAAAATAATAAAGTTGGTTGTGGTTTTCTTATTAACGATCTCTTTCAGTTACATGTGAATATTTTTGTTAATTATGTCGAGCAAAATGTAAATGCTATAGGATCTAAACAACTTAGAGATAGTATAAATAACAAGTACATATAGCACCTACGACTTCGCCATATTGGAGAAGACATGATTAATAAATTGGAGAAAATTAGACTATTGAGTCCATTGACTTTTAAGTCATATCTGGTCTATGAATCATGCCTTCAAGAAAAATTAACCAAGCTATCCTTTATGGGATATGAGAAAAGGACCACTGAGTTACTTGCTCTGGTACATTTAGATATGTGTGGCCCATTTGGTATACCAGCTAGAGAAGGTTTTCTCTACTTCATTACTTTTATCGATAATTTTTTTCGATATGGGTATGTGTACCTTATGCATCACAAGTCTGAGGTCTTTGAAAAGTTCAAAGAATTTAGACATGAAGTAGAAAAATAGACAAAAAAAATCTCTTAAGGTTTTTTAATCAGATCGAGGTGGTGAATACCTTAGTAGAAAATTTTTGGACTATCTCAAGAAATATGGTATAGTCTCACAATGGACTCCACCTGGAATGCCTCAACTCAACAGAATTTCAGAATGGAGAAATTGGATTCTATTAGATATGGTCCGTTCTATGATGAGCTTCACAAATCTTTCCATTTTTTTTAGGGATAGCCTTTCGACTGCTATCTATGTACTGAATAGGATTTCTTCTAAAACCGTTCCTACCACACCATATAAGATGTGGCATGATAAGAAATCAAGTTTGAGTCATCTTAAGATTTGGGATTGTCCAGCCTATGTCAAGAAACAACAAGTGGATAAGATAGAATCTAGATCTCTTAGAGCTCATTTTACTGGATATCCTAAAGAGTCATTAGGATATTATTCTATCTTCTAGAAGACCATAATATGATTATGAGTCGACATGCTATCTTTCTTGAAAAATAGTTTTTCAAGATAAAGATATGGAAAGATAGATTAGGTTCAAGGAGAAGGTCTCTGAAGAGCAACGAGCCATAGAACTTGAGGAACCAGTTCAGTCTGAGCCAATCCACACACTTTCACCTCCACCTCGTAAGTCAAGTAGGGTTTTCTATCTTCCTGAGAGATACATAGGTATTATTTTAGAGGATGTAGAAGAAATATTCCTCACAAATGAGGTATATGGAGATGACTTCAAAACCTATAATGAGACGATATTAGATATCGACTTTGAGAAATGGTTAGAGGCAATGAAATCAGAAATTGATTAAATTCGCTCAAACCAAGTCTGGACCTTGGTAGATCCACCTGAATGTATTGTACCTATTGGGTGTAAATAAATCTTCAAGAGAAAGATTGGTGCAATTAAGAATGTAGAGATATTCAAAGCTAGGCTTGTAACGAGAGGATATAGTCAGCATGAAAGCATTGACTGTTAAGATACCTTCTCGCCTATAGTCATGCTTAAATCCATCCGCATACTGCTTGTCATTGTAGCATATTTTGATTATAAAATATGATAAATTGATGTAAAAATGATATTTTTGAATGAATATCTTGAGGAAAATATCTGTATAGAATAGCCACTTGATTTCACCTTTAGTGATAGTAATCATAAAGTTTGCAAATTGCAAAGGTCCATTTATGAACTCAGCATGCATCTCAGAGCTAAAATGCTCATTTTGATAATGTAATAAAATCATTTGGTTTTATCAAGAATGAGGAGGAGCTTTATTTCTTCAAAAAGATTAGTAGGAGTGCTATTGTCTTTCTTGTATTGTACGTGGATGACATCCTCCTAATTGGGAATGATATTTGCATGTTGATCTCGATCAAAGTTTAGTTATCCAAGAAGTTTTCTATGAAAGACTTAGATGAGACATCCTTTATTTTGGAGATCAAGGTCTATAGAAATAGATCGAGGAGGATGCTAGATTTATCACAGAAGATATACATTAAGAAGGTACTGAAAAGGTTTAGCATGGAGAACTCCAAGAGGAGTCTTGTACCCTTCAGACATGGCATTCATTTCTCTAAGAAAATGTGCCCTAATACATAGGAGGAGATTGAATGCATGAGTAAGATCCCTTATGCTTCGACAATAGGGAGCCTCATGTATACCATGCTTTGTATATGACCTAATATCACTCATGTTGTGAGTATCACAAGTAGATATCTATCAAATCTAGGCAAAGAGCATTGGACTTCTGTAAAATATATCCTTAAGTACTTGAGAAGGATTAAAGATATATTTTTGATCTTTAGTAATGAAAAACTAAAGAGGTATACTGATTCAAACTTTATGTCTGATATTGATAATTGAAAGTCAACATCATAAAGTTTATTCTTGTGCAATGGTGGCACTATGAGCTGGAAGAGTTCCAAGTAGAAAGTAATTGAAGGCTCCATCATGAAAGCAAAATACATCGCTATCTCGAAAGCTGTAAAGAAGATATTCTAGCTCAAGAAGTTTGTTGCAGAGTTAAGAGTGATGCCATTTGATGCCGTCCCTTTCTATAGCAACTACAATGACACCATAGTCCTAGCTAAGGAGCCAAGGTCTCACTAGAAATTCAAGCACATCGAGCAGTGGTTCCACCTCATCCATGTTATCTTAAGAATGGATATATCAAGGTGAAGAGAGTTGACACCATGGATAGCATGGCTAACCCATTAACGAAGCCTTAGAGCCTGCAAAAGATTGAAACCCATCTTGAAAAGATGGAACTTAGATTTGTAGCTAATTGACTTTAGACCAACTGTGAGTTTGTTAGATGTATGCCCTAGAAGCTAGATTGGCCGACACATATAAAACTTTCTATGGGCATAATTTATAGATTTTTGACTTATAAATAAAATTTAGGTCATTTTATTATTCACATCTGTGTTAAATTATGTCTGTGAATCATCAATTAGGTTAATAAAAATGATAACACATATTCTCAAGAGTTGAGAATTTTGAGATATGTGTTATCATAATTGACTCATAAAATGCTCCCAATCATAGGATCATCATGAGGATGGTGTTCGATCCAGAAGATTAGTGTATGATCATTTTCTTAGAATAGATGTATCTTGAATCTATGGTATAGAGATATCAAAATAAAAGTATAGGTGCTTGTTAATAACAAGGGTACTAAGCATGACCAACTTTGAGCAGTCATAAGAAAGTGATAAGTACCATAAATGCACCAATAAAAGTATTAATTTATGATTTAATTTATTTTTATTTTAAAAATTAATATTTTTATTTATCTTTCATGGGAAAAAAGATTATCAAAGAAAATAGCTTAATTTTTTTGCTAAAATGATGAAAATTTAGTGCAAATTGGACATAAATTGGATCCGATATGAAGTTTCAAAGAAAAAATAAATAAAAATAAAACTAAAATTAGCTTAGCCAGCATGCCCAGCTCAGTCGGTGCGTCCAGCCCAACTGGTGCACTTAACTCAGCCAGTGCACCCATTAGCCAGCCCAGTTTGCGTTTGGCCTAGCTTGCAAGCTCGACTCGGTGCAGCCCACGCAACAAGCTAGCCCAGCATGGCCCAGCTTCTCCCTGCCATGATAGCACCCTCACATAGGAAACCACGTGATCCATGATGGATCAGTGTGTGACCAATACGCATGGACCCTTAAAGGGTCCATAGAAAATCCCATGTGGCGTTAAAGGGCATTTTGGTCATTTTGCATGGCACGGTGAGCTTTGATTGGTCCAGGTCTTTAAAGAAATCAATCTATGGTGGTCCAGTAGCACAATATATAAGATCGAATGATTGCACGTGCTCCTAGTTTAGATCCAATGGTAAGGGTGATTTTCAATTTGATTCAAGACTCCAGCTACCTCTTTAATGCCATCCGACGGCCCAAATCCCTTGTTAGCAAGATTTGATGGCCAGCATGGATTGGGGTGCTAATAAAGTAGATTTTTACATGAATTTAGGGCATCTAATTATCATCCAATGATCATGTAGGTCTGCGGTGATGTTTTAACGAGATTTTGGTTTGTGGAAGGAGTTTTAAGCCATTTCAAATGGAACTAGGGCTCTTCAATGAGACATGGCACCCAGTGCCTTTTTATTAGTCCCATATCAGTGAAATCACAAAATCCCTCCTCTCCAGCATCTATAAAAATGACTCCAGGCCTCAAGAAAAAGCTATCTTCGATCAAGGAGAAGCTATGGTACAGGATAAGACCAATGCTTGGGTTGATGGTTGCTTTAAAGCAGATGGTACCGAGAGGAAGAGCTTGTCTTCTACGTCAACGCCGATCTAGGATCAAGATTAATTAAAATTTAGTTTTTATTTATTTTTTTATTCTTTTTATTTTATTGTATTTAAATTCTAAACTTTAATTTAATACAAAATTTATTTTCATACTTTTAAAATTCATGCTCTTTATTTTTATTGCAAATTTAATTTTATTGCAAGTAGATGCTAAGATCTAGATAGTAGATCTTAATGCCTAAAATTTATTTTTATGCTATTTAAATTTTTATTATTTATTTTTATTATAATTATAATTTTTATTTTTTGACTTTAATTTTACTTTTAAAATCCTTCATTTTCTTTTCATAAAAATCAAAAATTTTAAATCAAAGCATTGTCTTCTCTATGTATTCGATCTGATTTGCTATTTTTTATCTATTTTTAAATTATTTAAGAAGTCAAAATTAAACTGATAAATACGGTGTCTTAACGGCAACATCGCATTCTATCATATTTTTGGTGCCATTGCCGGAGAGGCATAAAAATTATTTTTTTTGATTTCTTTGATTTTTTTATAAATAAAATTTTGATTTTTTTAATTTTTTTGTAAATACAACTTAATAACTTCTCTTGTTTATTTTATAAAAAAAGAAGAAAATGAACAAAAAAAATTAGGGCAAGGAGGAAAGCTTCCAATCTTATTTGGTTAGATTAATGCTAATCCTAGACTTTTTTTAGTATTATTTAGTTTATTTTTTAATTAATTTAAAAAATATTTACTTAAGCATAATTAAAAAATTTATGACAAGAGTAGAAATCCTAATTGCTTAGAGCATCCATCATATTAAATTTATTTTTACTTTTATGGTGATTGCTGGAGATAAGGTAAGCTTCTCAAGTTCAATTAGTTTCATGCATCTAATTTAGTTACATAGAACACCTTATTTAAAAGTGATTGTGCATATTCATTTTAAATAAAATTAAGGGAATAACCCATTAATCAAGATAAGATGAAGATTTCATCATCCTTTCTTGGCCCACAAACAACCAACCAACATCCATCATCAACCTAAGCTTTTAATTTAAAATCAATTAGACATTAGTCCTAAGAACTCAAGTTTATTAGGACAAGAAACTCTAAGAGTTAGACTGGATTAGGATTAGTTAGTTTGACTAGTGTCTAAGGCAAGTAGTTCATGGACTACATGCCAAAGAAAGATGGTTATTTAATTAGTTCCATTAGCTTACTTAGCCAAGACAATTGATGTTTAAGAAAAGCAATGGGAGGACTCCCACTAATCTTATACTTATCTGGCCAATTGAGTGGCTGATTCTTTACTTAAAAGGCTTGAAGATGATCTTGGTAGTTAGGAGCTGTCTAAATTCAGGATAACCCTCTAGTTAGGATTGATTGCCTAACTTGTTCGCTAATTAACATCAAATCTAACTACAACTAATTTTTCTCTCTCATATTTAGATTTAGGACTCCTTAGGACTCATCTTTAGAACCCTCTTCTTTCTCTTCTCTTTTCTTCTAAATAAAAATTATATATATATTTTAGGGTTGCACTAGTACATGCATGATAGGAGATCACTTTTTCTGATCCAGTTGAAATCAATCTTGAAATTGAATGGCTGATTCACATTAAACCTGATAATCAAATGGTTGAAAATTCTAGAGAACCACCTAGGTAGATGAAGGAATATTTTATTCTTTCTACCTATAACCCATCAACTTTTATCCACTTACCTAATATCCTTGCAAGTCATTATGAGATCAAGTTGACCATAATTTAGATGCTTCCATCTTTCTATGGGAACACCAATAAAGATCCTTAAAAGCATTTGGATGAGGTTTTAGAAATCTTCTCTATGATAAAAATTTAAAATTTTTTTAATGATGCTCTTAGACTGATCTTGTTTTCTTTTTCATTAAAAGATAAAGCCAAGTATTGGCTTGGTGCAATAGGAAGACCAATCCAAACTTAGGCTGAATTGCAAAATGAGTTTTTTAAGAAATTTTATCTCATAGGTTGAACTATCACCATGAGTCGAGCCATCACTGGATTTGGTTAGCTTTCAGGAGGACAAATTCATGAGTCATGGGAGAGACTTAAAGAAACTTCTTAGAATTAGAAAATGCCCACACCATGGTCTTTCTAAGTGTCAAATTATTTAAGCTTTTCATGAGGATTTAGGAGAGTAGTATAGATAAATGGCAAATGCATCTTGTGGAGATGCATTCATGAATAAAAGTGAGGATGAAGCCTATGCCTTATGTAAAATCTTAAGTGAAAACTCAATTAACTATGCTTCATTATCTTTTTACCAAAAGCTGGTAGAAATCTATTATTTCAAATATTCAGAATCTAGTTCTAAGATTGACTTGAACCTAATAAATAAAGTAGACCTTCTTGCTTAGAAATTAGATTAATTTTAAACCCTAGGCCAGTAATCTTTTGCATAATTCACATCACCTTCTAATTCTCAGAAGATTTGTTCTATCTATGCTAGCCCAATCTATCATGTGAGTGAATGTCTTATGGCTGCATAATTTCCATCTTTCATCCAAGAATAAGTCCAAGCTACATAAGGCTACTCCAAGCCAGTTAATGACATTTTTAAATACATATAATCTAAGTTGGAGGAACCATCCTAATTGTTCTTGGAGATCATAACAGACTCAAGCTCAGATCCAAATTCCATCAATTCAAAATTATCAAAATATGACCCAATACTAAAAGTATGCCTATAATAGAGGTCAGCATAGTCAGTCTACCCAGCTACCATATTATAATCAGTCATCATACTCATCTCCTCAATAGACCACTCTAGCTGATGATAGGATTAACCAACTACAATAATTGATTATGACTCAACAGCAATCCATCACTAGGCTATTAGATGTATGCCATAGAAGCTAGATTGGCCGACACTTATAATACATTCTAAGAGCATAATTTATAATTTTGGCTGATTATTAATAAAATTTGGGTTATTCTTTCAATCATATCTATGTATTATGTATCTATGTTTCATCCATTAGATTAACAGATATGATAATATATATTCTCAAGAGTTGAGAATTTGAGACATGTGTTATCATAATTAACTCATAAATTCTTTCGATCATAGGATTATCATGAGGATGGTGATCGATCTGGAAGATTGGTGTACAATAACTTTCTTAGGATAGACGAGTCTTAAATATATAGTGTGGAGACACCGGAGTCAAAGTATAAGTGCTTGTTAAAAATAAGGGTACCAGGCATGACCAACTTCGAGCAGTAATAAGAAAGTCTACCTTCTCATCGATGACTCACTCGTTGCTGTAGTTGTATATCTAGTTCTTTGACCTAAGGTGCATCGACAGTTTATCTTAAGAGTGTTATAGTTTGACTACACCATAACTCAATTTTTTAGTCATTTAGAATCTTGAGGTATATGTTGGCTATAGCATGTTTATTGTAGAAATTGGATCGCACCAAGATGAAATTTATCATCCTCGGTAGAGGAGTAGTCCTATGATGATCATGAAATTGAGTCCTAAAACCCATGGCCATGATAGCGTGAAATAATAGAAAGAGTTTCTATTAGGATTTTACATTAGACTTGAATTGAATGATTCAATCATATGATAGGTATTGGGTTTGATGAGTCAATCTTAACCTAGATCCTATCAAAACTCATGATAGAAGAATCGAATCATACGATAGCTACACTGAGAGATTCTTATTCAATTCTAATGGGTTGCCACCATATACTGCTAGGTGTCATTGGTGGATTATGGGATCAATTAGAATTATCTCGATGATCGAATATTCTAATTGGATGAATCAAAAAGCTCTGGTCCATCAAAAGAAGTTTTGATGATGTTATTAACAGAGATTATGATATGTTCCATTACCATATAGAATTGAATCTATGGGATTACACAAACAAGGATTTGGGTTTGGATATTTTCAATTGGACTCATGTTGTTTGATTGATTTAGATTTGATCTAATTAGGTTCAAAGAAATCATGCTAGCACACGATTGGACCTAACTTTCTCCTGTATTGAATTTTTTGATTGATTTGAACTCAATCAAGTTGGATTTGGCTTGTCCAAAGGTCCTGTATGGGTTTGTCCTAAGCAGACATGACATTATCCTGATTAGATTAGGGCCATGTCCTAATCTCCTTTGAGGATAAGCATCAAGGGGTGCCAAGTGTTGGTGCCTCCCCCCCTGTCCATGTCTTGCATATGAGAAGGGGTGCATGTCCCCTAGAATTTCTCTAGGGGCACGCACCCAGATACCTTTCTTAGAGAGAGAGGGCACAGGCCCATTCCTAACATGTGCCCCTTAGAGATTAGGATAAAGAGAGTGAAAGGAATATGCCCTACAAGCTAATCAAAATATGTATTTTGATGGGTTATTCATTTATCTTCCAAACTCATGTAATGATATTTTATAAATTAATAAAAAAATTAAATTTTCATCATATGCTGTGTCTTATTTTTTAAGATTATGATGAACCCCATAGATTAGAGCTATGGTTTTATGGTTATGATGAGATCATACCTATGAGACCTAAAATATTAAAAATCCTAATCTAAAATATTTTTGATTGATAGAACTTTGAGTTGAGGATCAATATTTTCGAAAAGACTAGCACATCTTTTTGTATGCTCGATGGAGATGATGATTGATGTCACTATCACTTGTGTGAGACACTAATATAAAGATGTGGATTCTCATTAGAGAATGAGTCCACTGAATTGATCCAACTTGAGGACATCTGATGAAGTCTTACTTGCTTATCAAATGATGTTTCTTGTAGTGAAAGTTGTGCATGTAATCCTCTGACCTGAGGTTGCCATAGAACCTTATATGCACGAATCCATATTTTCGTTCATGCTAATTTATGACTTAGATATGTACAGGGTGTTCTGGATATGGTGGATTGCATATGAAGGTTGTTAGTAGGTCAGCATAGAATCGATCACTTCTAGTAAGAGAAGATTGCATCCTACTTGCTTCAATCAAATGATGATTTAAGAAGACTTTGATCAAAGCATAATGAATATTAAAAATGATTTATAATGTTGCATTAATCAAATCATTATTATAAGATTAAGAGAAATATGAATATGATAATGGATTTGATATGATTCCATATCCAGAGTCATATTCGAGGTGCAGGATAATCGTAGGATCGAATTGCACAATGACTTACCACTGAAGGATATTTTTGATATTTTATCAAAATTTCATATCTTTTGAGTAGACATGATACATTGCTAAATATTGTCTTGTGGGTTTGATCGAACTAAAGAATTTAATTTGATTATTAATTAGAAAGAGTTCTAATTGTTCGAATCGGGTCAGCTTGATTTGACCTAAATTAGTTAGATTGGTTTCTAGTCAAGTTACATCAACCCGCACCCGAACACACTACTGGCTAGATGTGGAACCCAATGGATCATACACAAATAAAATTGATCAAGGGTCTAATTGGATTAGATCATGTTTGTAAGTTGAACATACTAGCACGTGTTGCAAATGCTGACTCCAACATTCGAATTAGGTTTGAATTTGGTTCTAATTTAGGCTAATTAGATCTAATTTAATCCAAATTAGATTTGGATTCCTAATTGGGTTGACCCATGGCTGATTAAGCCATGGGATGGGCACCTCATATCTGAATCCCATGCACCAGAGAGTCTCTCTTGGCGCATGGGGGTTGTTTAGTGCACATTGATAAATGGAGCATGGTTTATGTCGGTGCCAACTTCCAACCTTATCCAAACTTTGTTTCATGTATTTTATATATTGTATGGACATCAGATTGAGAGGAGGCACAAAAGAGTCCTTCTGCTTATTATGCTCCTCATTATTTATCTAGAATTTGGATAAAGTCAAATGCCTAGCCGCCCACCTTGATTGTTGGTGCCACATGGACCAAGAGTCCAAGTGGTTTGAAACTCCTCCTTATCCCATGCCATATCTGATATTGGTGCCCCATTTGTTGGCCTTTGGATGGCCTTGAGATCGGATCATACCCCTTCAATGTCTGGCACCACATTATTAACCTTCACGATACTTCAGAAAAGCTATGTAGAATTAATTCCGAAAATTCCTTCTGCTTGAAGCAACTCTTGGAATTAATTCTACGTGTTTCCATGTGTCCTAAATTTTTTGATGGGTCATGAGACATTTTAATGGGCATGAGAAATCAAATGGGGAGGGGCATGAGAATTTGAAATGTTACCCTTATGTAGATTATAAATAGGGGTGTGCACCGAGGTTTAGATTCACTTAACCCAATCTTTTCTTGCTAACATCTTCTCCCTATTGTCTAATTTCTTTCTTTCTTCCCTTGTTAAGACAAGATCCTAATAAAGACAAAGAGTCTTCTTTAGGACAAGGGTCTAGGAAAAAAGATAAGGAAGACAAGGAGAAAAGAAAGAAAGAGAAAAGGAAGGCTAGGAGGAAGGAAGCAAGGCTAAAAGAGGTTCTGCCCAATAGAGTTCTTGGAAGAAGAATTCAAAGCTCGGAGCCAATTTAAGAAAGGGGTTAGAGGCTTGATCATGTCTTCGTATGGATCAACGTTGGAGAGTGAACACATAGGCACATGGTAGAACCCCTGCCTACTAGAATACATACTCAAGTCAGGGTTTAGCGATTCAGGTATTTTCCTATACCCTAAATTTAGGACATGAATGCATGTTATATGATTTTAATTTAATAAGGAGGTCTAGGGTTAGGATTTGATTTTAGGATTTTATTAAAAATGCTTTAAAATCCATGCTTTCGCTCTAGTCACCAAACCCTATAGTAGTATTAGAGCCACCCTTATAGATTAAATCATATGTTGATATGCTTATAGTTTTATAGCATATTATATAATATGATATGATCATATTTAGTTATTCATGATTAGAGTATGATATACATCATTCTATAAGGTTGCTCTGGCATAATGATGGATGTTTGCTGTGGTAGTGGTTGTCCTAGAATGATGGAATCTAGAGTAGCATGCTAGTTTGTTAATATGAATGACTATGATTTATCATGATGGAATCCTATCAGGTGCAAATGGGTTTATAAGAAAAAAATTAGAGCAGATGGCCAAGTTGAAATTTATAAAGCCAGATTGATGGCTAAAGGTTTCAGGTATAAGCAAGGTGTAGATTATGATGAAATGTTCCCACCTATTGCCATACTCAAATCTATTTGGATTATACTTGCTATAGTAGCATATCATGATTATGAATATGACAAATTGATGTGAAGACCACTTTTTTTAATGGTTATTTAGAGGAAGAAATTTACATATCACAGCCAGAAGGATTTGTCTTAAGTGAGAGACAAAATTAGGTATCAAGATTAAGAAATTCATTTATAGATTAAAGCAGGCTTCAAGTAGTTGGAACATCTATTTTGATATCATAGTCAAAAAGTTTGGCTTCATTAAAAATATGGATGAACCTTATGTGTATAAGAAGACTAGTGGAAGTGCCATAGTTTTCTTGGTTCTGTATGTGGATGATATATTTCTTATTGAAAATGATATTCTAATGTTACAATCGGTCAAATTATGGCTATCAAGTAAGTTTTCTATGAAAGACTTGGGAGAAGCATCCTATATACTTGGTATTAAGATCTATAGGGATAGATCTAAAAGGATGCTAGGCTTATCTTAGTCTAGGTACATTGACTTAGTGATGAAGAGGTTCAGCATGGATGGGAGTAAATGAAGTTACTTACCCATGAGTCAAGGCATACATCTCTCTAAGAAGATATCTCCTAAGATATCTGAAGAGAGAAATAGAATGAGTTCTATTCCCTATGCTTTGATAGTAGGATTAATAATGTATGCTATATTATGTATCAGGCCTGATGTTGCTTATACCTTAGTCATAGCTAGTAGATTTCAGGTTGATCTAGGAGAGGATCATTAAAAAATAGTGAAAAATATTCTTAAGTACTTGAGAAGAACTAAGGATGTTTTTCTAGTATTTGGAGGATTTGATCTTAAACTAGAAAGGTATTTTGACTCTAGTTTTTAATCAAACCCAGATGATAGCAAATCCATTATTCAGGATATGTCTTCACTCTAAATGGTGGAGCAGTGAGTTGGAAGAGTTTCAAGAACAAACTGTAGCTGACTCAACCACTGAGGTAGAGTACATAGCTGCGAGTGAAGCCGCTAAGAAAGCTATCCGAATGAAGAAGTTCAACATTAAATTGGATGTCATTACTGATATTGAGAGTCCAGTACAACTTTATTGTGATAATATTGAAGCAGTTGCTCAAGCAAAGAAACTAAGGTTTCATCATAAATCTAAGCACATGCTGAAATGCTTTCATCTCATTCGTGAGATTATCGAGAGACAAGATGTAGTCATTAAATGAGTACATACAAAGAATAATATAGTAAATCTATTCACTAAGCTCTACCATAGTAGTAGTTTGATTGCCTCCTTAATTGTATGGAGTTGAAATATAAGAAAGATTGGCTTTAGTGCAAGTGGAAGATTGAAAGGAATATGTCCTATAAGTCAATCAAAATATGTATTTAATGGATTATTCTTTTGTCCCCAAGACTCATGTAATGATATTTTATAAATTAATAAAGGCATTTATATTTTCATCATATATTATGTCTTATTTTTTAAGATTATGATGAATCCCGTAGATTAGAGCTATGATTTTGGGATTATGATGAGATCATACCAATGAGACCTAAAATCCTAAAAACCCTAATCTAAAATATTTTCAGTGATGGAATATTGAGTTAGAGATCAATGTTTTTGAAAAGACTGGCACATTCTTTTATATGCTCGATGGAGAGGATGATTGATCTCACTATCACTTGTGTGAGATACTAATACAAGGATGTGGGTGCTCATTAGAGAATGAGTCCACTGAATTGATCCAAGTTGAGAATATCTGATGGAGTCTTATTTGCTTGTCAAAAAATGTTTCTCATAAAGGGAGTTATGCATGTAATCCTCAATCCTGAGACTATCATAGAATCTTGTATGCATGAATCCATCTGTTGGTTCATACTCATTCATGACATAGTCATATACGGGGTGTTCTGGATATGGTGGATTGCATATGAAGGTTGGATGTAGATCAACATGGAATCGATCACTCCTAGTAAGAGGAGATCGTATCCTACTTGCTTCAATTAAATGATGATTTAGGAAGACTTTGATCAAAGCATAATGAACATTAGAAATGATTGCTAAAATTGCATTAATCGAATCATCATTATAAGATTGAGAGAAATGTGAATATGATATTGGATTTGACATGATTTCATATCCAGAGTCATATTCAAGGTGCAGGATGATCACAAGATCAAATTGCACGATGACTTACAACTAAAAGGTATTTTTGAAATTTCTATTAAAATTTCATATCTTTCGAGAAGACATGATACATTGCTAGATGTCAATCTTATCTTATGGGTTTGATCAAATTAAAGAGTTTAATTTGATCATCAATTAGAAAGAGTTCTAATTGTTCGAGTCGGGTCAGCTCGATTTGACCTAAATTGGTTAGATTGGTTTCTAATCAAATTAGATCAATTTACATCTGGATCCATTGCTAACTAGATCACATAAAAATATAAGATCAAGAGTCATACACAAAGAAAATGATCAAAGGTCTAGTTGTATTAGATCATGTTTGCAAGTTTAACATGTTAGCATGTGTTGCAAACCTTGACTCCAGCATTCAAATCAGATTTGAATTTGGCTCCAATTTATGCTAATTAGATCTAATTTAATCTAAATTAGATTTGGGTTCCTAATTGGGTTGACCCATGGCTGATTGAGCCATGGGATGGGCGCCTCATATCTAAATCCCATGGACCATGGAGTCTCTCGTGGTGCATGGGGGTTGTTTAGTGCGCATGGGTAAATGGTGCATGGTTTATGTTGGCACCAACTTCCCCCCTTATCCAAACTTTGTTTCATGTATTTTATATATTGCATGCACATCAGATTGAGAAGAGGCATAGAAGAGTCCTTCTACTTATTAAACTTCCTATTATTTATCTGGAATTTGGATAAAGTCAAATGCCTAGCCGCCCATCTTGATTGTTGGCTCCACTTGGACCAAGAGTCCAAGTGGTTTGAAACTCTTCCTTATCCCATGCCATATCTGATATTGGTTCCCATTTGTTGGCTATTGGATGGCCTTGAGATCAGATCTCACACCTGCAATGTTTGGTGCCACATTATTAACCTTTGTGACACTTTGGAAAAATTACATAGAATTGATTCTGAAGAGTCCTTCTACTTGAAGCAACTCTTAGAATTAATTCTATGTGATTCCACATGTCCTGAGTTTTTAGATGGGGTGTGAGATATCTAAATGGGCATGAGAAATCAGATGGGGAGGGGCGTGAGAATTTGAAATGGCCCCCCTACGTAGATTATCAATAGGGGTGTGCACCGAGGTTCAGATTCACTTGTTCCAATCCTTTCTTTCTAACATCTTCTCTATATTGTCCAATTTCTTTCTTTCTTTTCTTGTTAAGACAAGATCCTAATAAGGACAAGAAGTCTTTTTAGGATAAAGGTCTAGGAAGAAAGATAAGGAAGACAAGGAGAAAAGAAAGGAAGAGAAAGGGAAGGCTAGAAGGAAGGAAGCAAGGCTAACGGAGGTTCTGCCCAATAGATTTCTTGAAAGAAGAATTCAAAGCTAGAGACCAATTTAAGAAAGGAGTTTGAGGCTTGATCAAGTTCTCATGTGGATCAACATTGGAGGGTGAACATGTGGGCACCTGGTGGAGTCCCTACCAAACCTTTACCAGAATATAGACTCAAGTCAGGGTTTAGCGATTAAGGTATTTCCCTATATCCTAAATTTATGATATAAATGCATGTTATATGATTTTAATTTATTAAGGAGGTCTGAGGTTAGGGTTTGATTTTAAGATTCTATTAAAAATGCTTTAAAATCCATGCTTCCACCCTGATCAGCAATCCTTACAGAGAGGAGGTTAGAGTTTGTTTTAGTTTAAACTTCTTTTGAATGGGTCAAAAGGATTTTAAATGAATTCAAACTCTTAAGAGGTTTTATCTAGGTAACCACCTCCTTATCTGGATAAGGTGGCATATGCCAAAGTGTTATTTTGTATGAAAAAATGCATGAAAAATCTAAAGGGGGTGCCACATTATGTTGAGGAGTCCTCCTGCTTCTAAAACTTTGATCTAGTCAAAGTCTAGAAGCCTTAGGACTCTAGGTCTCCTGGTTTTTCTATAAATAGGAGACTAGGCCAAAGGATTTAGCCATTCTAGTCGCCCCATAGAGAAGCTCTACTCCACCCTCTCCATACCTCCTCCCTTCTCCAGATCCTCTCTCTCCCTCCCCTCTTCCATGCCCAAGTGTTGGACTGATCGCAACTTTGAGGGTTGAAGTGTTGTTTGCGCAAAAAGAAGAAGAAGGAGATCAATCGTATATTGACCATGGTGTTGGCAATGATCTAATCGAAGATGGAAGAGGGAAGTCTAGATCTAAATTTTTGAATTTAGATCAAGCAAGGAGAAGACCTCTTGATCTGATCCGATTGGATACCGATAGAGACCAAGCGCGTATGCGGCTTGAAGTGAACCTCTACCTTGGATTCAAATCATCGGAGTAGGAGATTGTCTACCCATGATAGGTGGTATTTCTAATACCCTTTACATATTTTATTTCTAGATTTATACAATCAATTTTAGGAACCCTTAGATCAGATCAAATCGATAAAATTTTTAAAAATTTTGCTGCATCAAATTTAATCCGATCAGGCTGATCTAAAAGATCCTTCATAGGCTAGAGGTACAAATAAGATAGTTAGTTGAGTCTATCATAAGAAGAAAACTAGGTCAATTACCGAGTCTACCGATAGCATATCTGAAAAACAACACACTTAATGTCCACCAACCACTTGGACCTAGTTATCAATCTAATGTCCCACCTAAGAATCTCTAATTTGAGAATGCCAAAGCAATTTCTGAGCTTAAAAGTGGTAGGATTCTTAAGGACCCATATCAAGATCAGGTGAGAGAGTCTAGTATTGATGCTAGCGAAAACAAAAATATAAAAGAAGAGGTTAGTACTGAGTTTAACCATATAGAAGAACCTAAGCCTTGAATTGGTACTGATGCTGATTCCAATGAGTCAGACAAAGGGAAGAAAAGAATAGATGATTTACTTGAGACTTGTAAACCTAAAATCTTGTTCTCTTCAATCGTAAAAGCTGGTTCTTCTTACAAAAAGCAAGGGGTATGCAATGAGGAGTTAATGAAATTGTTTAAGCAAGTTCATATTAATCTACCTCTAGAACTGAAGCCATTTTTAGTCATATATAAATATTTAAAATGACATGACACCCTCCCAGTACCATTATATTGAAATTAACTTCTAATTCAAAAATTAAATACATGAGCATTTTAGAAGAACAAATAGAAAAAATTCTTGACAAACAAGGATCTGAGATTGGGGTCACAAATTATGTTCCTGAAATTAGCAATGAATTTATTAATAAAGGGATCATAAATCATCTTCCTGATATTGGCAATCCAAAATCGTCGAAATTTGTCAATCTAATATTTGACACAGGATAGGTAAACTGCATTGTATCTAGCTGAAGACGGTAAATTTAGCATTTATTCGGAGGCAACCTAATATTTTTTTTCTTGCATCTAATTTATCTTTTTAGTTTTCTTTTCTTTTAGGTCATATTGAATAAGTTGGAGAGAGAGCTAAATTTTCAAGTCCCATGCTGACCACAAGCACATTGAGTCAGGTGTATTATTTCCTGTTCTTTATTATATCCTTTATTTTTCTTTCTCTATTGAGGATAATGTTGATTAAGTTTGGAAGGAAGAATAATAATTATTTTTTAAAAATTCTTGAAGAAGTTAGTATTTAGCATTTAGGCACTCGATTATGCTTAAGAATTGAGTTGAACTAAGCATTATTAAAAAAAATTGATATGCAGACCAGAGAATTTGTGAGATACTAAGGGATCAAGTATTAAAAGAATCCAATAAAAAGCTATCTAGAACATAAATAATTTTTTAAAATATTTTTTATTTTTTCTACTATCATAAAAAAAATTCTACTTTTTATGGGCTTGTGTAGGATAACTATATATTTTTTTATAAAAAAATATTTTTAAAATAAAATAATGTTTGAGTACTTCTTACTAAATAACTAGGCCTTTCTGTCTAAGCAAGCATTGAGTTTCGCATCAAAAGATGGAAAGGACAAAGAAGATCATTGTAAAGCTAGTCCTAACTCATAGCTTGTTTGATTTGAGTTAGTAAACCTGAGGGGTATTTTATACCTAGTTTTCTAAAGCCAACTAGTTTGGAAGTCATTGGCTCAAAACTCGCTACATGGATCAAATTAAAAGTTTAAGAGGTTAAGAAACTAAATAGTGATACAACGTTAAAGAAAAAAAAGTTTTTCATCGAGTAACTAGGTCTCATTATCTGAGTAAGCAATGGTACAATATTAAAGAAAAAATATTAATTTTTTATCGAGTAACTCGGTCTCATTGTCTAAGCAATGATATAAGCATCAAAAAGTGGACAATAATTTTCAATAAATGAAGGATGGAAGTAACAATACACTTGCCCATATAAAAGTTTAGATGATTTAGAAATAAAGGTAGGGATAATTTAAAAAAAAGTTTAGTAAAGTTTAATGTTCTTCACTTAAGTTTCATATTGGTTAAGTACTAATATCCCGATGATATGCCTCATTTATGCTCTATTGAACATGAATAGTCATTTTGAAAATTGCTTGATAAAATTTGAAACTCTATAGCCTAAAAGGTATCTAAAACTAAATTTTTTCTTTACTCGAGGACAAGCAAAGCTTAAGCTAGGAGATGTTATAACTACCATAAAAGTACTAATAAAAGCATTAATTTATGATTTATTTATTTTTATTTTAAAAATTAATATTTTTATTTATCTTTTGCATGAAAAAATATTATCAATTATTGGTGCAGAGAACTATGTTGATGTCGGAACTGGCTGGAGCTGGAGCAAATGAAGTTGCTGTTAAGACCTCTAAAGCAAGTCCAAACCAAAGGTGGGTGGCTTCGATAGGATCCTTCGACGCTCAAATTAGTTCTCTCACCAATTGGAATGGAGTTCTCGGAAGAAAATGAGCAGAGTGTCAAGTTCAGTATGAGAGCTTAGAGAGAAAACATAGTTGGAGGGTCCTTTATATAGATGGAGCATGTAACAAACTGACAATGATAGCCATAACCGCCTGCAAGTAGTCCATTCGGACCACATGGAGTTTGTTATGAAGAGTAGTGTCATTTATCGTGACTTGCTAGTCTGTTGGAGATTAATAGTTGGAGTTTGGGTAGGGTTTCTACACATGTGAGCAAGCTTGTGAGCGGTGAAGAACTCTAGGTCCTAGTGGTCTGGAGAGGTTCAGACATCTTTAAGATTGTCTGTAGGACGGCTGATACTTGCTGAGTGGGAACTTGGACTTGCATTGAGGATGAGGTCCTTCTACTATTTAAGACCATTCGGCCGTTGTGCATAATGTAAGGTGGCTTATTCAATTACTGAAAGGAGCTCACTAGATGATTGAAAGGAGCGCTATTGGAAAAAGTTTGTCTAGAAGGAGCTAAGAAATTTGGCCACCTTCAAAGTCAACCACTGTCAATGGTAGAAAAGAGGAGTTTGACTGAGATAGAATAATTAGAAAGGAACTCGACTGGATGGGTTTAGGTTACTGGAACACACTACCATGAAGGAATTCAGTCATTCCTAATATCTGCTATTGCTTGTGAGGGAGAGCTTGACCGAAGAACTCGCTCAAGTAGGATTCGCTCAGAAAAGGAGTTTGACTGATCAAATATTCTGCCTGCAGGGATCCCTAGCACAGGGCTGACAAAACATGCTTGTCGTGAGATAGCTTGGTTGCTCCATTCTAGTTCGGCCTGCCAAAGTTCATCATGTTATCAATGGGATTTGCAGTGGTTGGATGGAAATCATTCATTTTTGAGGAGGTCATCTAGCATCCATATGGTGGACTTTGGCGGGGGTTATTTTACTTCCACCACTTGTCCTCCTACTTTCAAGGTTGAGTTGTGAATGAAGGGAGTACAAAATTACTATAGCTGAAGTCCTTCATCCATCTCCCTCTCTCGAGAAGTGAAAAAGTTTGGCCTCTTTTGAGTTGGCTTTGAAGCTTCTTAATAGACAAATGACCCAAAAAGATAAAATTCCTTTCAAAATTCATCGAACGTGGAGCTCCATATATGGTGCAATTATTTCCCTATCAAGCATCATAGATTGACATCATGGGCAGAACACGTGGCAGGTCGGGGCTAGCTGAGGGAGATCTGCCATCATAATTACTTCGAGCTTCTCCCTATTATTTAAACTTCTTCTCCTTCTCTGACTTCTCATCTCTATTAGAGCCTTCTTTCTTCTCCCCCTCGCTTCTCGCTTCTTCTAAACAGCCTATCATGATTTTTTGACCATTGACGTCCTTCTCAACCATTTTCCATCCTTTCAATTGTCTTCCTGTGCTCTTTGCCTAACTCAAGTTAGTCTCTCATCCCTTTGCCCTTTGTTTTCTTGCTTTTCACTTATTTTTTGAGATCTCCCCCAAGTTTCTTAAGAGGGCTTCACTCTTTTTCCTTCCAAGATTTCACTATCCTTTCTTTCTTGATTTTTTTGGAGAATTTTTAGGTTCATTTTGATCCAAAATATCTTCGAAAGTGTCTTGGTCTATTGGTTCGAGGAGCTTGGCCAACCTGAACTCCCAAAATCCTGATCTCGAGATAGAAGTCGAACTTAGAATAACACCTCATCCAGTCTTCATACCTGAAACCATCCCCTATTCTTTGCACTTGGTAGATCTTTCTCTAATAAGGATCCAGTACAGGGTGCCTTCAGAGTACGAATTGAAGCTTCCCGAGCTGAGTGACTGAGCTTGTGCTCCTCCAATGGATCGCTTCTGTTTGTAAACTGAGGCTCTTCGTGCCAGACTTTGTCTCCTTATTCCTCCCTTTGTCATTGCCCTTTTTCAATTTTTAGATATTTTTCTTGCTTCCATGGTCCCAAACTCTTTCAGGTTCATTGTTGGTTTCTTTTTCCTCTATATCTTGGCCGAACTTCGTCCGACTACTTTTTTATTCGATAACTACTATACCTTCAAATACCATCCTACTACTAAGGATTGGTAGTACTTGTTCCCCTAGGCCAGTGAGAAGAGGTTGCTTAAAGGTGCCCCTTCTTCCATGCATAACTGGAAGAAAAAGTTTTTCTTTATCTCATGCCCAACCCTTAGGTTAGGACTTCCTTCTTGGGGGTAGCTGAGGGATTTAGTCCACTGAGCTCCTAGCTTAGAGAGGGATGACCTTGATTCTATCAACAAACTTAGAAATTACTGAGCTCCCTTCTTACCCAAACTCATAAAAGATCAAACTTGGTTCAACATGGGCCTAAGCTCCTTCAATCTAGCCGGTATATATATGAATTTTATAAGTTTCTTTCTCATCTTTCTTTCTAATTATGAACTTTTTTATTATAGAAATAGATGTGGATGAACTTCAGCATCTCTCCAAAGGACTTTGAGCCCACAAAAGAAAGGGCGCTGCAACTACGGAGCCTTTCAAAAAAGCAAAGATCAATGCCCCAAGCTCCACTGCACCTGCCAATGCTGCTGCTAACATCCCTATAGCTACCACTATGATCAAGGTCACTGCTACAGTCAAGGTTGTAGTACCTCTGACCTTCTCAAGCCCCCCAGTCGAGATCCAAACTTTTGAGCCTCTACTAAAAGTGAGAAGGAGGTAGAAAAGAAGAAAAAGAAGAGGTCGGCCACTATGAAGGTCTGATGCAAGACTAGCTCTAGGGGGTCTAATGGTTCTGACAGTGATCTAGAGAAAAACCCCTTCAACAATCGAGAAATTATCAGGAAGTTGATCGACGGGTGCACCCTGCCCAAGGTTGTGGACAGGAAAGTTGATGCTGATCCTGAGCAGTGCACTTGGGACTCTCTTGGGTCCTTCCTTGAGGTGAATCAATTCATCTTCTCTTTTTCTTATTCTTTTACTGATTTGTCCATGTGCTTCTTCATTAGTTTAATTCACTTGATTACTTTTGCAGACGGGGCACCAACTAATCGCTAATATCATGGTGATGAATTGAATGAGGTCAGAGGTGGTGAAGACTTAAGAAAAGCACCAAGCCAAAATTAGCCGCCTTCTTGAGGAAAAGGCTGAGGTTGATCATCTCTTCAAGGAAAAGTTGGCCAAAGTCGGGGACCTCCAAGAGAAGGTACAAAATGCTGAGCAGGCCCTGGCCGAAGCAAGGGAGGGGATAGGCCTAGAAATTAGGAAAAGGGAGAGGATCGAAGCCAAAACTACTGAGGTAAGGGAGCAAGTCTCTGTTAAATGTGTGCCCTAGAAGCCAGATAGGCTGACACTTGTAATACACTTCTAGGGATAATTTTATAATTTTGACTATAAATTAATAAAAGAGTTATTTTTTATCATAGTATGTATTTCAAGTGTCTATGATACATTCTTTAAGTTAATGGTAATGATAATTCATATTTTTAAGAGTTAAAAATTTAAGACATGAATTTTCATAATTAGCTCATAAACTACTCCTGACTATAGGATCATCACAAGGATGGTAATCGATCTGAAAGATTGGTGTACGATCACTTTCTTAGGATAGATGAGTCTTCAGTCTATGGTATGGAGATACCAGAGTGAGAGTATAGGTACTCGTTAGAGAATGAGGGCATTGAGCATAACTATCTCGAGTAGTCATAAGAAAGTCTACCTTCTTGTCGATGACTAGCTCGATGCTGCAGTGGTGTGTCTAGTTCTTTGACCTATGGTGCATCGGTAGTTCATCTTGAGGGTGTTATAGTTTGACTATACCATAACTCGATTTTCTAGCCATTCAAAATCCTGAGGTATATGTTGGCTATAGCATGTGTTAGATGTGTGCCTTAGAAGCCAAATTGGCTGACACTTATAATACACTTCTATGAACAATTTTATAATTTTGACTATAAATTAATAAAAAAATTATTTTCTATTATAATGTGTATTTTAAGTGTCTATGATACATTCTTTGAGTTAATGATAATGATAATTCATAATTTTAAGAGTTAAAAATTTAAGACATGAATTTTCATAATTAACTCATAAACTACTTCCGATCGTAGAAACATCACGAGGATGGTGATCGATCTAGAAGATTAGTGTACGATTGCTTTCTTAGGATAGATGAATCTTAAGTCTATGGTATAGAGACACCAGAGCAAGAGTATAGGTACTTGTTAGAGAATGAGGGCACTAGCATGACCACCTTAAGCAGTCATAAGAAAGTCTACCTTTTCATCGATGATTGGCTCAATGCTGTAGTGGTGTGTCTGATTCTTTGGCTTAAGGTGCATCGACAGTTCACCTTGCGAGTGTTTTAATTTGACTACACCATAACTCGGTCTTCTAGTCATTTGGAATTCTGAGGTGTATGTTGGCTATAGCATGTTCATTGTAGGAATTGGATTGCACCAATAGGGGATCTATCTACCTCAGTAGATGAGGAGTAGCCCTATGATAATCATGATATTGAGTCCTTAAGCCCATGGCTATGGTAGAGTGAAGATGATAGAAAGAGTTTCTATTAGGATTTCACATTGAACTCAAATCGAATGATTAATTCATATGATGGATGTTGGGTTTGACGAGTTTACCTTAATCCTAATCCTATCGAGGCTTAATATAGAAGAATCCAATCACACAGGTAGCTACATCGAGAGGTTTACTTTCAGTTCTAATGGATTGCCACCATATACTGCTAGATGTCACTGGTAGATTTTGGAAGCAATTAAAATGATTTTGATGATCGATCATTCTAATTGTATAAATCAGAAAAGTTCTGATCCATCGAAAGGTATTTCGATGATGTTGATGATAGAGATCATGACATGTCTCATTACCATATGGAACTAAATTTAACTAGGTCACATAAACAAGAGTTTGGGTCTAGATATCATCAAGTGAGCTAATCCAGTTTGATTGATTTGGATTAGATCCAATTAGGTTCAAGATAATTATGCTAGCACACGATTGAGCCTGGCTTTCTCTTTCTGTAATCTCTTTGATTCATCACAATTGAGTCAAATTTGATGTGACTTATTTTGAATCTTGAATGGGTTTATTTTTATCTAACTGGAACTAGTCCAGGTCAGATTAATCATGGAAATTAAATCCATTCTTAGTGCAATTGGACTAGGGCCAAAAGTTAAGCTATTTAAGAGAATTAAGGATCACCTGATCAGATGCTTCTAGAAAATTCTCTAAAAATTATTTTGGTCTAATTTTTGGATATATATTAGGGCTTGAGACATGCTATGGGTGTGCCAAATTTTGTGATTTATGGTAAAGTTTTGGCTTAGTTTTGATAGAGTTTGATTTGGATTAAACTCTTGAGGGAAGAGTCCTAGGCGCAATGGACTCTTCCTTATCTACTCATGCCACCACCTTCCAGATTGATTTTTCACATCTAAACTAGATGAGATCTAGGGTTTCATGTGGATAATAAGTTCTAAAGTCCCAATGATCAAATAAGTAAGTTATTTGGTCAAAGAGGAACTCTAGATGGCACATAAGGTTTAAAACCCCTTCTCATGCCATTGTGCTTTGACGTAACATTTATTTTCCATGCCCAAAGGAGCCATCCATATCATATTCCATGCCCCCTATATCCTCTCTCTTCCTCTCTTCTACATGCCTAAAAAGTTAGGCATAAATTCGAGAAGAAGGTCGAAGGTTTTTGACATAAGATTCAGGATCTACGCGATGGTGTTCGTGAGATGCATGGGCTGCCTTCACAAATCATTTTGAAGAACTTATTGATCAGACCTAGATCTGATCTTTTGAAGAAAGATTTGCAAGGAGAAGACATCTAGATCTTTCTCAAGTAGATACCAATAGAGGTCAGGCACGTGCGTGGCTCCTTCTAGAACCTCAGCAACGATCATGATCATCGTAGGGAAATTTGATTACTCAATCAGGTACTTGAATTAAACCTGATTTAATTTTATTTTAATTTTTACTATTAGATTAACATGATTAGATCTGAGAACTGTTAGATCTGATCAAGTTGTAAAAATTTTTGTAGAAAAATTCATCTCAGATCTGATCATATCTGGATGATCCTACGGTGGAAAATAAGATTTTCTTTCAACTGATATCAGAGCCAGGTTAGCAGTTCTTCAGATCTATTTTAGATCGAATTTAATTTTTTATTTATGATTTGATATTATAAAATTTTAGATATCACATCAAATATGATTAGATCTAAAATTAAAAATTAATAAATTATATGATTTAGATCTATAATGTATGAGATGCATGACTAGACTAGAAATAGAATAGTTCTATGTGTAGTCTAGTATGATCATGTTGTTAATTTGATTAAATATAATTTTAGATCTATTTTATTTTTATTTTTTTATATTATAATTATTATAATCAGATCTAAAAAGTAAAAAATATAATTTTTTAATTTTTAATTTATTCATATAAGATATGAAAAGATGCATGCTTAGACTAGAAGTAGAATAGTTCTATAAATTATGTAGAATAGTTTTATTTTTGATATGATCAAATTTAAAATTTTATTTTGTAGATTTAATATGTAATATTTCAGATCTGAAAGCATGCATGGTTGATTGAGTTACGATATGTAAGATGTATGCAAGGCATGTATAAGCTAGATCATTGATTATATATGTGATATATGATTTAGATCTAACTAGTTTTGTTTTAGAAAATATATTTTTGATTAAGGCATTCTCCTTAGCCATCCGATCATAAGAAAATAGGGTTTAAAGGCCCTTTCCTCTCATTCGATGGGATGTTCTTATGACGTGTAGGGATGCTGCGCGTTCGTCCTTAATCAAAAATCAAAACTTATTTTCTGCAAAATCTTAGATCCTAAAACCCTAGGATTTTGATATATATTTTATTTATGAATCCAAACTTAATTAAGAACTAAAATTATGAAATTAATTAGATCTAAAAATTATGAATTTTTAGATCTAAGATATCTTCATAAAATCAGGTTCGGGCTTGGGTAGCTCAATTAGGTCTAGTGGTTGATCAAACAGAATCAAGAGTTGGTTAGGTGGGATCAAAGAAAGCTTAGATTTGACCAGCCTAATAGGACTAAATCTAGGTCAAGATCGACTCACATTGAGATATGACTCGATCAAGTCAAGACCTAATTTGGCTCTATAGTTCGAGCCTGGATTGTAGGCTAAGCCAATTAGTTCTGATTTGATAATTTGATATCTAAGGTAAGTCTGGTAGATATGACCAACTAATTTTTAATTGGAAGCTACTCGATCTGAATGCATTCTTGTCAAGTTAATGGCATATCCCTTCCATCGGTCTCACTTATCTAGTCATTTATGTCGACCTAGTTCTGATTTGAGGTGGCTAACAATTCGAGCCATCCCATGCCACTTGGTTAGTCATAATTGTTATGACTAAGTCAAGTCAAGTTTAAAGAGACCTAAATTAAATCTTTCTAAGAAAATATTAAGTCTAAAATCTTCTATCATTATAGATGTGCGGGCTCTTTTCGGGATTGATTATTCTCGACTAGATATAGTGGTTCAGTTGCACCAAAAAGATGCAACCATGTCTATTAGGCATTGGATGCTATGGGTTGGGCTCAATATTCTGGATATGGTAAGGGACCCAATCAGGAATTCAATTCGTGCAAATGATGGATCTGACTTAACTAATGAGTGAAGCAATATTCTGGGCATGATGAGCTTCATGAATTAGAGATCAATTTTAGATGCATCATGATTAGAGAATCATTGGACAAGAGTTGTCCACTCATCAATTGATCCATTATCAATAACTATTAGATGAGGTGGTAAGCCAGTCGGTGGGACCACACCATCCATTAGAAATCAATAATCATGGAGATTTTCGCATCTCTGCCAAGAGAGTATAGGGATCTAAGTAAATAGTGAAAGCCTAATTTATTTAAAAATAAAATTTTTAAATAAATTGGTTAAGTCTAATTATAAAATCTAACTAGAAACTTTGACTCTCTATAGAAAAATGTCTGCATCCAATCCATTAGCCCGTATCCTGGACACCCATAGGCTGATCGGATCCAACTACAAGGATTGGCTCCAGAACATCAAAATAGTTTTGGGTTCTGAGAGGTTGACTCATGTGTTGAATAGGATCCTCCCACTATACTAGCTGGTCTATCTGCTGATTAGAGAGCATCTCTAAAAAATTAGATAGATGAAGATAACAAAGCCAGGTATTACATGTTGGGCTCGATGTTTGATGAGCTCCAGTGCTAACATGAAGATATTAGGACTAGCCACCAAATGTTGGCTCACCTACAAGAGTTGTTTGGTGAATAGAGTCACGCTGCCAAATATTAAATCACTAAGAGACTTTTTAAGGCTCAGATGCATGATGAGCAATCAGTCCAAGATCATTATCTAATGATGATCAAGAACTTAGGGAGCTTAAGAAACTCAGTATCAAGTTGGACAAGGACCTGTAGATTGATATAGTTCTACAATCCTTGACTGATGCGTATGGGCAGTTTATCATAAACTACCATATGCATAAACTATAAAATATCTTAGCTGAACATATGAACATGCTGGTTACTATTGAGCTATCTATGAAAGGTTCAGAAGGCTCAGTGCTTGCTGTGGAGCAAACTTCTCCCAAGAGAAAGTCTTTTAGAAAGAAGAAGAAGTCCATGAAGAAACAGAAGGTGGATGGCGGTAAGAAGAAGAAGGCCGATAAGAGAAAATATTTTTATTGCAACACTAATGGCCACTGGAAGCAGAACTGCCCTCTTTACCTGGCCAACCTAAAGAATAAGGAGGTAGGTCCTTCTGGATGTATGCTCGTTATAGAATCTAACCTTATGATTTATTCTGCATCCAGTTGGATGCTTGACTCTGGTTCTAATGCTCACTTGTGCACTTCTATGTAGAGTCTTAAGGATAGCAGGAGACTGAGGGATGGTGAGATGATCCTATACATCGAGAATGGAGCAAAAATTACTACTATTATTGAAAATTATGTTTCAAAGCCAATCGTCAGCCTACTGATGGTTGAGCTATTTTATAATTATAATTAATTTATTAATTAATAAAAATATTTTGGCATCTTTTTTATCATAAGTTTATATCTTCTAATGAACTTCATTATTGTGATGAAGTCCTTAGGACTATTTAGTTTTGATAAAGATAAAATTTATCGATTAGTTCTTAAATTTATTCACGATCAAATGATAGGCTATTAATTAGGACAACAGCGTCTATCGAGCATAGGTCGCTATATGCCATATAAGTTGGTTGTCCTCTTAACCAAGGAGTGTGGAGACACTGGTATGGCATACAGATGAGATATATGGGTACATCATCATTGAACGTGACCAACTCCAAAGCATTCTGCTATCAAAAATATCTCTGATGGGATATAGGTATAAGTATCCCTTAGACCTGAGATCATCTCAGTAACTTGCAAGCAACTCACTATGCTTTGGTACCAGACTAATTGA
Organism: Cocos nucifera; assembly: GCA_006176705.1. Taxonomy (NCBI): domain Eukaryota; kingdom Viridiplantae; phylum Streptophyta; class Magnoliopsida; order Arecales; family Arecaceae; genus Cocos; species Cocos nucifera. The sequence continues at coordinate 665,453 of QRFJ01000510.1, read as the reverse complement.
ATTTCTAATTCAGCAGTGAAAGGCTTTTGGGCACAATCAAGTACTTATGAAGTTGGAGTATGATCAAGATAGAATTGATCACTCCAAGAGTTGGAGAAGAATGTATCACTATATTTCAATATAGCAAAATCTTGGCTAGGATAATCCATCAGATGGATTTGATATTTTGAAATACAATGTGGACAACCTAATCGGAGTTGACAGTTGACCTCTGAGGTGTTCTATGAGCATTGTGGTCAAGAGGATGAATTATATGGAAACTATATCTACATGGGTTCTAAGGATGGTATTCTACACCTTCGACCTATCCGGCCATCGGGTATCATTGCTAGATGGTCACTTTGATTGGTATAAAAATTTATTTCTATACTATCGATTTAGATTTGGATCTATGAAGTCACGTACATTAGAGCTTACAATCTGATCGTATGGCTGATCAACGATTAAGAATCGTTCTAGGGTTAAACAATCAATATGATTAGTGTTTAACCTAGTCCAAGTATTATAGGAGGATCGATTAGAAATTGGATTGCTAATTGGCTTAATTTGATTAAGCCAATAGGCTAAGATTAAGTCTAATTAAATATAATTTAATTAAATTTAATTTGGACTTGATTGGATCAAGTTTAATTGGTTTATTGGATAAGCCAAGTGCAAGGAAGAACTAGTCCTAATCTAACTAGGACTCGAATTAACACAATTTTTTAATTTAATTAAAAAATAAATTAAAATTAAATCTAATTTAATCTAATTTAATTAAGTTCTTAAATGAGTTAGGATTTTATTTAATTGAATTCATTTAATCTTGATTTTATTTGGTTAAAAGATCTTGTTTGACTAAGTCAAAATAGGAGTCCTAGTGTGACTAGGACTCTCTATCACTTGTGCCACTTAATCCTCACGCCCCATGCCCTTTTTATTTTTTTTTCTTACATGAAAATTCTCCACTCTCATGGCTTCTCACACTCTCTTTCTCTCCTTTTTTTCTCATAAGGCAATTTGTTAGAAGACCAAGCCAAAATAGGAGTTAGTTTTGCTTAGGATTCTATGAGATAGAATCCTTGTTGACCAAAACACCTTCCCTTGAGTGCCACCCCCTTTTTTAATTAATTCTTTTCTTATTCCATGAAAATAATATTCTTTTTTGTGCACCCTCCCTTGCTGGTCCATGCCAATAATTGTGGAGGAGGTGTCCAAAAGTTGGGCGCCCCAACAACTTTTCATGTTTGGATATTCCTAGTCTAGGATTTTGATCTAACTTGGACTCTTCTTTTTCTCTATTTATTGGACAAATTTTATTTTAATTTTTTATGAAATATAGTAATTTGGGAGAGGTTTGGGGTGTGTGAAAATTAGAAGAAGAGGGCCCTTGGGCATGGGGGTTCCATAGGCACCAAACTAGGTGTCTAGGTGAGAGAAAAGAGAAGAAGAAGAGGGTCTTCTTCTAGGGTTGTTTTATTTTCAATCTCTTCTTCTTTTCTTTGAGTTTTCTCTGAGAGAGTCTTAGATTAGTAAACTATCATATTCCTTCTCATATTTTGGAGACTCCAAATTTTGAAGAAGGGAGCATCGGATCGACCGTCGAAGAAGGATCAACACAGTACTAGCATGTTGTTCTGATTTCCTGCATCGAACTTCAGATTAGAAATCGTAGGCTTGTATGGACGACTCCTAGAGGCTAGATGCGTGTGTGGCTCGTGACTTCATCCTCAAGCTTGGATCAATAAGTTAGAACATCTAACTTGCTCAGGTAATAGATCTGATCTATTAAACTTCATACCTATGCATTTGATGTAGTGTAGATCTAGGTTGATTTGATCAACCTTTTACTTTCTTATTTGATTTTAATTTTTGATTTAATATCATGCCTTGATCATGTAATAAATCTAAGATCTAGGTATTTATATATTTATTTAAATAAATATTTAATTAATTTAATTCTTCTGCTATAAGATCTTGAAAAAATTTTCAAGATCTACCTATAAAATTCTAGATCTGATTTCTTCAATTGGTATCAGAACCAGATTGTTATTACATGATTTTTATGCATGTTTAGATTATTTCATAGATTAGATCCAATTTATAATTTAATTATTAAATCTAAAATTTTAGAAAAAATTTAGATCTCACGAACTGCCATGGGTTATTCTACTGTAATGTTTACCTCTTATAGTGAATAGGTTATCCTAATTCGTGATGATCTGACTCTAATCATAAATTTATTAGATTTGATCTAATTTTATTTATGATTGAATAGATTTAAAATAGTTTTAGATTTAAAAATAAAATATTTTAGATTGCACAAATTGCCATAAGATTGTCCTGCTGTAAGGTTTATCCCTTACAGTGAATAGATTATCCTAGTATGTACTGATCTAAAATATTGATCATAAAATTTTAAATTAGATCTAAAAAATTTTATGATCTAATTAAAAATATTTTAATCTAATTTTAATCTTCATAAATATGTTAGATTTAATCTAAGAAGATTTATGATTGATTATTATTGAAACTATTTCAATTACATGAACCTGTTTAGATTAGATTTAAAGTAGATTCATATTTATGTTACTTGCATATTGATTATGAATCAAACATGCAACTTGGTTGATAGAACCATGTTGTAAAAATATTTTATAAATATGAAAACTATTTTTGAAAAGCCAAACCCCAACTCTCAGCCCGAAACTTAATTAAGAATTAAGAAGTTGTTTGATTAGGTTGTAGGATTGTAAATTGATGATCCTATGACACGAATCATAACACATTAGGTTAATGGATTAGTGGGGATTAGGTCCATTAATTGGGTTAGACCTAGGGTTAGATTAAAGAATGGACTTAATTAGAGAATTGACTAAATCTAATCAATTATTGTCTTAGATTAGGTCAAGGATTCTCTAGATCAATTGCAATAATTATAGTTGATCAAGTCTATGTCTTTAACAAGACCCAAGATGAACTTGATTTTTAACTATGTGGTCTAGCACGAACTGCTAGGTTGATCTAATTAAAACTAATTAAACTAATTGGTATCTAAGATAAACCAGACCAGTGGTTTTAATTGGTAACTCGCTTACCTGGCCATTTTTTATGGTTTCTAAAGCAAGCCTTGCAGACCCTTCCACTGATCGAACTTATCTGGCCTCTTGGTAAGATTATGTTTTGATCAGATCGCTTAACTATTCGAACTGACCCATGTCAGCTAGGTAAATCAGTTTGACTAATTTAGGTGCTCCTAGACCAGCCTATTAATGATCTCCCTTAAGCTGACTTGGTGAAGTTAGTGGAAGGATCATGATAAGCTGGTTAATTTGATCTACTTGCTTCTATAAATCAAATTCTCTAAAATTATTAGGTCCCTAAAATAAAATAGTTATATGATAACTGGATCATAGCCTCTCATTAAAGTGGATGATAATGAGTCCATCAGTTGGATAATCATTAGAGGCCCAAAGGCCTGGTGCTTATCGATTGATGAAATTATCATTCATTATATGATCTCTTGGATACATCTTTCTAAATGATGGTCAGGTGGGCCAACCAAAGTTGGGTTGATCATTCATTGGTTGGATGGGCCAAGTATGGTCATGTTAGTGGTTGGACCGAACTGAACCCTTTTCTGAGAAGGTCAAAGCCAACTAGTCAGGGCCTGGGGCAAAATTTAATTATTGAAAATTATTTGAAGAAATAATTAATTATGAACCTACCCTTAGATATACATGGGTGGGCCAACCAAAGTTGGGCTCGTGTACAGTCTATGTGGATTCTAGTACCCACTAAGAAATTAGAAAAATTTCTCGAATTGGAGGTAGAGGCTACTAATTCAAATAAAATAGTGGGAGAACCCTTTTGATTAAAGTCCAAATCTTTAGGTTTAATGAATTAATTACTAATTAGATTTTGGTTTTTTTTTGCGCAGACATGGCCACTTTTGTATCGCTCCGATCATTGTTGAATAATGATAAGTTGGTGGGATCCAACTTTGATAGCTAGTATCGAAAGTTGAAGATTGTCTTAGAGCATGAATGGATCCTATATATGCTGACGGATCCTACACCTGAGGAGCCAGCTGCCAATGCACTGAAGGGAAAACCTAGTTTTTTGAATCAGGTTCATTCAGATCTGATTGGATTAAGAGAGATATTTCAAAAAAAATTTCTTGGGTCCAAATCAAATCTGAGACTTTCTAGATATGATATTATTGATCTAATAAAAAAATAAAATAAAATAAAGAATAAATTAAATCTAATTTAATTTATCCTTGATTAAGGGTAATCCTATTATCCCTGTGATGATCCTAATGCAGCGGAAGGTTCTGGATCTAGCCACGCAAGTGCCTGGCCTCTATCCGATATCCACTCAGGGTTGGATCTGGAGATCCTCTTCTTCTCTATCATCATCTCCAAAAATTAGATCTGAATCTGATTTTGGAGGATCTTCAAAACTCCTTTTGAAGATCAGCAGTTGTCCTTTGCAGCAGTGCAGCCTTCTAGCTTTTTCTGTCGCCTTTCTCTTGCTCTGGATCGCACCAACCATTGAAGCCCAAAACTTTTGGACGTGTAGGAGGAGAGGGAGAAGACCTGAAGATTTGGCATGGAGGAGGGAGAGAGGCAGCCTTGGGGCATGGGAATTGGGTTAAGCTTTTTTGAGTCTTGGGCACAAACAGGTCTTATTTATAGACTATTGCGTGATCCAACTCCTCTTCTTCCCAACCAATCACAACCCTTTGTGAAATCAGATCTAAATCTGATTGGTGGGATGACATAGATCTGATCCAATCAAATGAGAGACCCTCTGAATCATCCTTAGATGGTGCCTAAGACTGGTCAAAGACAAGCCTTTGGAGCCACCTAAGGTAGAAACCAAAAAGGAGACTGGAGTCCCATCTGTCCAACAGGGACTCCTAGATGCTTTATCCAACTTGGGTGCACGCCTCCCTAGGCGTGCGCCCTAGGAGGCATGCACTCCTTGCCATCTGATTTTTGGTAGGTGGACAGGTCCCCACCAGCTCTCCAATAGGTGCATGACACATGGGTCAATGTTTGAGTGTCAAAGGTCAATTTTGACCAAAGTCCGAAACAGGATTTAGCAGATGACGAAAAATGGTAATGAGATATGTCACACAAATTAGGGTTTCGATTTGGAATCTCATTCAGATCAATTGAACTGATCAGTTCAATCACCAGATTCAAACCCTTTTTTGTGAAGTTAGAGTTCTGTATGGTAATGGGATATGTCATGATCTCTATCATCGACATCATCGAAACTCCTTTCGATGGATCAGAACTCTTCTGATTCGAACAGCTAGAATGATCGATCATCTAAATCATTCTAATTGCTCCCAAAATCCACCAGTGACACCTAGCAGTATATGGTGGCAACCCATCAGAGCTGAATGCGAACCTCTTGGTGCAGCTACCTGTGTGATTAAGTTCTTCTATCTTGAGCCCCGATCAGATTAGGGTTAAGGTGAACTCGTCAAACCCTAGTCTCTGTCATATGATGTAATCATTCGATTCAAGTCCAATGTGAAAATCTAAATAGAAACTCTTTCTATTATTTCACTCTGCCATGGCCATGGGCTTCTGGACTTGATTCTCATGATCATCATAGGGCTGCTCCTCTACCACCGAGGTAGATAGATTCCATCTTGATGCAATCCAGTTCCTACAATGAACATGCTATAGCCAACATACACCTCAGGGTTCCATATGGCTAGGAGATCCGAGTAATGGTGTAGTCAAACTATAACACCCTCAAGGTGAACTATCCGATGCACCTCAGGTCAAAGAACCAGACACACTACTGCAGCATCGAGTCAGTCATTGACGAGAAGGTAGACTTCCTAATGACTACTCGAGGTGGTCACGCTCAGTGCCCTCGTTCTCTAACGAGTACCTGTACTCTCGCTCCGGTGTCTCCACACCGTAGACTCAAGACTCATCTACTAAAGAGAAGCGATTGTACACCAACCTTCCGGATCAATCACCATCCTCGTGATGATCCTATGGTCGGGAGCATTTTATGAGTTAATAATGATTATTCATGTCTTAAATTTTCAACTCTTGAAAATATGAATTATCATTACCATTAACTCAAAGGATGTATCACAGACACTAAATACACATATGTGATAGAAAATAACCCATTTTATTGATTTATAGTCAAAATTATAATTTTGCCCCTAGAAGTGTATTACAAGTGTCAGCCAATTCTGGCTTCTAGGGCACATATATCTAACAATCTCCCACTTGTCCTAAAGCCAATTGGCTACAAGTCTAAGTCCCATCTTCTCAAGGTGGGCTTCGATCTTCTGCTGGCCCAACGGCTTTGTAAGTGGGTCTGCCACATTATCTGTGGAGTTGACTCTCTTGACCTCGACGTAACCCTTCTCGAGGTAATCGCGGATGAGGTGGTATCGCCGCTCAATGTGCTTGGATTTCTGGTGAGACCTCGGCTCCTTAGCAAGGGCTATGGCGCCATTGTTGTCGCAGTATAGAGGAATGGCATCTGATGGCATTACTCCAATTTCTGCAGCAAACTTCTTGTACCAGAATGCTTCCTTCGCAGCCTCTGATGCAGCGATATATTCTGCTTCCATGGTGGAATCTGCTATCACATTTGCTTGGAACTCTTCCAGCTGACAGCACCACCATTGCACACAAACAGACTCCCAGATGTCGACTTTCGATCATCTATATCGGACATGAAATCCGAGTCTGTGTATCCCTGGACTTGGAGTTCTCCATTACCAAAGACCAACATCATATCCTTAGTTCTTCTCAAGTACTTAAGGATACATTTCACAGAAGTCCAGTGTTCTTCACCTGGATTTGACTGATATCTGCTTGTGACACTCACAGCATGGGCTATATCAGGTCGTGTACATAGCATGGCATACATGAGGCTCCCTATTGCAGAAGCATAAGGGATCTTGCTCATGCGTTCTATTTCCTCAGGTGTGCTAGGGCACATCTTCTTGGAAAGATGAATACCATGTCTGAAGGGTATTAATCCCCTCTTAGAGTTTTCCATACTAAACCTCTTTAGTACTTTCCTCTATGTACATCTTCTGTGAAAGTCCTAGCATCCTATTCGGTCTATCCCTATAGACCTTAATTCCTAGAATAAAGGATGCTTCACCTAGGTCTTTCATGGAGAATTCCTTGGACAACCATATTTTGACTGTCGTCAACATGGGAATATCATTCCCAATAAGGAGGATGTCATCCACGTACAATACGAGGAAGACAACAGCGCTCCCACTGACCTTTTTGAAAACACATGGTTCCTCTTCATTTTTGATGAAACCAAACTTTTTGATCACATCATTGAAATGAGTGTTCCAGCTCCGAGATGCTTGCTTAAGTCCATATATGGACCTTTGCAGCTTGCAAACCTTGTGATCAGTATCACTGGATGTGAAACCTAGCGGCTGTTCCATATAGATATCTTCCTCAAGATATCCATTTAAGAATGCCATTTTCACGTCCATTTGCCATATTTCATAATCGAAATAGGCTGCAACGGCAAGCAATGTGCGGATGGATTTTAGCATAGCCACTGGGAAAAAGGTATCCTGATAGTCAATGCCTTCGCATTTGACTATAACCTTTTGCCACTAGTCTAGCCTTGAATGTCTCCACATTCCCATCTGCACCAATCTTTCTCTTGAAGATCCATTTACACCCAATAGGTACTATACCTTCTGGTGGATCTACCAAGGTCCAGACTTGGTTTGAGTGCATCGAGTCAATTTCTGACTGCATTGCCTCTAGCCATTTCTCGGAGTCGATATCTGATATCGCCTCGTTGTAGGTTTTGGGATCATCACCATGAGCACCATTACCTACGAGGAACATTTTCTCTACTTCCTCTGAAATAATACCTAAGTATCTTTCAGGGGGACGGAAAACTCTTTCCGATCTACGAGGTGGAGGAGGTAGTGTTCTTATTGGCTCAACCTGATTTGGTTCCAATTGGTCCTTAGCTCGTTGTACTTGTGAGACTTTCTCATCAAGCTTGAATCTGCTTTCCAATGCCGCTATCTTGAATAAACTATTTTTCAAGAAAGATGGCATGTCGACTCACAATCACATTGTGGTCTTCTGGAATGTAGAAATAGTATCCTAATGACTCTTTAGGATATCCTATGAATCGAGCTCTGAAAGGACCTAAACTCTAACTTGTCCGCTTGTTGTCTTTTGACATGAGCCGGACAACCCCAAATTCTGAGATGACTCAGACTTGGTTTCTTACCGTGCCATATCTCATACGGTGTGGTAGGAACGGTTTTAGAGGGAACCCTATTCAGTAGATAAATTGAAGTTAACAATGAGTGTCCCCAAAGAAAATCAGGGAGGTCTGTGAAGCTCATCATGGATCGAACCATATCCAATAGAGTCCGATTTCTCCATTCTGAAACCCCGTTGAGTTGAGGTGTTCCTGGTGGAGTCCATTGAGAGACTATGCCATTTTTCCTTGAGATAGTCTAGGAATTCTCGGCTAAGGTATTCACCTCCTCGATCTGATCGAAGAACCTTAATGGGTTTTTCAGTTTGTTTTTCTACTTCATGTCTGAATTCTTTGAACTTTTCAAAAGCTTCAGACTTGTGTCTCATAAGATACACATACCCATACCTAGACAGATCATCGGTAAAGGTAATGAAGTAGACAAAATTGCCTCTAGCCGGCACATCAAATGGGCCGCACACATCAGTATGTACTAGGGCAAGGAGATCTGTGGCCCTTTCCCCATGTCCAACAAAAGGGAGTTTAGTCATTTTGCCTTGAAGACAAGATTCACAAGTTGGATATGACTCGAAAGTCAATGGACTCAATAGCCCATTTTTCTCCAATTTGTTGATCCTATCTTCTGCTATATGACCTAATCTCAGGTGCCATAGATATCTATCGTTTGGACTATCCCTAGGTCGTTTGGCATTCACGTTTTGCTCGATAGTTAGAAATAGGTACATCAATATGTAGCTGATAAAGACCATTAATAAGGAAACCATTTGCAATTTTATTTCTTTCATAAAGAATGTTACAATGGTCCTTAAAGAAGGTAATCACATAGCCTTCTTGTGCTAAGCATGAAACAGAAATCAAATTCCTGCTAGCTGCAGGCACATAATAACAGTCTTTCAAAACTAAGTCTAAACCAGATGGTAATCGAAGAGGGTATGTTCCCACGGCTACTGCAGCAACTCTTGCTCCATTACCGATGCGTAGGATCATGTCTCCATCCCTCAGCCTCCTGCTATCCTCAAGACCCTGCATATGGAAGTGCACAGATGAGCACTAGAACCAGAGTCAAGCACCCAACTGGATGCAGAAGAAACCGTAAGGTTAGACTCAATAACGAGCATACCTCCAGAAGGACCTTCCTTCTTGTTCTTCAGGGTGGCCAGGTAAGTAGGGCAGTTCCGCTTCCAATGGCCGTCGCTGTTGCAATGGAAATACTTTTCCTTTGACATCGGCCTTTTTCTTCGGCTCTGCCTTCTTCTTCTTTGATCCTTCCACCTTCTTGCTTTTTCACAGACTTCTTTTTCTTTCCATAAGACTTTCTTTTGGAAGAAGTCCATTCCATAGCAAGAACTGAGCCTTTAGAACCTTTCATAGAAAGCTCAGCGGTAACCAGCATATTCATTAATTCGGCCAAGGAATTTTGAAGTTTATGCATGTGGTAATTCATGATGAATTGCCCATATGCATCAGTCAAGGATTGCAGAATAATATCATTCTGCAGATCCAAGTCTAACTTCACACCGAGCTTCTCAAGCTCTTCCATGTCCTTGATCATCATCAGACAGTGATCTTGGACTGACTGCCCATCACGCATCTTAGCCTTAAAAAGTCATTTCGTGACTTGATACTTGGCTGCGCGACTCTGTTCACCAAACATCTCCTGCAGGTGAGCCAACATTTGGCGAGCAGTCCCGATATCTTCATGTTGGCGCTGGAGCTCATCAGACATCGAGCCCAACATGTAATATCTGGCCTTATTATCTTCGTCTATCCATTTTTCAAGAGACGCTCTCTGTTCAGTGGATGGACGGGCTGGTAAGGTGGGAGGGTCCTGGTCCAATACATGGGTTAACTTCTCAAAACCCAAAATAATTTTGTAGTTCCTGAGCCAATCTTTATAATTGGGTCCGGTCAGTCTATGTGTGTCCAGGATACGTGCTAATGGGTTGGACGCAGACATTTTTTTTTCCTGTAGAGAGTCAAAGATTCTAGTTAGATACTTGTAATTATTGACTTGACCAATTTATTTAGAATTTTATTTTTAAATAAATTAGCTCCCACTATTTTCTCGGATCCCTACACTCCCTCTGTAGAGATGCAAAAATCTCCATGATTAATGATTTCTAGTGGGTGGTGCGGTCTCACCAACTGACTCATCACCTCACCTAACAGTTATTGGTGATGGGTTAGCCAATGAGTGAACAACTCTTGTTCAATGATTCTCTAATCATGGTGCACCCAAACTTGGTCTCTAATTCATGAATCTCACCGTATCCGGAAATATTGATCCACTCCTTAGTTAAGTCAGACCCACCATTTGCATAGACTGGATTCCTAATTGAGTCTCTCACCGTATCCAAAATATTGAGCCCAACTCATCCTCCAGCCCATAGCATCCAATGCCTAATAGACATGGTTGCATCTTTCTGGTGCAACTGAGCCACTGTATCCAGCCGAGAACAATCAACCCCGGGAAGGGCCCGCACATCTACAATGGTGGAAGACCTCAGACTTAATCTTTTCTTAGGGAGAATTGATTCAGGTCTCATTAAACTAGACTTGGCTTAGTCATAACAATTATGACTAACCTAGTGGCATGGGTTAGCTCGGATTATTGACCACCTCAGATCAGAACTGTGTCAACAGATATGGCCAGGTAAGTGAGACCGGTGGAAGGAATATGCCATTAACTCGTACAAGAATGCATTCAGGTCGAGTAGCTTCCAATTAAAAATCAGTCGGTCGTATGTGCCAAACTTACCTTAGACACCAAATTGTTGAGCCAGAACCAATTGGGTTAGCCTACAATCCAGACTCTAACCTCTGAGCCTAATTAGGTCTTGCTTGATCGATCACTTATGTGACTCGATCTTGACCCAGACTTAATCCTATTAGGCTGGTCAATTTAAGCATTGTTGATCCCATCTAACCAACTCTTGATTCGGTTTGATCAACCGCTTAGACCTAATTGAGCTACCCAAGCCCGAACCCAGTATTATGAATATGTCTTAGATCTAAAAATTCTCAATTTTAGACCTAATTAACATATTTCATAATCTTAATTTTTAATTAAGTTTTAGGGTTCATAAACAAAATATGCACAATAAATCCTAGGGTTTCAGGATCTAGGATTTTGCAGAAAGTAAGTTTTGGGTTTCTGATTAAGGACGAACATGCGCAGCACCCCTACACATCATAAGAACACCCCATCGAATGGGAAAAGAGAGGGCCTTTAAACCCTTCTTCATGTTCTTATGATCCGGACGGCCAAGAGGAACGCCTTAATCAGGAACATATGAATACTACAAAACTAGTTTTAGATCTATATCATATATCTCATATATAAAAATTAGATCTAATCATGGCATATTTTGCATACATCTCATGTATCATATCATGCATATTTTCAGATCTAAATTATCTCATAATAATCTAAAAAATTAGATTTAAATTGATCTAATCAAAATAAATTCTAATCTAGATAATTATGTAGAACTATTCTACAACTAGTCTAGACATGCATCAATCATATCTCATATGATATTTAAAAATTAAATAATTTTTATTTTTTATTTTTTAGATGTTATTATAATATTTATAATATCAAAAAATAGTAAATAAATAGATCTAAAAATATGATTTAATCAAATTAAATTATGAAACATGCAAGACTATTCTATAGAACTAATTCTATTCTAGAACTAGTCATGCATATTTTACTAATCTTAGATCCAAATCATTTAATTTTAATTTTTTCTGATTTTAGATCTGATCACATCTCATGTGACATCTAAAATCATCAAATTATTAAATCAAAATTAAAATAAAATTAGATCTAATAAAAAATGCAACCTGGCTCTGATACCAGTTGAAGGAAAAACCTAGTTTTTTGGATCAGGTTCGTTCAAATCTGATTGGATCAAGAAAGATATTTCAAAAAAAAAATTTTTGGATCTAGATCAGATTTAAGACTTTCTAGATTTTATATTATTGATCTAATAAAATAAAATAAAATAAAATAAAAAATAAATTAAATCTAATTTAATTTACCTTATTGAGGGTAATTTGATAACTTTGTGATGATCCTGATGTCTGTCTGAGGTTCTGGATCTAGCCATATAAGTGCCTGACCTCTATCGATATCCACTTGGATAAGATTTGAAGATCTTCTCCTTCTTTATCACCTCTCCAAAAATTACATCTAGATCTGATTTTGAAGATCTTCAAAACTTCTTTCGAAGATGTGAGTTGTCTCTTGCAGCAGTGCTGCCTTCATCCTTTTCCTATCACCTTTCTCTTGCTTGGATCACACCAAACTGAAGCCCAAAAAATTCTTGGGCATGGGTCAAAGAGAGAAGATCTGAAGATAGCATGGAGAAGGGAGAGGGGCAGCCTTGTGGCATGGGCAATGGGTCAAGCTTTTTTGATCTTGGCGTAGATAGGGTTTTTATAGACCTTGTTGCACCATGCAGTGTCACATCATCCCAACCAATCACAGTCTTTTGTGCAATCAGATCTAAATTTGATTGGTAGGATGATATCATCTGATCCAATCAGATAAGAGCCCCTCTAAATCATCTTTAGATGGTGCTAAGACTGGTCAAAGATAAGTCTTTGGCGCCACCTAGGTAGAAACCCCAAAGCAACTGGAGTCCCATCTATATGGGACTCTAGATGCTTTATCCATGGGTGCACACCTCCCTAGGCATGCACCCCTTATCCATCTGCTTTTTAGCGGGTGGAGTGGTCTAAAAATTCTCTCCTATGGATGCATGACACATGGATAGATGTTTGAGTGTCAAAGATCAATGTTTGACTAAATATCCGAAACAGAATTTAGTAGGTGATAAAAAATGGCAGGTGTTATCTCAAATTCATCTCATTATTAGATATATGTGCCCTAGAAGCTAGAATTGGCTGACACTTGTAAAACACTTCTAGGGGCAAAATTATAATTTTGACTATTATCAATAAAATGGATTATTTTCTATCACATATGTGTATTTAGTGTCTATGATACATCCTTTGAGTTAATAATAATGATAATTCATATTTTTAAGAGTTGAAAATTTAAGACATGAATAATCATTATTAACTCATAAAATGCTCCCGACCATAGGATCATCACGAGGATGGTGATTGATCCGGAAGGTTGGTGTACAATCGCTTTTCTTTAGTAGATGAGTCTTGAGTCTACGGTGTGGAGACACCAGAGCGAGAGTACAGGTACTCGTTAGAGAACGAGGGCACTGAGCGTGACCACCTCGAGTAGTCATTAGGAAGTCTACCTTCTCGTCAATGACTGACTCGATGCTGCAGTAGGTGTGTCTGGTTCTTTGACCTGAGGTGCATCGGCAGTTCACCTTGAGGGTGTTATAGTTTGACTACACCATTACTCGGTCTCCTAGCCATATCGGAACCCTGAGGTGTATGTTGGCTATAGCATGTTCATTGTAGGAACTGGATTGCATCAAGATGGAATCTATCTACCTCGGTGGTAGAGGAGCAGCCCTATGATGATCATGAGAATCAAGTCCAGAAGCCCATGGCCATGGCAGAGTGAAATAATAGAAAGAGTTTCTATTTAGATTTTCACATCGGACTTGAATCGAATGATTACATCATATGACAGAGACTAGGGTTTGACGAGTTCACCTTAACCCTAATCTGATCGGGGCTCAAGATAGAAGAACTTAATCACACAGGTAGCTGCACCAAGAGGTTCGCATTCAGCTCTGATGGGTTGCCACCATATACTGCTAGGTGTCACTGGTGGATTTTGGGAGCAATTAGAATGATTTAGATGATCGATCATTCTAGCTGTTCGAATCAGAAGAGTTCTGATCCATCGAAAGGAGTTTCGATGATGTCGATGATAGAGATCATGACATATCCCATTACCATACAGAACTGAACCTAACTGGGTCACACAAATAAGGGTTTGAATCTGGTGATCATCAATTGAACTGATCCAGTTCAATTGATCTGAATGAGATTCAATTAGGTTCAAGAAAATCGTGCTAGCACTCGATTGAACCTAACGTTCTTCTTTTACTATCATAAATAAGTTGTCCTGACTGAGCCAAAGGAGTTTGTGCTCATCAGAGGCCTTCACTTGGTCTGACTGGAGCCTTGTCCAGATCAGAAAAGGGTTGTCTTATTTTGTAAGACAATTACCTGCCATTTTTGGTCACCTGCCATTTCTCATGTCCTTTGACTTTGGTCAAAAGTTGACCTTTGACTGGTCAAATGTTGACCATTGACACTTTGACTTCTGTCCACATGTGTCATGCACCTATTGGAGAGCTGGTGGGGGCTTGTCCCCCTGCCAGAACCTGGCAAGGAGGAGGGCGCACGCCACCCTTGGCGTGCGCCCAAGCAGGAGGCGCCCAGGAGTCCCTATTGGACAGGGACTCCATCTCCTTTTTGGATTCCACTTAGACTTCTCCTAAGAACCAAGTTTGACTGGTCTTAGGTGCCATCTAAGGAGGAATCCAGGGACTCTATTTCCACCAATCAGATTTAGATCTGATTTCACAAAGGGTTGTGATTGGTTGGGAAGAAGAGGAGTTGGATCACGCTTAGTCTATAAATAAGACCCTGCGCCCAACTCAAAGAGCAATAAAATTCTCCATGCCCCAAGGCTGCCTCTCTCCTCCTCCTCCATGCCAAGACCATCTTCTCCCTCTCCTCTCCACACCCAAAGTAGTTTGGGATCCAAGTTGGTGCAATCCAGATGAGAGAAAGGCGACAGAAAGCTAGAAGGCTGCGCTGCTGCAAAGGACAACTGCTGATCTTCGAAAGGTGTTTTGAAGATCCTCCAAATCAGATTCAGATCTAATTTTTGGAGATGTGATAGAGAAGAAGAGGATCTCCAGATCCAACCTTGAGTGGATATCGGTAGAGGCCAGGCACTTGCGTGGCTAGATCCAGAACCTTCCGCTGCTTACAGGATCATCAATGGGTAATAGGATTACCCTACATCAAGGTAAATTAAATTTGATTTAATTTATCTATATTTTATTTTATTATTAAAATAATAAAAATTAGATCTAAAATATCTTAGATCTGATTTGAGATCAAAGAAAAATTTTTTTTAAAATATATCTCTTGATCTGATCAGATCTGAACGAACCTGATCCGGAAAATCAGGATTTTCCTTCAACTGGTATCAGAGCCAAGGTTCTAAAGTATTTAGATCTAATTTTAAATTTATTTTAATTAAAAAATAAGTGATTTTAGATGTCACATGAGATGTGATCAGATCTGAAATCAGAAAAAATTAAAATTAAATGATTTGGATCTAAGATTAGAAAATATGCATGACTAGTTCTAAAATAGAATAGTTCTATAGAATAGTCTTGCATGTTTTCAATTTAATTTGATTAAATCATATTTTAGATCTATTTATTTACTATTTTTTGATATTATAATTATTATAATAATATCTAAAAAATAGTAAATAAAAATTATTTAATTTTAAATATCATATGAGATATGATTGATGCATGTCTAGACTAGTTGTAGAATAGTTCTACATAGTTGTCTAGATTAGAATTTATTTTGATTAAGATCAATTTAAATCTAATTTTTTAGATTATTATGAGATAATTTAGATCTAAAAATATGCATGATTCGATACATGAGATGTATGCAAAATATGCCATGATTAGATCTAATTTGTATATGAGATATATGATATAGATCTAAAACTATTTTGTAGTATTGACATGTTCCTGATTAAGGCGTTCCTCTTGGCCGTCCGATCATAAGAATGAAGAAGGGTTTAAAGGCCCTCTCCTTCCCATCCGATGGGGTGTTCTTATGATGTGTAGGGGTGCTGCGTGTTCGTCCTTAATCAGAAATCCAAAACTTACTTTCTGCAAAATCCCTAGATCCTGAAACCCTAGGATTTATTGTGCATATTTTGTTTATGAACCCTACTTAATTAAGAATTAAGATTATGAAATATTAATTAGGTCTAAAATTGAGAATTTTAGATCTAAGACATATTCATAATACTGGGTTCGGGCTTGGGTAGCTCAATTAGGTCTAAGCGGTTGATCAAACCGAATCAAGAGTTGGTTAGATGGGATCAACAATGCTTAAATTGACCAGCCTAATAGGATTAAGTCTGGGTCAAGATCGAGTCACGATCAAGCAAGACCTAATTAGGCTCAGAGGTTAGAGTCTGGATTGTAGGCTAACCCAATTGGTTCTGACTCAACAATTTGGTGTCTAAGGTAAGTTTGGCACATACGACCGACTGGTTTTTAATTGGAAGCTACTCGACCTGAATGCATTCTTGTACGAGTTAATGGCATATTCCTTCCACCGGTCTCACTTACCTGGCCATATCTGTTGACACAGTTCTGATCTTGAGGTGGTCAATAATCCGAGCTAACCCATGCCACTAGGTTAGTCATAATTGTTATGACTATGACAAGTCTAGTTTAATGAGACCTGAATCAATTCTCCCTAAGAAAAGATTAAGTCTGAGGTCTTCCACCATTGTAGATGTGCGGGCCCTTCCCGGGGTTGATTGTTCTCGGCTGGATACAGTGGCTCAGTTGCACCGAAAGATGCAACCATGTCTATTAGGCATTGGATGCTATGGGCTGGAGGATGAGTTGGGCTCAATATTTTGGATACGGTGAGAGACTCAATTAGGAATCCAGTCTGTGCAAATGGTGGGTCTGACTTAACTAAGGAGTGGATCAATATTTCGGATACGGTGAGATTCATGAATTAGAGACCAAGTTTGGGTGCACCATGATTAGAGAATCATTGAACAAGAGTTGTTCACTCATTGGCTAACCCATCACCAATAACTGTTAGGTGAGGTGATGAGTCAGTTGGTGAGACCGCACCACCCACTAGAAATCATTAATCATGGAGATTTTTGCATCTCTACAGAGGGAGTGTAGGGATCCGAGAAAATAGTGGGAGCTAATTTGTTTAAAAATAAAATCCTAAATAAATTGGTCAAGTCATAATTACAGTATCTAACTAGAATCTTTGACTCTCTACAGAAAAATGTCTGCGTCCAACCCATTAGCACGTATCCTGGACACACATAGACTGACCGGACCCAATTATAAAGATTGGCTCAGGAAACTACAAAATCATTTTGGGTTCTGAGAAGTTAACCCATGTATTGGACCAGGACCCTCCCACCTTACCAGCCCGTCCATCCACTGAACAGAGAGCATCTCTGAAAAAATGGATAGACGAAGATAATAAGGCCAGATATTACATGTTGGGCTCGATGTCTGATGAGCTCCAGCGCCAACATGAAGATATCGGGACTGCTCGCCAAATGTTGGCTCACCTGCAGGAGATGTTTGGTGAACAGAGTCGCGCAGCCAAGTATCAAGTCACGAAATGACTTTTTAAGGCTAAGATGCGTGATGGGCAGTCAGTCCAAGATCACTGTCTGATGATGATCAAGGACATGGAAGAGCTTGAGAAGCTCGGTGTGAAGTTAGACTTGGATCTGCAGAACGATATTATTCTGCAATCCTTGACTGATGCATATGGGCAATTCATCATGAATTACCACATGCATAAACTTCAAAATTCCTTGGCCGAATTAATGAATATGCTGGTCACCGCTGAGCTTTCTATGAAAGGTTCTAAAGGCTCAGTTCTTGCTATGGAATGGACTTCTTCCAAAAGAAAGTCTTATGGAAAGAAAAAGAAGTCTGTGAAAAAGCAGAAGGTGGAAGGAGCAAAGAAGAAGAAGGCAGAGCCGAAGAAAAAGGCCGATGTCAAAGAAAAGTATTTCCATTGCAACAGCGACGGCCATTGGAAGCGGAACTGCCCTACTTACCTGGCCACCCTGAAGAACAAGAAGGAAGGTCCTTCTGGAGGTATGCTCGTTATTGAGTCTAACCTTACGGTTTCTTCTGCATCCAGTTGGGTGCTTGACTCTGGTTCTAGTGCTCATCTGTGCACTTCCATGCAGGGTCTTGAGGATAGCAGGAGGCTGAGGGATGGAGACATGATCCTACGCATCGGTAATGGAGCAAGAGTTGCTGCAGTAGCCGTGGGAACATACCCTCTTCGATTACCATCTGGTTTAGACTTAGTTTTGAAAGACTGTTATTATGTGCCTGCAGCTAGCAGGAATTTGATTTCTGTTTCATGCTTAGCACTAAGAAGGCTATGTGATTACCTTCTTTAAGGACCATTGTAACATTCTTTATGAAAGAAATAAAATTGCAAATGGTTTCCTTATTAATGGTCTTTATCAGCTACATATTGATGTACCTGTTCTAACTATCGAGCAAAACGTGAATGCCAAACGACCTAGGGATAGTCCAAATGATAGATATCTATGGCACCTGAGATTAGGTCATATAGCAGAAGATAGGATCAACAAATTGGAGAAAAATGGGCTATTGAGTCCATTGACTTTCGAGTCATATCCAACTTGTGAATCTTGTCTTCAAGGCAAAATGACTAAACTCCCTTTTGTTGGACATGGGGAGAGGGCCACAGATCTCCTTGCCCTAGTACATACTGATGTGTGCGGCCCATTTGATGTGCCGGCTAGAGGCAATTTTGTCTACTTCATTACCTTTACCGATGATCTGTCTAGGTATGGGTATGTGTATCTTATGAGACACAAGTCTGAAGCTTTTGAAAAGTTCAAAGAATTCAGACATGAAGTAGAAAAACAAACTGAAAAACCCATTAAGGTTCTTCGATCAGATCGAGGAGGTGAATACCTTAGCCGGAATTCCTAGACTATCTCAAGAAAAATGGCATAGTCTCTCAATGGACTCCACCAGGAACACCTCAACTCAACGGGGTTTCAGAATGGAGAAATCGGACTCTATTGGATATGGTTCGATCCATGATGAGCTTCACAGACCTTCCCTGATTTTCTTTGGGGACACTCATTGTTAACTTCAATTTATCTACTGAATAGGGTTCCCTCTAAAACCGTTCCTACCACACCGTATGAGATATGGCACGGTAAGAAACCAAGTCT
Organism: Cocos nucifera; assembly: GCA_006176705.1. Lineage (NCBI taxonomy): Eukaryota > Viridiplantae > Streptophyta > Magnoliopsida > Arecales > Arecaceae > Cocos > Cocos nucifera. Next base: position 646,204 of record QRFJ01000510.1, on the reverse strand, counting down.
GAGTCATCTCAGAATTTGGGGTTGTCCGGCTCATGTCAAAAGACAACAAGCGGACAAGTTAGAGTTTAGGTCCTTTCAGAGCTCGATTCATAGGATATCCTAAAGAGTCATTAGGATACTATTTCTACATTCCAGAAGACCACAATGTGATTGTGAGTCGACATGCCATCTTTCTTGAAAAATAGTTTATTCAAGATAGCGGCATTGGAAAGCAGATTAAGCTTGATGAGAAAGTCTCACAAGTACAATGAGCTAAGGACCAATTGGAACCAAATCAGGTTGAGCCAATAAGAACACTACCTCCTCCACCTCGTAGATCGGAAAGAGTTTCCCATCCCCCTGAAAGATACTTAGGTATTATTTCAGAGGAAAGTAGAGAAAATGTTCCTCATAGGTAATGGTGCTCATGGTGATGATCCCAAAACCTACAATGAGGCGATATCAGATATCGACTCTGAGAAATGGCTAGAGGCAATGCAGTCAGAAATTGACTCGATGCACTCAAACCAAGTCTGGACCTTGGTAGATCCACCAGAAGGTATAGTACCTATTGGGTGTAAATGGATCTTCAAGAGAAAGATTGGTGCAGATGGGAAATGTGGAGACATTCAAGGCTAGACTAGTGGCAAAAGGTTATAGTCAACGTGAAGGCATTGACTATTTATAGACTTCAGAGTTCACCAGCCGCTTAATCCTGAATGAGGATCTTTTCCAATAAGATTGGGATTTCACATAAGCCTTAGAAGGACTCATTGCATAAGCCACTTCAGACCGATTGGCACTAAGCGGTTTCCCTCCTTGGGTATCTCTTAGGAGAGTCTTCTAGTGTGTATATACTAAGGAGCTGGTAGGATCAGTAACCGTAGCTGTCATGGGACTTCCTTATGTCGTCTGCGGGTGCCTCTTGCCCTTGGGTGCACCTGGCCAGGGTGGCATTTGCGCCTTCCTCCTTGCCAGGTTCTGGGCGACTGAGGGCCAAAGGAAGTTTGTCTTGATTAGAGGCCTTTTACTTGGTCCCTGACTGGACTATCTGATGCAGAAAAGTGTTGTCTTTATTTGTAAAGACACAGATACCTACCATTTTTGGTCACCTGCCATTTCTCGTTCTTGACTTTGGTCAAAGAGTTGACCTTTGACTATTGACCATGGACACTGTTGACTTCATGTCCACATGTTCATGCTCCTATTGGAGAGCTGGTTGGGGCTCTTCCCCGGCCAGAACCTGGCAAGGAGGAGGGCGCAAAGGCCACCTTGGTGTGCACCAAGCAAGAGGCACCCAGGAGTCGCCTACATTGGCAGGTCTCTATCATCTCCTTTTTGGATTCCACTCTAGACTTCTCCTTAAGAACCAAGTTTTGACTGGTCTTAGGTGCCATCTAAGAGATGAAATCCAGGGGACTCTAATTTCAAACCATCAGATTATAGATCGATTTCACAAAGGGTTGTGATTGGTTGGGAGTGGAGAAGAGGAGTTAGGATCCACGCTTGTGTATAATATAAGACCTCCTGCGCCCAACCTCAAAGAAAATAAAATTCTCCATCACACAGGCTGCCCTTCTCTCCTCCTCCTCCATGCCAAACGCATCTTTCTTCCTCTCCTCTCCATGGCCCAGTAGTTTGGGATCACAAGTTGGTATGCAATCTAGAAGAGAGAAAAGCGCGAAAGCTCGTAGATCAAGGCTGCCCCGCTGTGCAAAGGACAACTACTTGATCTTCGAACATTGGTGTTGTTTGAAGATCCTCCAAAATCAAATCAGATCTAAATTTTTAGAGACATGATAGAGAAGAAGAGGATCTCCCAAATCCAGCTTAGTGGATACTGGTAGGGCCAGGCACTTGTGTGTGGCTAGATCAACAACCTTTTCGCTGTCCTTCAGGATCATCAATGGGTTAATAGATTACCTATATGCAATGGTAAATTAAAATATGATTTATATTTATCTAATATTTTATTTTTATTATTAGAATAATAAAGATACAAATTTAAAACCGATCCCAAATCTGATTCAGATCAAAAGAGAAAAATTTTGAAATATTCAATCTTGAATCAATCACATATTCTGAATGAACCTAGTCCGAAAAAAATCAGGATTTTCTTGCACTACATAAATTAAGACAACACCCTTTTTCTGACTAGACAAGGTCCAATCAGAAACAAGTAAAGTACCTGAGTGAGTCCAAACATATTTGGCTCAGATCGGATAAACTTTTAATGATACATTAAAGAAGAACATTAGGCTCAATCGTGTGCTAGCAAATTTTTTTTTGAAACCTAATAAATCTTATTCAAATCAATGAACTGGGGTTAGTCCAATTGATGATATCCAGATTGAACTCTTGTTTGTAAATCTAGTTAGGTTTTAGTTCCATAATGCTAATGGAGATATGTCATAATTCTCTATCATCGACATCATCAAAAACATCTTCCGATGGATCAGAACTTTTTGATTCAGACACTAGTATGATTGATCATCTAAATCATTCTAATTGCTCTCAAAATCCACAGTGACACCTAGTAGCATATGGTGCAACCATCAGAACTGAAAATAAACCTCTCATGCAGTTACCTGTGTGATTAAGTTCTTCTATCTTGAGCTCGACTGAGTTGGGGTTAAGGTAATCTCATCAACCCTAATATCCATCATATGATTAATCATTTCGATTCAAGTCTAATGTGAAAACTTAATATAAACTCTTTTATTATTTCACTGCCTACATGCCATGGGCTTATGGTCTTGATTCTCATGATCATCATAGGGTTTCTCTTCATCTACCGAGATAGATAGATTTTCTATTGGTGCAATCCAATTCCTACAATGAATATGCTATGCCAACATACACCTAAGGATTTTGAAATGGCTAGGAGATCGAGTATGGTGTAGTCAAACTATAACACCCTCAGGATGAACTACTGATGCACCTTAGATCATAAACGACAGACACAAACTATAGCTTCGAGCCAGTCATTGATGAGAAGGTAGACTTCCTCTGACTGCTCAGGTGGTCACGCTCAGTCCTTCTCCTAATGAGTATCTTACTCTCGCTCTGATGTCTCAACACCGTAGACTCAAAACTCATCTACTATAAAAGTGATTGTACACCACCTTCTGAATCAATCACCATCCTCATGATGATCCTACGGTCAGGAGCATTTTATGAGTTAATAATGAAAATTCATGTCTTAAATTTTCAACTCTTGAAAATAAGAACTATCATTGCCATTAACTCAAGGTATGTATCATAGACACTAAATACATATTATGATAGAAAATAATCTATTTTATTATTTATAGTCAAAATTATAATTTGGCCCTTAGAAGTGTATAACAAGTGTCAGCCAATTTTGACTTCTAGGGCACACATATCTAACATGCACGTGGAACAGTTAGAGACACTTATCAAAAGTGGCTTAGTGATCGAACCATGGTATGCTGCATTATGCTGGCTACGATGAGCAATGAGTTCAGTCATAGGTTTAAGACAGCTCAGTCAAATAAAATGCTCCAAGTGTTGGAGGATTCTTTTAGCACTGCCGATGATGTTGAGAGGCACAAGACTAGTTGTGCCATCTTCAACGTCAGAATGCGGGATGGAGCCTCTGTCACTGATCATGTATAGTATATGATCGAGCTGATAGAGCGCTTGAGCAAGCCCAGCTTTTTTTTATATGAACAACTTGGGAAAGATGCAATACTGAACTCGCTGCCAAAGTCCTATCTTCCTTTCCTAACTCATTACAGAATGACAAAGCCCGAAGTAAACTACCATGGCTTACTGGGATTACTTTAAAACTTTGAAGAGGATCACCAGCTCCATAAAAATTCGGTGAACTTAGTTGGAGGTTCATCTTCTAATTTTCGACCCTTTTAGAAAGAAAAGTAGAACAAGAAGAAGAAAACAAAGAAGATGCAAGTTCAGACTGAGACATCGGTGCAGGACTAGACTAGGAAGATCAAGTTCGATAAGAGTCAAGCTGAATGCTTCTTTTGCAAGAAGGAAAGGCACTGAAAGAGGAACTATCCTCAGTACATTGTCTCCCTGAACCTGAACAGGTAGAGAAAGAAGCAAGCTATTGCTGCAAAAGGTATTTATATGATAACTCCTAGCAATTTCTCTATTTATAATATTACTGACTGGGTATTGGATACTGATAGCCCTTACCATATTTGCAATTCATTGCAGGGGTTACAAGTCAGTAGAAGCTTCGAGCAAGGCAAGAGATTCCTAAATGTTGGAGATGGAAGACCAATTCCAGTTCTAGCTTTAGAAATTTTAAAACTTTTATTTGAATCTCATACCATTGTTTTTAGTGATTGTTATTTTTGTTCTAGTTTCTTTTTAAATATCATTTCTGTAGGACTTTTGGCCATGAACAATTATGAAATTTTAATAAAAAAATGAGTTTATAATGTTATTATGAATGGTGTTACTGCTTTCTATGGATAATTGAACAATGGTGTATATATGTTATCCCAACCTATTAATGTAGTCTATTCTACTGGCAAGCATCCTAGATTAGATAGTGTATCAGATATTTACTTATGGCACTGTAGACTAGGTCATATAAATAAGAACAGGATAAACAAGTTGACTCAAGAGGGAATTCTTGAAGTCAATGATTGTGAATCACTTCCAACCTGTGAGTCCTGTCTTCTTGGTAAAATGACCTAGTCATCTTTTACTGAAAAAGATGAGAGAGCCAATGAGCTCTTAGGTCTAGTACATACTGATGTATGTGGACCAATGAGCACAAATGCTAGAGGTGGATATGTCTACTTCATCACTTTCATAGATGATCTATCCAGATATGGATATGTCTATCTGATAAAATATATGTCAGATTCTTTTAAAATTTTCAAATGATTCCAAAGTGAAGTAGAAAAATAAACTAGGAAGAGTATTAAAACACTTCGATTTGACCAAAGAGGAGAATATCCTTTTGGTGAGTTTTTTACATATCTAAGAGAGAATGAAATTCTCTTCTAATGGACTCCTCCTGGAACATCATAGCATAATGGTGTGTCTGAAAGAAGGAATCAAACTTTGTTAGACATGATCCGATCCATTATGGGATTTTCCAGCTTGCCGATATCCTTCTAGGGATATACACTCGAATTGGCTTATTATCTATTAAATAGGATTCCAAGTAAGTCTATAGTTAAAACTCTATTTGAGATATGGATAGGGTGTAAACCAACACTTTCATACTTTAGGATTTGGGGGTACCTAGCTTATGTCAAACGGTTAGTTACATACAAACTTGGACCTAGGTCTGACAATTGTACATTTATAGGGTACCCAAAAGAGATCAAAGGATACTGTTTCTACCATGCCGATGAACAAAAAGTGTTCGTCAGCCTTAGGACAACCTTTTTCAAAAAAAAGTTTCTTAGTGAAGGAACTGTTGCCTGTAAGGTTGAACTTGATAAAGTTCAATAGGTAGAAAGTCCGACACAGAATGTTGAACCTAAGTCGGATTTGATCAGATCAGATTTGATGCCTAGTGAACCCACACCATTAAGGTGATCCGATAGAGTACCGTGCCATCTGGACAGATACTATGGATTCTTGGTCCAGGATGGTGATCCCATCGAACTCGATGAGAACGATGAGGATTCGATCACTTATATGGACGCGATGCAGGGATCCGACTCTGAGAAATGGCTAGAAGCCATGAGATTCAAAATGGATTCCATGAAGGTCAATGACGTATGGATATTAGTTGATCTACTTGAAGGGGTTAAATCCATTGGGTGTAAATGGGTCTTCAAAAGGAAGAGGGGTGCAGACGAAAAGGTGGAGACCTATAAAGCCTGTCTGATTGGCAAGGGATATCATCAATGTTATGGTATTGAATATGAGGAGACGTTCTTCCCTATGGTAATGCTCAAGTCCATTCAGATTATGCTTGTCATTGCTATTCATCTGGACTATGAGATCTAGCAGATGGATGTGAAGATAGTTTTTCTAAATGGAGAGCTGACTGAAGAGGTGTATATGATACAACCTGAAGGATTCACATCCATAGATGAGTCTAAGGTGTGCAAGCTTCAGAGATCCATTTATGGATCAAAGTAGGCATCTCGAAGTTGGAACATGCATTTTGATAAAGTGATCAAAATATATGGCTTTATTAAGAACGGAAAAGAATACTGCATTTACAAATGGATAAATAGTCCAGTAGTGGTATTCCTTATTTTGTACGTGGATGATATTCTCTTAATCGAGAATGATATCCCCACACTATAAGGAATAAAAGTCTGATTGTCATCATAGTTCTTCATGAGGGACTTGGGTGAAGCATCCTACATCCTAGGGATGAAGATCTATAGGGATAGATCTAAAAGGATGCTTGATATATCTCAGTCCACATACATAGAAACTATGCTGAAGAGGTTCAGCATGGAGAATTTCAAAAAAGGCTATCTCTCGATAGGCCAAGAAATTTCTCTCTCTAAGAAGGATTGTCTGATAACTCCTGAAGAGAGAGAGAGCATATGAGTAGAATCCCATATGCTTTGGTAATGGGGTCTATTATGTATGCAATGACATGTACGAGACCAAACGTGGCATACTCACTAGGAGTGGTGAGTAGATACCGGTCTAATCCTGGAGAAAATCACTAAAAGATGGTTAAAACCATCCTTAAGTATTTGAGAAATATTAAGAACCAATGGTTGGTTTATGGTGAGCCAGATCTAAAGCTTGTGGGTTTACAAACTTCAGCTTTCAATCTGACCATGATGACCATAAAAATGTGTTGGGATATATCTTTACTCTAAATGGTGGTGCCATCTGTTGAAAAAGTTTCAAGTAGCATATAGTGGCTGACTCTGTTTGCGAAGCAGAGTACATGACAGCATCAAATGTAGCTAAGAAAGCTGTGTGGCTGAGGAAGTTCATCACCAAGCTCAGAGTAGCACCCTCCATTAATGGTCTAGTCCTACTCTACTATGACAGCACTGGAGCCATAGCTCAGGCAAAGAAACCAAAGGCACACCAGTGGACAAAGCACATTCTGCACCGCTTTCATTTGATCCATGAGATCTTGGATCATGGTGATGTCAACCTTCAGAAGATCAACGAAAAGAAAAACCTAGCCGACCCCTTCACCAAAGCCCTGGCAATCAAGGAGTTTGACAACCATAAGTCAAATATGGGTATTAGATACTATGCCGAGTGGCTTTAGGATAAGTGGGAGTTGTTGAGAATTGTATCCCAAGGCCAATCATTGGTCTCTTGATGGTTGAGCTATTTTGTAATTATAATTAATTTATTAATTAATAAAAATATTTTAGCATCATTTTCATCACAAGTTTACATCTTCTAATGAACTCCATTATTATGAAGAAGTCCTTAGGATTGTTTAGTTTCGATAAAGAGAGAATTTATCGATTAGTCCTTAAATTTGTTCACGACCAAATGATAGGCTATTAATTAGGATAACAACATCTATCGAGCATAGGTCACTATATGCCATATAGGTTGGTTGTCCTCTTAAAGTGCATGGAAGAACTAGTCCTAGTCTAACTAGGACTCGAATTAACCCAATTTTCTAATTTGATTAGAAAATAAATTAAAATTAAATCTGATTTAATCTAATTTAATTAAGTTATTAAATGGATTAGAATCTTATTTAATTGGGTTGGTTTAATCTTGATTTTGTTTCGTTAAAAGATCTTGTTTGACCAAGTCAAAATAAGAGTCCTAGTGTGACTAGGACTCCCTATCACTTGCGCCACTTAATCCTCAAGCCCCATGCCCTTTTTTTTTATTTCTTACATGAAAATTCTCCACTCCTATGGCTTCTCATGCTTTTTTTCTCTCCTTTTTTCTCATAAGGCAATTTGTTGGAAGATCAAGTCAAAAGAGGAGTTAGTTTTGCTTAGGATTCCTTGTTGACCAAAACACCTTCCCTTGAGTGCCGCCCCCTCTTTTAATTAATTCTTCTCTTACTTCATGAAAATAATCTCCTTTTTTGTGTACCCTCCCTTGCTGGTTCATTCCAATAATTGTGGAGGAGGCGTCTAAGAGTTGGGCGCCCCAATAACTTTCCATATTTGGATATTCCTAGTTTAGGATTTTGATCTAACTTGGACTCTTCTTTTTCTTTATTTATTGGATGAATTTTATTCTAATTTTATATAGAATATAGAGCTTTATGAGAGGTTTGGTATGTACAAAAATCAAAAGAAGAGGTTCCTTGGGCATGGGGGTTCCATAGGCACCAAACTAGGTGTCTAGGTGAGAGAAAAGAGAAGAAGAAGAGGGTCTTCTTCTAGGGTTATTTTTTTTTAATCTCTCCTTTTTTTTGAGTTTTTTCTGAGAGAGTATCAGATTAATAAACTCTCATCTTCCTTCTCATATTTTGGAGAATCCAAATTTTGAAGAAGGGAGCATCGGATCGATCGTCGAAGAAGGATCAGCATAGTACTAGCATGCTGTGCTAATTTTCTGCATCGAACTTCAGATCAAAGATCGTAGGCTTGTGTGGACGACACCTAGAGGTCGGATGTATGTGTGGCTCATAACTTTATCCTCAAGCTTGGATCAGTAAGTTAGAATGTCTAACTTGCTCAAGTAATAAATCTGATCTATTAACTTCATACCTGCATTTGATGTAGTGTAGATCTAGGTTGATTTGATCAACCTTTTACTTTCTTATTTAATTTTAATTTTTAATTTAATATCATACCTTGATCATATAATAGATCTAAGATCTAGGTGTTTACATATTTATTTAAATAAATATTTAATTTATTTAAGTCTTTCACTGCAAGATCTTGAAAAAGTTTTCAAGATCTACCTGTAAAATCCTAGATCTGGTTCCTTCAGCTATGGCTGTAGAAATCTATCCTCTTTAATTACCATCAGGATTAGATCTAGTTCTTAGAGATTATTTTTATGTGCCTACAACATACAGAAATTTGATTTCTATTTCATGTTTAGCACAAGAAGGTTATGTAATTAGTTTTCCTAAGGACTATTATAATATTCTTTATGAAAGAAATAAAATTGCATGTGATTTTCTTATAAATGGTCTCTATCAGTTATATATTGATGTTTTTATTTTTAATATCGAGCAAAACATGAATGTCATAGGATCAAAGTGACCTAGGGATAGTCTAAACGATACGTATCTTTGGCACCTTAGGCTAGATCATATAGCTGAAGATAGGGTTAACAAATTGAGAAAATTTAGGCTATTAATTTTATTGATCAAGTAGAATTTTCTATCCTCCTGAAAGGTACTATCTCGGAGGACGTAAAGAAAATATTGAAGAAAAATCCTGATTTTTCAGGTCAGGTTTGTTCAGATCTGATTGGATCGAGAAGTATATTTTAAAAATTTTCTCTTAGATCCTAATCAAATCAGATACTTTTTAGATCTAATTTTATAATTTGATAAATAAAAAAATAAAATAAAATTAATTTTGATTTAATTTTATCTTGATTTTGGGTAATTTGATCATCCATTGATGATCCTACCGAAGCCTTGAGGTTCTGGATCTAGCCATGCAAGCACTTGGTCTCTATCGATATCCACTCCGACTAGATCTAGAGATCTTCTCCTTCTCTTTCTTTTCTCCAAAAATCAGTTCTAGATCTGATTTGGAGGATCTTCAAAACTTCTTCTGAAGATCACTCATTGTCTCTGCAGTAGTGCTACCTTTTTCCTTTTTCGTCAGCCTTTTCTTGCCTGACTCACACTAATCTGAAGGCCCAACTTCCTTGGGCGTGGAGAGGAGAGAGAGGGCTAGATGGTGGCATGGAGAAGGGAGAGGGACAACCTTGGGGCATGGCTTAGAGGAGGAGAGATTTTTAAAAAGTGGGTGCAGACAGGGTCTATTTATAGACTCTGCTGCGCCATGCAGTGCTGCATCACCCCAGCCAATCACGTTGCTTCATGCAATCAGATCTAAATCTGATTGGAGGGATGACATCACTTGATCCAATCAGATGAGTAACCCATAGGTTCATTCTTAGATGGTGCCTAAGACTGGTCAAAGTAGATACCCAAGGGCCACCTAAGTAGAAACCAAGAATCAACCTAGAGTCCCATCCGTATGAGACTCCAGCATCCCTATCCATGGGCGCATGCCATCCTAGGTGTATGCCCCCTTCTTTCCAATTTCTAGAGAGGGGACAAGCCTCATCTACTATCCAATAAGTGCATGACACATAGGCAGATGTCCAAGGGTCAAAGGTCAATGTTTGACCAAAGTCAAAGAATAAGAATTAGCAGGTAATGAAAAATGGTAGGTGTTGTCTCAAATTTATCTCATAAATTAAGACAATCCTTTTCTGACTTGGATAAGCTCCAGTCAGATCAGGTAAAGGTACCTGAGTGAGCACAAACTCATTTGGCTCAATCGAGACAACTTTTATGATAGAAAAAGAAGAACGTTAGGCTCAATCGTGTGCTAGCATGATTTCCTTGAACCTAATTGAATCTTATTCAAATCAATTGAACTAGGTTAGTCCAATTGATAATATCCAGATCCAAACCCTTCTTTGTGTGACCTAGCTAGATTCAGTTTCGTATGGTCATGGGATATGTCATGATCTCCATCATCGACATCATCGAAACTCCTTTCGATGGATCAGAACTTTTTTGATTCAGACAACTTAGAATGATCGATCATCTAAATCATTCTAATTACTCCCAAAATCCACTAGTGACACCTAGCAGCATAAGGTGGCAACCCATCAAAATTGAAAATGAACCTCTTGGTGTAGCTACTTGTATGATTAAGTTCTTCTATCTTGAGCCTCGATTAGATTAGGGTTAAGGTGAACTCGTCAAACCCTAATTTCTATCATATGATTTAATCATTCGATTCAAGTCTGATGTAAAAATCTTAATAGAAACTCTTTGTTATTTCACACTGTGCCATGGCCATGGGATTATGGACTTGATTCTCATGATCATCATAGGGCTACTCCTCTACCACCGAGGTAGATAGATTCCATCTTGATGCGATCCAGTTCCTACAATGAACATGCTATAGCCAACATACACCTCAGGCTTCCATATGGTAAGGAGACTGAGTTATGGTGTAGTCAAACTATAACACCCTCAAGGTGAACTGCTGATGCACCTCAGGTCAAAGAACTAGACACACCACTACAGCATCGAGATAGTCATCGATGAGAAGGTAGACTTTCTTATGACTACTCGAGGTGGTCATGCTCAGTGCCCTCATTCTCTAATGAGTACTTGTACTCTCACTCTGGTATCTCTACACCATATACTTAAGGCTCATCTACTATAAAAAAGCGATTGTACACTAACCTTCCGGATCAATCACCATCCTCATGATGATCCTACGGTCAGGAGCATTTTATGAGTTAATAATGAAAATTCTTATCTTAAATTTTCAACTCTTGAAAATATGAATTATCATTACCATTAACTCTAAGGATGAATCATAGACACTAAATACACATGTGATAGAAAATAACTCATTTTATTATTTTTAGTAAAAGTTATAATTTTGCCCCTAGAAGTGTATTACAAGTGTCAGCCAATTCTGGCTTCTAGTGCACACATATCTAACAAACTTTCACTTGACCTAAAGCCAATTGGCTATAAATCTAAGTCCCATCTTCTCAAGGTGGGCTTTGATCTTCTACTGGCCCAACAACTTTGTAAGCGGATCCACCGCATTGTTTGCGGAGTCGATTCTTTTGATCTCGACGTAATCCTTCTCGAGGTAATCGCGGATGAGGTGGTATCATCGCTCGATGTGCTTCGATTTTTGATAAGACCTCTGCTCCTTAGCAAGGGCTATGGTGCCATTGTTATTGCAGTATAGAGGAATGGCTTTTGATGGCATCACTCCGATCTCTGCAACAAACTTTTTATACCAGAATGCCTCCTCATAGCTTCTGATGCAGCGATACATTCTGCTTCCATGGTGGAATCTGCTATAATTATCTGCTTGAAACTTTTCCAACTGACAGCTCCACCATTGCACACAAACAGACTCCCAGATGTCGACTTTCAATCATCTACATTGGACATAAAGTCCGAGTCTATATACCCCTAGACATGGAGTTCTCCATTGCCAAAGATCAGTAACATATCCTTAGTTCTTCTTAAGTACTAAAAGATATATTTCATAGAAGTCCAGTGTTCTTCACCTGGATTCGATAGATATCTGCTCATGACAGCATGGGCTATATCAGGTCGTGTACATAACATGGCATACATGAGGCTTCCTATTGCTGAAGCATAAGGGATCTTGCTCATGTGTTCTGTTTCCTCAGGTATGCTAGGGCACATATTCTTGGAAAGATAAATGCCATGCTTGAAGGATACAGAACCCCTCTTAGAGTTTTCCATACTAAACCTCTTTAGTACTTCCTCTATGTACATCTTCTGTGAAAGTCCTAGCATCCTATTCGGCCTATCTCTATAGACCTTAATTCCTAGAATAAAGGATGCTTCTCCTAGGTCTTTCATGGAGAATTCTTTAGATAACCATATTTTAACTATGGTCAACTGGGAATATCATTCCTCATAAGGAGGATGTCATCCACGTACAATACGAGGAAGACAACAATGCTCCCACTGACCTTTTTGAAGACACATGGCTCCTCCTCATTTTTGATGAAACCAAACATTTTGATCACATCATTGAAACAAGTATTCCAGCTCTGAGATGCTTGCTTTAGTTCATATATGGATCTTTGCAGCTTGCAAACCTTGTGATCATCATCACTGGATGTGAAATCTAGCGGCTGTTCCATATAGATATCTTCCCCAAGATATCCATTTAAGAATACCATTTTCACGTCCATTTGCCATATTTTATAATCGAAATAGGCTGCAATAGCAAGCAATGTGCGAATGGATTTTAGCATAGCTACTGACAAAAAGGTATCCTGATAGTCAATGCCTTCACGTTGACTATGACCTTTTGCCACTAATCTAGCCTTGAATGTCTCCACATTCCTATCTGCACCAATCTTTCTCTTGTAGATCCATTTACACCCAATAGGTACTATACCTTCTAGTGCATCTACCAAGGTTCAGACTTGGTTTGAGTGCATCGAGTCAATTTCTGACTTCATTACCTCTAACCATTTCTCAGAGTTGATATCTGATATCGCCTCATTATAAGTTTTGGGATCATTACCATGCACCCTTTTACCTTTGAGGAACATTTCCTCTACATCCTTTGAAATAGTACCTAAGTACCTCTTAGGAAGACGGAAAACCCTTTCCGATCTATGAGGTGGAGGAGGTAGTGTATGGATTGGCTTAACCTGATTTGGTTCCATTTGGTCCTTAGCTCGTTGCTCTTATGAGACTTTCTCATCGAGCTTGATCTGCTTTTCAATGCCGCTATTTTGAATAAACTATTTTTCAAGAAAGATGGCATGTCGACTCATAATCACATTGTGATCTTCTGAAATGTAGAAATAATATCCTAATGACTCTTTAGGATATCCTATGAATCGAGCTCTAAAGGACCTAAAGTCTAACTTGTCCGCTTGTTATCCTTGACATGAGCCGGACAACCCCAATTTTGAGATGACTCAGACTTGGTTTCTTACCATGCCATATCTCATTCGGTGTGGTAGGAATGATTTTAGAAGAAACCTTATTTAGTAAGTATATTGCAGTTAACAAACAGTATCTTCAAAGAAAATCAAGGAGGTTTGTGAAGCTCATCATGGATCGGACCATATCTAAAAGGGTTCGGTTCCTCCATTCTAAAACCTCATTGAGTTGAGGTATTTCTGATGGAGTCCATTAAGAGACTATGCCATTTTCTTTGAGATAGTCCAGGAATTTTCGACTAAGGTATTCACCTCCTCGATCTGTTCGAAGAATCTTAATGGGTTTTTCAATTTGCTTTTCTACTTCTTATTTGAATTCTTTGAACTTTTCAGAAGCTTCAGAGTTGCCTCTAGCCGGCACATCAAATGGGACACACACATCTGTATGTACTAGGGCAAGAAGATCCATGGCCCTTTTCCCATGTCCTACAAAAAGAAGCTTAGTCATTTTGCCATAAAGACAGGATTCACAAATTGGATATGATTCGGAAGTCAATGGACTCAATAGCCTAGTTTTCTCTAATTTGTTAACCCTATCTTTCGCTATATCATCTAATCTTAGGTGCCATAGATATCTATCATTAGGACTATCCCTAGGACATTTTGATTTTATGGCATTCATATTTTGCTCAAAGTTAAAAATAGATACATCAACATGTAACTGATAAAGACCGTTAATAAGAAAACCACTTACAATTTTATTTTTTTCATAAAGAATGTTACAATGGTCCTTAAAAAAACTAATTACATAGCCTTCTACTGCAAGGCAAGAAATAGAAATCAAATTCCTACTTGCTGTAGGTACATAATAACAGTCTTTTAATACTAAGTCTAATCTAGATGGTAATCGAAGAGGGTATGTTCCCACGGCCATGGCAGCAATCCTTGCTCTATTTTCGATGTGCAGGATCATCTCACCATCTCTCAGCCTCCTGCTACCCGCAAGATCCTATATAGAAGTGCACAAATGAGCACTAGAACCAGAGTCAAGCACCCAACTGCATGCAGAAGAAATCATAAGGTTAGACTCAATAATGAGCATACCTCTAGAAGAACCAGCCTCCTTCTTATTCTTCAGGGTGGCCAGGTATGTAGGGCAGTTCCACTTTCAGTGGTCGTCATTGCTGCAATGGAAATACTTTTCTTTGTCAGCAGCCTTCTTCAGCTCTGCCTTTTTCTTCTTTCCTCCTTCCACCTTCTGCTTTTTTGCAGACTTCTTCTTCTTTTCAAAAGACTTTCTCTTAGAAGAAGTTCGTTCCATAGCAAGCACTGAGCCTTTAGAACCTTTCATGGAAAGCTCAGCAGTAACCAGCATGTTCATAAGTTCGGCCAAGGAGTTTTGAAGTTTATGCATATGGTAGTTCATGATGAAATATCCATACGCATTAGTCAAGGATTGCAGAATTATATCATTCTGCAGATCCAAGTCCAACCTCACTTCGAGCTTCTTAAGCTCTTCCAAGTCCTTGATCATCATCAGACAATGATCTTGGACTGACTGCCCATCACGCATCTTAGCCTTGAACAGTCGTTTAGTGACTTGATACTTGGCTACGCGACTCTATTCACCAAACATCTCCTGTAGGTGAGCCAACATTTAGCGAGCAGTTCTGATATCTTCATGTTGGCACTGAAGCTCATCAGACATCGAGCCCAACATGTAGTATCTGGCCATATTATCTTCGTCAGTCCACTTTTCCAGAGATGCTCTCTATTCAGCGGATGGATGAGCTGATAAGGTGGGAGGGTTCTAGTCCAATACATGAGTTAACTTCTCGGAACCTAAAATAATTTTGAAGTTCTAGAGTCAATCCTTGTAATTTGGTTCGGTCAGTCTATGAGTGTCTAGAATTCATGCTAGTGGATTGGATGTAGACATCTTCCTATAGAGAGTCAAAGTTTTTAGTTAGATATTGTAATTAAAACTTAACCAATTTATTTAAAAATTTTATTTTAAAATAAATTAGCTCCCATTATTTTCTTGGATCTCTACACTTCCTTTGTAGAGATGCAAAAATCTTCACGATTATGATTTCTAATGGGTGGTGCAGTCCCACCAACTGACTCATCACCTTACCTAACAGTTATTGATGATGGATTAGCTAATGAGTGAACAACTCTTGTTCAATAATTCTCTAATCATGGTGCACCTAAACTTGATCTCTAATTCATGAATCTCACCATGTCTGAAATATTGATCCACTTCTTAGTTAAGTCAGACCCACCATTTGCATAGATTGGATTTCTAATTAGATCTCTCACCGTATCCAAAATATTGAGCCCAATCCATCCTTCAGCCTATAGCATCCAATGCCTAATAAATATGGTTGCATCTTTCTAGTGCAATTGAGCCACTGTAACCAATCAAGAACAATCAACCCCAAGAAGGGCCCGCACATCTATAATGGTGGAAGACCTTAGATTTAATCTTTTCTTAGGAAATTTTGATTTAGGTCTCATTAAACTAGACTTGACATAGTCATAACCATTATGACTAACCTAGTGGCATGAGTTAGCTCGAATTATTGACCACCTCAGATCAGAACTGAGTCAACAAACATGGCCAGGTAAGTGAGATCAGTGGAAAGGATATGCCATTAACTCGACAAGAATATATTCGAGTCAAGTAGCTTCCAATTAAAAATTAGTCGGTCGTATCTGCCAGACTTACCTTAGACACCAAATTGTTGAGACAGAACCAATCAGGTTAGCCTACAATCCAGACTCTAACCACTGAGCCTAATTAGGTTTTAACTTGATCGATCACTCACGTGACTCGATCTTGATCCAGACTTAATCCTATTAGACTGGTCAATTTAAGCATTGTTGATCCCATCTAATCAACTCTTGATTCGGTTTGATCAACTACTAGACCTAATTGAGCTACCCAAGCCCGAACCCAAATTTATGAATATGTCTTAGATATGAAATTCTTAATTTTAGACCTAATTGATATTTCATAAACTTAATTCTCAATTAAGTTAGGGTTTTTAAACAAAATATGTAAATCGATCCTAGGATTTCAGGATCTAGAGTTTTGCAGAAAGTAAGTTTTCAATTTCTGATTAAGGACGAACACGCAGCACCCCTACACATCATAAGAACACCCCATCGAATGGAAGGAGAGGGTCTTTAAGCCCTAGTTTGTTCTTATGACCGGACGGCCAAGGGGAACGCCTTAATCAGAAATACAACTAATCTACAAAAACTAATTAGATCTAAGCATATATCTCATATAAGAAAATTGATCTAATTGAAACATATTTTGCATACATCTCATGTATCATGCATGCATGTTTTTTAGATCTAAATTATCTCATAATTATCTAAAAAATTAAATTTAAATTTGATCTTATCAAATAAAATTTAATCTAGACCCTTTTGTAGAACTATTCCACAACTAGTCTAAACATGCAACTATCATATCTCATATGAACAAATTAATTTTATTTTATTTTCTATTTTTAGATTTGATTGTAATATTTATAATATCAAAAAATAAAAAATAAATAAATCTAAAAATTATATTTAATCAAATTAAAATTATGATTATAGAAGACTATACATAGAACAATTCTATTCCTAGTCTAGTTATGTATCTCATACATATTAGATCTAGATTAATTAATTTTAATTTTCTATTTTTCTAATTTTAGATCTAATCATATCTCATGTGATATCTAAAATCATTAATTAATCAAATTAAATTAGATCTAAATAAATTTTATAAGAACCTGACTTTGATACCAGTTGAAGAAAAATTCCGATTTCTCGGATCAGGTTCGTTTATATCTGATTGGATCGAGAGGCATATTTCAAAATTTTTTTCTTAAATCCTAATCAGATATGATACTTTTTAGATCTAATTTTATAATTTGATAAATAAGAAAAAAATTAAATTAATTTTGAATTAATTTTATCTTGATTCGGGGTAATCTGATTATCCGTTGATGATCCTACCGAAGCCTTGAGGTTCTGGATCTAGCCACGCAAGCACCTGGCCTCTATCGATATCCACTCGAGCTGGATCTGAAGATCTTCTCCTTTTCTTTTTGTTCTCAAAAATCAAATCTGGATCTGATTTGGAGGATCTTCAAAACTTCTTCTGAAGATCACCCATTGTCTCTGCAGTAGTGCTGCCTTCTTCCTTTTTCGTCAGCCTTTTCTTGCCTGACTCGCACTAATCTGAAGGCCCAACTTTCTTGGGTATGTAGAGGAGAGAGAGGGCTAGATGGTGGCATGGAGAAGGGAGAGGGGCAGCCTTGGGGCATGGCTTAGAGGAGGAGAGATTTTTAAAAAGTGGGCATAGATAGGGTCTATTTATAGACTCTACTGCGCCATGCAGTGTTGCATCACCCCAGCCAATCATGTTGCTTCATGCAATCAGATCTAAATCTAATTGATGAGATGACATTACCTGATCCAATCAGATGAGTGACCCATAGGTTCATTCTTAGATGGCACCTAAGACTGGTCAAAGTAGATACCCAAGGGCCACCTAAGTAGAAACCAAGAAGCAACCTGGAGTTCCATCCGTATGGGACTCTAGCATCCCTATCCATGGGCGCACGCCATCGTAGGCATGTGCCCGCTTCTTTCCAATTTTCAGAGAGGGGACAAGCCCCTATCTGCTCTTCAATAAGTGCATGATACATGGGCAGATGTCCAAGGGTCAAAGATCAACGTTTGACCAAAGTCAAAGGACAAGAATTAGCAGGTGATGGAAAATGGCAGGTATTGTCTCAAATTTATCTCATAAATTAAGACAACCCTTTTCTAACTTGGACAAGCTCCAGTCAAATCAGATAAAGGTACCTGAGTGAGCATAAACTCATTTGGCTCAGTCGAGATAACTTTTATGATAGAAAAAGAATGTTAGGCTCAATCGTGTGCTAGCACAATTTTCTTGAACGTAATTGAACCTTATTCAAATCAATTGAACTGGGTTAGTCTAATTGATGATATCCAGATCCAAAACCTTATTTGTGTGATCCAATTACGTTTAGTTCTATATGGTAATGGGATATGTCATGATCTCCATCATCGACATCATCGAAACTCCTTTCGATGGATCAGAACTCTTCTGATTCAGACAACTTAGAATGATCGATCATCTAAATCATTCTAATTGCTCCCAAAATTCATCAGTGACACCTAGCAGCATATGGTGGCAATCCATCAAAACTAAAAATGAACCTCTTGGTGAAGCTACTTGTGTGATTAAGATCTTCTATCTTGAGCCCCGATTAGATTAGGATTAAGGTGAACTCGTCAAACCCTAATTTCTATCATATGATTTAATCATTCGATTCAAGTCCGATGTAAAAATCTTAATAGAAACTCTTTGTATTATTTCATACTGTGCCATGGCTATGGGCTTATGGACTTGATTCTCATGATCATCATAGGACTGCTCCTCATCTACCGAGATAGATAGATTCCATCTTGGTGCAATCCAATTCCTACAATGAACATGCTATAGCCAACATACACCTTAGGGTTCTGAATGGCTAGGAGATCGAGTCATGGTGTAGTCAAACTATAACACCCTCAAGGTAAACTGCCAATGCACCTCAGGTCAAAGAACTAGACACACCACTGCAGCATCGAGTCAGTCATCGATGAGAAGGTAGACTTTCTTATGACTACTTGAGGTGGTCATGCTCAGTGCCCTCGTTCTCTAACGAGTATCTATACTCTCGCTCTGGTGTCTCTACACTATAGACTTAAGACTCATCTACTACAAAGAAGCGATTGTACACCAACCTTCCAAATTAATAATCATCCTCATGATGATCCTACGGTCAGGAGCATTTTATGAGTTAATAACGAAAATTCTTATCTTAAATTTTTAATTTTTGAAAATTTGAATTATCATTACCATTAACTCTAAGGATGTATCACAGACACTAAATACACATATGTGATAGAAAATAATTTATTTTATTATTTTTAGTTAAAATTATAATTTTACTTCTATATGTGTATTACAAGTGTCAGCCAATTCTGGGTTCTAGGGCACACATATCTAACAAATGTTCCTTACAAGAAATAGGGTTCATGATGATAATCCCAAAACCTATGATAAGACGATGTTAGATATCAACTTCGAGAAATGGTTAGAGGCAATGATGTCAGAGATTGACTCAATACATTCAAACCATGTCTAGACCTTGATAGATCCACTTGAAGGTATAGTACCTATTGGGTGTAAATAGATCTTCAAGAGAAAGATAGGTGCCAATGAAAATATAAAGACATTCAAAGTAAGGATCACAGCAAAAAAGTATAGTCCGCATGAAGGCATTGACTATCAGAATACTTTTTTACCGGTAGCTATGCTCAAATTCATCCGCACATTGCTTGCTATTGCAGCCTATTTGGATTATGAAATATGGTAGATGGATGTGAAAATGATGTTTTTAAATAGATATCTTGAGAAAGATACAGTGATGATCACAAGGTATGCAAGTTGCAAAGATCCATATATGGACTTAAGCAAACATCTCGGAGCTGGAATGCTCATTTTAATGATGTAATCAAATCATTTGGATTCATCAAGAATGAGAAGGAGCCCTATATTTTCAAAAAGATCAGTGGGAACACTATTATCTTTCTCATACTGTATGTGGATGACATCTTGCTAATTGTGAATGATATTTCCATGTTAACTATAGTCAAAATATGGTTGTCGAAGGAGTTCTCTATGAATGATCTAGAAGAGGCATCCTTTATTCTGGGAATTAAGGTCGATAGGGATAGACCAAATAGGATGCTAGCTCTCTCACAGAAAATATACATAAAGGAGGTGCTGAAGAGATTCAGCATGGAAAACTCAAAGAGAGGTTTAGTTTTCTTTAGACATGGCATTCATCTCTCCAAGAAGATGTGCCCTAGCACACCTGAGGAGATTGAATGCATGAGCAAGATCCCTTATGCTTCAGTAATAGGGAGCCTCATATATGCCATGCTATGTACAAGATCTAATATTGCCCATGCTGTGAGTGTCACGAGCAGGTATTAGTCGAATCCAAGCGAAGAGCACTAGACTTCTATGAAATGTGTCCTTAAGTACTTGAGAAGGACTAAGGATATATTTCTGGTTTTTGATAATGGAGAACTCCAGATTCAAGGATATACAGATTTAAATTTTATGTCCGACATAGATGATCGAAAGTCAACATCTGAAAGTCTGTTTATTTATAATAGTGGAGCCATCAGTTGGAAGAGTTTCAAGCAGACAGTGATAGCAGACTCCACCATGGAAGCATAGTATATCACTGCATCGGAGGCTGCAAAAAAGGCATTCTAGTATAAAAAGTTCACCACATAACTTGAAGTGATGTCATCAGATGCCATCCCTCTGTACCATAATAACAATGGTGCCATAGCCCTTGCTAAGGGGCCAAGGTCTCACTAGAAATCCAAGGACATCAAGCGGCGATACCACCTCATCCGTGATTACCTTGAGAAGAAATATGTTGAGGTCAAGTGAGTTGACACTGTAGATAATGTGGCTGACCCATTGATAAAGTCATTAAGCCAGCAGAAGATCGAAGCCCATCTTGAGAAGATGGGACTTAAATATGTAGCCAATTGGCTTTAGGTCAAATGGGAGTTTGTTAAATGTGTGTCCTAGAGCCAGATTGGCTGATACTTGTAACACACTTCTAAGAATAATTTTATAATTTTAACTATAAATTAGTAAAAGAATTATTTTCTATCATAGTGTGTATTTAAAGTATCTGTGATACATCTTTTGAGTTAATGGTAATGATAATTCATATTTTTAAGAGTTGAAAATTTAAGACATAAATTTTCATAATTAACTCATAAACTGCTCCCAACCATAGGATCATCACAAGAATTTTGATCAATCTAGAAGGTTAGTGTATGATCACTTTCTTAGGATAGATGAGTCTTAAGTCTATGATGTGGAGACACCAGAGCGAGAGTACAGGTACTCATTAGAGAATGAAGATACTGAGCATGACCACCTCAAGCAGTCATAAGGAAGTCTACCTTCTCATCGATGACTAGCTTGATGCTGCAGTGGTGTGTCTGGTTCTTTGATCTGAGGTGCATCAATAGTTCATCTTAAGGGTGTTATAGTTTGACTACACCATAACTCAATCTCCTAGCCATTCAGAATTTTGAGGTGTATATTGGCTATAGCATGCTTATTGTAGGAATTGGATTGCACCAATAGGAGATCTATCTACCTCAGTAGATGAGGAGTAGCCCTATGATAACCATAAGATTGAGTCCTTAAGCCCATGGCCATGATAGAGTGAGGATGATAGAAAGAGTTTCTATTAGGATTTCATATTGGACTCAAATCGAATGATTAATTCATATGACGGATGTTGGGTTTGACGAGTTTACCTTAGCCCTAATCCTATCGGGGCTCAAGATAGAAGAACCCAATCACGCAGGTAGCTGCATCGAGAGGTTTGCTTTTAGTTCTAATGTATTGCCATCATATACTGCTAGATGTCACTGATGGATTTTGAGAGTAATTAGAATAATTTTGATGATCGATCATTCTAATTGTATGAATCAAAAAAGTTCTGGTCCATCGAAAGGTATTTCGATGATGTTGATGATAGAGATCATGACATGTCTATTACCATATGGAACTGACCCTAATTGGATCACATACATAAGAATTTGGGTCTGAATGTCATCAATTAAGCTAACTCAGTTTGATTGATTTGAATTAGATCTAATTGCATTCAAGGTAATCGTGCTAGCACACGATTGAGCCTGGCTTTCTCTTTCTATAATCTTTCTGATTCATCGCAATCGAGTCAAATTTAATTTTATTTATTTTTATATATTGAATAAATTTATTTTCATTTGATTGGAATCAATCTAGGTTAGATTAATTGTAGAAATTAAATCCATTCCTAGTGCAATTGGACTAAGGTCAAAAGTTGATCTATTTAAGAGAATTAAGGATCACCTGATTAGATGCTTCAAGATAATTCTCTGGAAATCATTTTGGTCTAATATTTAGGTATGTGTTAGGTCTTGAGACATGCTTTGGGTATACCAGATTTTGTGATTTATGGTAGAGTTTTGGCTAGGTTTTTATAGAGTTTGATTTGGATCAAACTCCTAAGAGAAGAGTCCTAGGCACAATGGACTCTTCCTTATCTACTCATGCCACCACCTTCTAGATTGATTTTTGGCATCAAAACTAGATGAGATCTGGGGTTTCACATGGAGAATAAGTTTTGAAGTCTCAATGATCAAACAAGTAAGTTATTTGGTCAAAGAGGGACTCTTGATGGTGCATAAGTTTTAAAACCCCTTCTTATGCCATTATGCTTTGATGTAACATTTATTTTCCATGCCCAAAGGAGCCACCCCTATCATATCCCACACCCCCTCTATCCTCTCTCTTCCTCTCTTTTACATGTCTTAAAAGTTAGGCACAAATCTGAGAAGAAGGTCCAAGAATTTTGGCATAAGATTCAAGATCTATGCATCGATGTTCGTAAGATGGATGGGCTGCCTTCAAAAATTATTTTCAAGGACTTATTGATCAGATGTAGATCTAATCTTTTGAAGATAGATTCATGAGGAGAAGATGTCTAGATCTTGTTTGAGTGGATGCTGGTAGAGACAAGGCGTGTGCATGGCTCCTTCGAGAACCTCAGCAATGATCAGGATCATCATAGGGTAATTTTAATACCCAATCAGGTACTTCAAATTAAATTTGATTTAATTTTATTTTAATTTGTAATATTAGATTACCATGATTAGATCTGAGAACTCTTATATCTAATCAAATCATAGAAACTTTTGTAGAAAAATCTACCTCAGATCTGATTAGGTCTGGATGATCCTATGGTGGAAAACAAGATTTTCTTTCAGTATGTTCATTGTAGGAATTGGATTGCACTAATAGAGGATCTATCTACCTCGATAAATGAGGAGTAGCCCTATGATTATCATGAGATCGAGTCCATAAGCCCTTGGCCATGGCGGTGTGAAGATGATAGAAAGTGTTTCTATTAGGATTTCATATCGGACTCGAATCGAATGATTAACTCATATGACTGATATTGGATTTGACAAGTTTACCTTAACCCTAATCCTATTGAGGCACAAGATAGAAGAACCCAATCACACAGGTAGTTGCATCGAGAGGTTCATTTTGGTTCTGATGGATTGCCACCATATATTGCTAGGTATCACTAGTGTATTTTGAGAGTAATTAGAATGATCTTGATGATCGATTATTCTAATTATATGAATTGAAAAAGTTTTGATCCATCGAAAGATATTTTGATGATATTGATGATAGATATCATGACATGTCTTATTACCATACGAAACTGAGCCTAACTAGATCACACAAACAAGGATTTGGATTTGGATGTCATTAATTGAGCTAACCCAATTTGATTGATTTGAATTATATATAATTAGGTTCAAGGAAATCATGCTAGCACATGATTGAGCCTGACATTCTCCTTCCATAGTCTTTTTGGTTTATTTTGGCTAAGACAAATTAGTTTGGGCTCACCCAGGGACCCTATATGGCTTTGTCCTGATCAGAAAAATATTATCCTAAACCATCAAATCAGAAGAAGACATCCCTTGTTCATGAGACAACTGCGACTTCTTCAAAAGTAGTTTTGAAGAATCATTAGATCAGATCTAGATCTGATCCTTGGAGTGCTGATTCAAAAGGAGAAGACTTTCAAAACCAATCTGAGTGGATAATGATAGTGGCTATGCACTTGCATGGCTTGATCCAGAACATTGGGTGCAACAGATCATTGACAAGATAATCAGATTACCCAATCAGGTACAAAAATTTAATTTAATTTAATTTTAATTCTAATTTTTAATATTAGATTAATAGGATCAAATTCAAAAACTCTTAGATTTGATTGGAATTTATTTTTTTTTTAAAAAATTTTTCTATAGATCTGATCGGATCTGAACAATCTTGTGGCAGAAAAATCATTTTTTCTTCAATTGGTATCAAAGCTACGTTTGTAGTTCTTTAGATCTATTTATGATCTAATTTTTATTATATTTTATGATCTAATATTAAAAATTTTAGATGTCACATCAGATGTTATCAGATATTAAATTAAGAAATTAAAAATTTTTAAATTCATATCAATGATGTATGAGATGCATGTCTAGACTAGGTGTAGAACCGTTCTATATGCAGTCTAGTATAGTTTTTCTTTTTGATATGATAAAATATATATTTTAGATCTTTTCATTTCTATTCTTTTGATGTTATAAATATTATAATTAGATCTAAAAATTAAAAAATTAAATATTTAATTTTTTTATATGAGATATGAAAGATGCATGTCTAGACTAGTTGTAGAATAGTTCTATGAATTATCTAGAATTGGTTTTATTTGATATGATCAATTTAAAATTTTATTTTTTAGATATTATATGTGATATATTAGATCTGAAAGCATGCATATTTGATTTAATGATTGATACATGAGATCTATACATAATATGCATAATAAGATCTATGAGTTTATATGTGATATATGTTATAGATCTTATTATTTTGCAGCGTAGTAATTATTTCTGATTAAGGAATTCTCCTTGGCCATCTAATCATAAGAGTAAGAAGAGTTTAAAAGCCCTCTCTTTCCATTTGATGGGGTGCTCTTATGGCGTATAGGGATGCGATGCATTTGTCCTTAATCAAAAATCAAAAAACTTACTTTTTTGCAAAATCCTAGATCCTGAAACCCTAAGAATTTTTGCATATTTCTATTAATGAACTCAAACTTAATTAAGAATTAAAATTATAAAATAAATTAGATCTAAAAATTATAAATTTTCAGATCTAAGATACCTTCATAAATTTGAGTTCAGGCTTGGGTAGTTTAATTAGGTCTAGCAGTTGATCAAACCAAATCAAGACTTGGTTAGGTAGGATCAAGAGTGCTTAGAATTGACCAGCCCAATAGGATTAAGTCTGGGTCAAGGTTGACTCACATATGGTTGACCAAGTCAAGACCTAATTTGGCTTTGTGGTTCGAGCCTAGATTATAGGTTAACCCAATTGATTCTGGTTCGATAATTTGGTGTCTAAGGTAACTTTGGTAGATATGATCGATTGTTTTTAATTAGGAGCTACTCGATCTAAATGTGTTTTTGTCGAGTTAATGGCATATCCCTTTCATCAATCTTACTTACCTGACTATTTGGATCGATCCAGTTCTAATTTGAGGTGGCTAATGATTCAAGCTAACCCATGCCACTAGGTTAGTCATAATTATTATGACTAAGTCAAGTCAAGTCTAAGAGACCTAAATCAAATCTTTCTAAAAAAAATATTAAGTCATAGGTCTTTCATCATTGTAGATGTGTGGGCCCTTCTCAGGATTGATTATTCTCGACTAGTTGCAATATTTTAGTTGCACTGGAAAGATGCAACCATATCTATTAGGCATTGGATGCTACGGGTTGGAGGATGGGTTAGGCTCAATGTTTTGAATATGGTGAGGAACCCAATCAAAAATTCAATTCGTGCAAATGATGGGTCTAACTTAACTAAAGAATGGAGCAATATTCCAAGCATGGTGAGCTTCATGAATTAATGATCAGGTTTGGGTGCACCATGATTAGAGAATCATTGGACAAGAGTTATCCACTCATTGGTTGATTCATCATCAATAACTATTAGGTGAGGTGGTAAGCCAGTCGGTAGAACCACACCATCCACTAGAAATCAATGATCATAGAGATTTTTGCATCTCTTCTAAGAGAGTGTAGGAATCCGAGAAAATAGTGGAAGCCTAGTCTGTTTAAAAATAAAATTTCTAAATAAATTGATCAAGTCTAATTACAAAATCTAACTAAAAACTTTGACTTCCTATAGAAAAATGTTTGCATTTAATCCACTAGCCCGTATCTTAGACATCCATAGATTGACCAGACCTAATTACAAGAATTGGCTTTGGAATGATAAAATTATTTTAGATTTTGAAAAGCTCACTCATGTATTAGACCAGGACCCCCCACCTTACCAGCATGTTCATCCGCTGAACAAAGACTATCTCTGAAAAAATGGACGGATGAACATAATAAAGCTAGGTACTATATGTTGAGCTCAATATCTGATGAGCTTCAGCGATAACATGAGGACATCAAGACTGCTCGCCAAATGTTGGCTCACCTACAAGAGTTATTTGGTGAAGAGAGTGAAGAAAAATATCCTATTTCCCGAGTCAGATTTGTTTAAATCTGATTTAACCAAGAGAAATATTTCAAAAATTTTTCTCTTAGATCTAAATTAGATCTGATACTTTTTAGATCTGATTTGATGGATCTAATAAAATAAAATAAATTAAATTAAATCAAATTTAATTTATATCTTATTCTTGG
Source organism: Cocos nucifera (assembly GCA_006176705.1). Lineage (NCBI taxonomy): Eukaryota > Viridiplantae > Streptophyta > Magnoliopsida > Arecales > Arecaceae > Cocos > Cocos nucifera. The sequence goes on along the minus strand of QRFJ01000510.1, from coordinate 619,243 downwards.
GTAATCTTATTATCCTATGATGATCTCGCTGATTGCCTGAGGTTCTATATGTAGCACGCAATTGCCTGGCCTCTACTAGTATCCACTCTGGTAGGATTTGGATATCTCCTCCTCAATTTTTCCTTCAAAGATTAGATTTGGATCTAATTTTGAAGGTCTTCAAAATAACTTTTGAAGATCCGTTGTCATCTCTTATAGTAGTACTGCCTTCTTCCTTTCTTGTCGCCTTTTTCTTGCCTGGATCGCACCAAACTGAAGTCCAAAGCCCCTTGGGCATGGAGAGGAGAGAGAGGATCAGAGGTAGGCATGGAGGAGAGAGGGAGATGGCTATGTAGCATGGGCAAGGGAAGAACCTCTCTAAACCTAGGTGCAACAAGATTTATATAGACCCTACTGCGCCATGCAGTGCCACATCATCTCGACCAATCACATTTCTTCATGCAATCAGATCTAAATTTGATTGGTGGGATGACATCACCTAATCCAATCAGATGAGAGCCCCTCTCCAACATCCTTAGGTGGTGCCAAGATTAGTCAAAGTAGAGTCTTAGACGCCAACTAAGTTTATTCCATGAAGCAACCTGGAGTCCCATCTGTATGGGACTCCAGGCATCATTATCCTTGGGTGCATGCCTCCCTAAGCATGCGCGCTCTCCTTTTCTCTTTCTAGTAGGGGGACAAATCCCTATCTGCTCTCCTATGAGTGCATGACACATGGGCAGATGTCTAAGTGTTAAAGGTCAACGTTTGACCAAAGTCAAAAGATAAGAATTAGTAGGTGATGAAAAATGACAGGAGTTGTCTTAAATTTATCTCATAAATTAAGACAACCCTTTTCTAACCTAGACAAGCTCCAGTCAGATCAAGTAAAGATACCTGAGTGAGCCTAAATATATTTGGCTCAGTCGAGATAATATTTAATTATTGCTGAAGGAGAACTTTAGGCTCAATTATGTGCTAGCACAATTTTCTTGAACCTAAATGAATCTAATTCAAATCAATTGAACTGGGTTAGTCCAATTGATGATATCCAGATCCAAACCCTTATTTGTGTGATCTAGTTAGGTTCAATTCTATATGGTAATGAGATATGTCACGATCTTTATCATCGACATCATCGAAATACCTTCCAATGGATCAGAACTTTTCTGATTCAAACAACTAGAATGATCGATCATCCAAATCATTCTAATTGCTCCCAAAATCCACCAGTGACACCTAGTAGCATATGGTGGCAACCCATTAAAATTGAAAATGAACCTCTCGATGTAGTTACATGTGTAATTAAGTTATTTTATCTTGAGTCCCGATCGATTCAGGGTTAAGGTGAACTCGTCAAACCCTAATTTTTGTTATATGAATTAATCATTCGATTCAAGTCCGATGTAAAAATCTTAGTAGAATCTCTTTCTGTCATTTCACTTTACCATGGCCATGGGCTTATGGACTTGATTCTCATGATCATCATAGGGCTGCTCCTCATCTACTGAGGTAGATAGATTCCCTCTTGGTGCAATCCAATTCCTACAATGAACATGCTATAGCCAACATACACCTCAGGGTTCCAGATGGCTAGGAGACCAAGTCATGATGTAGTCAAACTATAACACCCTTAAGGTGAACTATCGATGCACCTCAGGTTAAAGAATTAGACACACCACTGTAGCTTTGAGCCAGTCATCGATGAGAAGGTAGACTTTCTTATGACTGCTCGAGGTGGTCAAGCTTAGTGCCCTCATTCTCTAACGACTACCTATACTCTCCCTTCCAATGTCTCTACATTATAGACTCAAGACTCATCTACTATAAAGAAGCAATTGTACACCAACCTTCTAGATCATTCACCATTCTCATGATGATCCTACGATCGAAAGTATTTTATGAGTTAATAATGAAAATTCATGTCATAAATTTTCAACTCTTGAAAATAAGAATTATCATTGCCATTAACTCACGGAATGTATCACAGACACTAAATACACATTATGATAGAAAATAATTTATTCTATTATTTATAGTTAAAATTATTATTTTGCCCTTAGAAGTGTATAACAAGTGTCAGCCAGTTCTGGCTTCTTGGGCACATAAATTTAACAAACTCCCACTTGACCTAAAGCCAATTGGCTACAAATCTAAGTTCCATCTTCTCAAGGTGGGCTTCGATCTTCTACTGGCCTAATGGCTTTGTGATTGGGTTTGCCGCATTGTCTGCAGAGTCGACTCTCTTGATCTCGACGTAACCTTTCTCGAGGTAATCGCGAAAGAGGTGGTATCGCTGCTCGATGTGCTTAGATTTTTGGTAAGACCTCGACTCGTTAGCAAGGGCTATGGTGCCATTGTTGTCGTAGTATAGAGGAATGGCATCTGATGGCATCACTCTAATCTCTACGGCAAACTTCTTATACCAGAATGCCTTCTTCGCGGCTTCTAATGCAGCGATGTACTCTGCTTCCATGGTCAAATCTACTATCACTCTTTGCTTGGAATTCTTTCAACTGACAGCACCACCATTACACACAAACAGACTCCAAGATGTCAACTTTCGATCATCTACATTGATCATAAAATCTGAGTCTGTATACCCCTGGACTTGGAGTTCTCCATTACCAAAAATCAATAACATATACTTAGTTCTTCTCAAGTACTTAAGGATACATTTCATAGAAGTCTAGTGTTTTTCACCTGGATTTGACTGATATTTGCTCGTGACACTCATAGCATGGGCTATATCAGGACGTGTATATAACATGACATATATGAGGCTCCCTATTGCTGAAGCATAAGGGATCTTGCTCATGCATTCTATCTCCTCAGGTGTGCTAGGGCACATTTTCTTAGAGAGATGAAGCCATGTCTGAAGGGTACAAATCCCCTCTTAGAGTTTTTCATGCTAAACCTCTTTAGCACTTTCTCTATATACATCTTCTATGAAAGTCCTAGCATCCTATTCGGTCTATCTATAGACCTTAATTCCTAAAATAAAGAATGCTTCTTCTAGGCCTTTCATGAAGAATTCTTTGGATAACCATATTTTAACTATAGTCAACATGGGAATATCATTCTTAATAAGAAGGATATCATCCACATACAATATGAGGAAGACAATAGCACTTCTACTGACCTTTTTGAAGATACATGGTTCCCCCTCATTCTTGATGAAACCAAATAATTTGATCACATCATTAAAATGAATATTCCAGCTCTGAGATGCCTGCTTAAGTCCATATATGGACCTTTACAGCTTGCATACCTTGTGATCAGCATCACTGAAAGTGAAATCAGTGGTTGTTCCATATAGATATCTTCCTCAAGATATCCATTTAAGAATGCCATTTTCACATCCATTTGTCATATTTCATAATCAAAATAGACTGCAATAGCAAGCAATGTGCGGATGGATTTTAGCATAGCTACTGGCGAAAAGGTATTCTGATAGTCAATGTCTTTGCGTTGACTATACCCTTTTGCCACTAATCTAGCTTTGAATGTCTCTACATTCCCATCTACACCAATCTTTCTCTTATAGATCCATTTACACCCAATAGGTATTATACCTTCTGGTGGATCTATCAAGGTCCAGGCTTGGTTTGAGTGCATCGAGTCAATTTCTGACTTCATTATCTATAACCATTTCTCAGAGTCGATATTCGATATCGCCTCATTATAGGTTTTGAAATCATCACCATGAACCTGATTACCTACGAGAAACATTTTTTCTACTTCCTCTAAAATAGTACCTAAGTACCTCTTAGTGGGACGGAAAATTCTTTTTGATCTATGAGGTGGAGGAGGTAGTGATTGTATTGGCTCAACCTGATTTGGTTCCATTTGGTCCTTAGCTCGTTGCTCTTGTGAGACTTTCTCCTCAAGCTTGATCTACTTTCCAATGCCGCTATCTTGAATAAACCATTTTTCAAGAAAGATGGCATATCAACTCACAATCATATTATGATCTTCTGGAATGTAGAAATAATATCCTAATGACTCTTTAGGATATGCTATATATCGAGCTTTAAAAGACCTATAGTCTAACTTGTCCGCTTGTTGTCTTTTGAGATGAGCCAGACAATCCCAAATTCTGAGATGACTAAGACTTGATTTCTTACCATGCCATATCTCATACGGTGTTGTAGGAATGATTTTAGAAGGAACCCTATTCAGTAAGTATATTGCAGTTAACAGACTATGTCTCGAAAGAAAATTAGGAAGGTCTATGAAGCTCATCATGGATCAGACCATATCAAAAGAGTTCGGTTCCTCCATTCTAAAATTTTGTTAAGTTGAGGTATTCCAGGTGGAGTCCATTGAGAGACTATGCCATTTTTTTTGAGATAGTCTAAGAATTTTCGACTAAGGTATTCACCTCCTTGATCTGATCGAAGAACCTTAATGGATTTTTTAGTTTGCTTTTCTACTTCATATCTAAATTTCTTGAACTTTTCCAAAGCTTCAGACTTGTGTCTCATAAGATACACATACCCATAACGAGATAAATCATCGATAAAGGTTATGAAGTAGACAAAGTTGCCTCTAGCCGACACATCAAATGGGCTGCATACATTAGTATGTATTAGAGCAAGAAGATCCATGGCCTTTTCCCCTTGTCCTACAAAAGAAAGGATAGTCATTTTGCCATGAAGATAAGATTCATAAATTGGATATGACTCGAAAGTCAATGGACTCAATAACTCGATTTTCTCTAATTTGTTAACCCTATCTTCTGCTATATAACCTAGTCTTAGGTGCCATAGATACCTATCATTTGGACTATCCTTAGGTCATTTTGATTTCATGGCATTCACATTTTGCTCGATATTAAAAATAGATACATCAATATGTAACTGATAAAAATCGTTGTAAGGAAACCACTTGCAATTTTATTTCTTTCATAAAGAATGTTATAGTGGTCCTTAAGAAAATTAATTACATAGCCTTCTTGTACTAAACATGAAATAGAAATCAAATTCCTTCTTGCTATAGGCACAAAATAACAATCCTTTAATACTAAGTCTAAACCAGATGGTAGTCGAAGAGGGTATATTTTCATGGCCACAGCAGCAACTCTTACTCCATTTTCAATGCATAGGATCATCTCACCATCCCTCAACCTCCTGCTATCTTCAAGACCCTGCATAGAAGTGCACAAATGAGCACTAGAACTAGAGTCAAGCACCCAACTAGATGAAGAAGAAATCATAAGGTTAGACTCAATAATGAGCATACCTTAGAAGGATCTGCCTCCTTCTTATTCTTTAGGGTGGCCAAGTAAGTAGAGTCATTTCGCTTCCAATGGCCGTTAGTGTTGTAATGGAAATACTTTTCTTTATCAGCGATCTTCTTCTTCAGCTCTATCTTTTTCTTCTTTCCTCCTTCCATCTTTTGCCTTTTCACAGACTTCTTCTTCTTTCCAAAAGACTTTCTCTTAGAAGAAGTCTGTTCTATAGCAAGTATTGAGCCTTTAGAACCTTTCATAGAAAGCTCAACGGTAACCAGCATATTCATAAGCTCGGTCAGAGAATTTTAAAGTTTATGCATATGGTAGTTAATGATGAACTGCCCATATGCATCAGTCAATGATTACAGAATTATATCATTATGTAGATCTAGGTCCAACTTCACACCGAGCTTCTCAAGCTCATTCAATTCCTTGATCATCATCAGATAATGATCTTGGACCGACTGCCCATCATGCATTTTAGCCTTGAACAGTTGTTTAATGACTTGATACTTGACTGTGCGACTCTGTTCATCAAACATCTCTTGTAGGTGAGCCAACATTTGGTGGACAGTCCTGATATCTTCATGTTGGCGCTGAAGCTCATCAGACATCAAGCTCAATATGTAATATCTGGCCTTATTATCTTCGTCCATCCACTTATCAAGAGATGCTCTCTATTCAGCAGATGGATGAGCTGGTAAGATAGGGGGATCCTGATCCAATACATGAGTTAACTTCTTGGAATCCAAAATAATTTTGAAGTTCTAGAGCCAATCCTTGTAATTGGATCTGGTCAGTCTATAGGTGTCCAGAATACGTGCTAGTGGATTGGACGCAGAAATTTTTCTATGGAGAATCAAAGTTTTTAGTTAGATATTATAATTAAGACTTGACCAATTTATTTAGTGGTTTTATTTTTAAATAAATTAGCATCCACTATTTTTTTGGATCCCTACACTCCCTCTATAGAGATACAAAAATTTCTATGATTAATAATTTCTAGTGGGTGGTGCGATCCCACCAACTGACTCATCACCTCACCTAATAGTTATTGGTGATGGGTTAGCCAATTAGTGAACAACATTTGTTCAATGATTCTCTAATCATAGTGCACCCAAACTTGATCTCTAATTCATGAATCTCACCATGCCTGAAATATTGATCCACTCCTTAGTTAAGTCAAATCCACCATTTGTACAGATTGGATTCCTAATTAAGTCTCTCACCATATTCGGAATATTGAGCCCAATCCATCCTCCAGCCCATAGCTTCTAATGCCTAATAGACATGGTTGCATATTTTTGGTGCAACTGAACCACTATAACCAACCAAAAATAATCAACCTTAGGAAGGGCCCGCACATCTACATTGGTGGAAGACCTTAGACTTAATCTTTTCTTAGAGAGATTTGATTTAGATCTCATTAAACTAGACTTGACATAGTTATAACAATTATGACTAACCTAGTGGCATGGGTTAGCTCAGATTATTGGCCATCTTAGATCAGGACTGAGCCAACAAATATGGCCAGGTAAGTGAGATCGGTGGTAGGGATATGTCATTAACTCGATAAGAATGCATTCGAGTCGAGTAGCTCCTAATTAAAAACTAGTCGGTCGTATCTGCCAAACTTACCTTAGATACCAAATTATTGAGTCAGAACCAATTGGATTAGCCTACAATCCAGAATCTAACCACTGAGCCTAATTATGTCTTAGCTTGATCGATCACTAATGTGATTCGATCTTGATCCAGACTTAATCCTATTAGGCTGATCAATTTAAGCATCCTTGATCCCATCTAACCAACTCTTGATTTGATTTGATTAACCACTTAGACCTAATTGAGCTACCCAGTCCGAACCTAATTTTATGAATATATTTTAAATCTAAAAATTTTTAATTTTTAGACTTAACATATTTTATAATCTTAATTCTTAATTAATTTTAGGGTTCACAAACAAAACATGTAAATAAAATCCTAGGATTTTAGGATCTAGAGTTTTGTAGAAAATAAGTTTTTGGATTTCTGATTAAGGATGAACGTCAGCATCCCTATACATCATAAGAACACCCCATCGAATGAGAGGAGAGGGTATTTAAACCCTACTTTGTTCTTGTAACCGAACGGCCAAGTGGAATGCCTTAATCAGAAATATAAAAACTATAAAACTAGTTAGATCTACATCATATATCTCATATATAAAATTGATCTAACTATAAACATGTTTTGCATACATCTCATGTATCATATCATGCATGTTTTTCACATCTAATTTATCTCATAATCATCTAAAAAATTAAATTTAAATTGATCTTATCAAAATAAATTCTATACTAGACAAGTATGTAGAACTATTCTACAACTAGTCTAAACATGCATTCATCATATCTCATATGAACAAAAATTAAATAATTTTATTTTCTATTTTTTAGATCTTATTATAATATTTATAATATCAAAAAATAGTAAATAAATTAATCTAAAACTTATAACTTAATCAAATTAAATTATGATCATGCAAGACTATACATAGAACTATTCTATTCTACAACTAGTCATTCATCTTATAGAACTTAGATCTAAATTATTTAATTTATTTAATTTTTTAATTTTAGATATAATCATATCTCATGTAATATTTAAAATTATCTAATTATTAAATAAAAATTAAATTAAAATTATATCTAAATTATTTATAGGAACCTAGCTCTGATACCAGTTGAAGGAAAAAATCTTGTTTACCGGATCAGGTTCATTCAAATTTGATTTGATCAAGAAGAATATTTTTAAAAAAATTTCTTAGATCTAAATTAGATTTGATACTTTTTAGATCTAATTTGATAGATCTAATAAAATAAAATAAAATAAAATAAATTAGATTTAATTTATACCTTGTTCTTGGGTAATCTTATTATCCTGTGATGATCCTGTTGATTGCCTGAGGTTCTGGATGTAGCCATACAATTGTCTGACCTCTATCGATATCCACTCGGATAGAATTTGGATATCTCCTTCTTCTCAATCTTTTTTCCAAAGATCAGATTTGGATATAATTTTGAAGATCTTCAAAATAACTTTTAAAGATCCAATATCGTCTCTTGTAGCAGTGTTGTCTTCTTCCTTTCTTGTCGCCTTTCTTTTGCTTGGATCGCACCAAACTGAAGCCCAAAGCCCCTTGGGCATGGAGAGGAGAGAGAGGATCAGAGGTGGCATGGAGGAGAGAGGAAGATGGCTATGTGGCATCGGCAAGGGGAGAACCTCTCTAAACTTAGGCACAGATAGGATTTATATAGATCCTACTGCATCATGCAGTGCCACATCATCCCAACCAATCATGTTTCTTTGTGCAATCAGATCTAAATCTGATTGATGGGATGACATCACCTAATCCAATCAGATGAGTGCATCTCTCCAACATCCTAAGGTGGCGCCAAGACTGGTCAAAGTAGAGTCTTAGGCGCCACCTAAGTTTATTCCATGAAGCAACCTGAAGTCCCATCTATATGGGACTCCAGGCATCATTATCCTTGGGCGCACGTCTCCCTAGGCATGTGCCCCCTCCTTTCATCTTTCTAGTAAGGGGACAAACCTCCATCTGCTCTCCTATGAGTGCATGACATATGGGAAGATGTCTAAGTGTCAAAGGTCAATGTTTGACCAAAGTCAAAAGACAAGAATTAGCAGGTGATGGAAAATCGTAGGTGTTGTCTCAAATCTATCTCATAAATTAAGATAATCCTTTTCTGACCTGGACAAGCTTCAGTCAGATCAAGTAAAGGTACCTAAGTGAGCCCAAATACATTTAGCTCAGTCGAGACAATATTTAATGATTGTTGAAGGAGAACTTTAGGCTCAATCGTGTGCTAGCACAATTTTCTTGAATCTAATTAAATCTAATTCAAATCAATTAAACTAGATTAGTCAAATTGATGATATCTAGATCTAAATCCTTATTTGTTTAACCCAGTTAGGTTCAATTCTATATGGTAATGAGATATGTCGCGATCTCTATCATCGACATCATCGAAATACCTTTCAATGGATCAGAACTTCTTTGATTCAGACAACTAGAATGATCGATCATCCAAATCATTCTAATTGCTTCCAAAATCCACCAGTGACACCTAGTAGTATATGGTGGCAACCCATCAGAACTAAAAATGAACCTCTCGGTGTAGTTACATGTGTGATTAAGTTCTTCTATCTTGAGCCTCGATCAGTTTAGGGTTAAGGTGAACTCATCAAACCCTAATTTTCATCATATGAATTAATCATTCGATTCAAGTTTGATGTAAAAATCTTAGTAGAAACTCTTTCTATCATTTCACTTTGCCATGGCCATGGGCTTATGGACTTGATTCTTATGATCATCATAGGGCTACTCATTATCTACGGAGGTAGATAGATTCTCTCTTGGTGTAATCCAATTTTTATAATGAATATGCTATAGCCAACATACACCTTAGGATTCTGGATGGCTAGGAGATCGAGTCATGGTGTAGTCAAACTATAATACCCTCAAGGTAAACTATCGATGCACCTCAGGTCAAAGAACTAGATACACTACTGCAGCTTCAAGTCAGTCATCGACGAGAAGGTAGACTTTCTTATGACTGCTCGAGGTGGTCACGCTCAGTGCCCTCATTCTCTAACGAGTACCTGTACTCTAGCTCTTGGTGTCTCTACATCGTAGACTCAAGACTCATCTACTATAAAGATGCGATTGTACACTAATTTTTTGAATCAATCACCATCCTCATGATGATCCTACGGTCAAAAGCATTTTATGATTTAATAATGAAAATTCATGTCTTAAATTTTTAACTCTTGAAAATAAGAATTATCATTATCATTAATTCAAGGAATGTATCACAGACACAAAATACACATTATGATAGAAAATAATCTATTTTATTATTTATAGTCAAAATTATAGTTTTGCCCTTCGATGTGTATAATAAGTGTCAGCCAATTCTGCCTATAGGGCACACATATCTAACAGAGTGTCACACAGCAAAGTATCAAGTCACTAGAAGATATTTTAAGGCTCAAATGCATGATGGACAGTTGGTCCAGGATCTTTATCTGATGATGATCAAAGACTTAGAAGAACTTGAAAAGCTAGATGTCAAGCTAGATAAAGACTTGCAAAATGATGTGATCTTGTAGTTCTTGACTGATGCGTATGGATAGTTTATCATGAACTTTCATATGCATAAGCTATAATGTACCTTAGCTAAATTGATGAATATGCTGGTTACTACTGAGCATTTTTTGAAAGGTTTAAAGACCTCAGTGCTTGCTGTGAAGTGGACTTTCTCTAAGAGAAAGTCTTTTGGAAAGAAAAAGAAGTCTGCGAAGAAGTAGAAGATAGATGGAGGAAAGAAGAAGAAGAAAGAGCCGAAGAAGAAGACCACCGCAAAAAAAAGTGTTTCCATTGCAATATAGATAGCCATTGAAAGTAGAACAGTCCTTTATACCTGGCCATCCTAAAGAATAAAAAGAAGGCAAGTCTTTCTAGAGGTATGCTCATTATTGAATCTAACCTTACAATTTCTTTTGCATCTAGTTGGATGCTTGACACTGGTTCTAGTGCTCACTTGTGCACTTCTATGTAGGATCTTAAGGAGAGCAGGAGATTGAGGGATGGTAAGATGATCCTACACATCAAAAATGGAGTAAGAATTGCTGCTGTGGCCGTGAGAACCTATCCTCTTTGACTACCATCAGGATTATATCTAGTACTTAGGGACTGCTATTTTGTGCCTACAGCAAGCAAGAAATTGATTTCTATTTCTTGTTTAGCACAAGAAGGCTGTGTAATTAGTTTTCTTAAGAACCATTGTAATAGTTTTTTTGAAAGAAATAAAATTGCAAGTGATTTTCTGATTAATGGTTTCTACCAGTTACATATTGTACCTCTCTTTTCAATATCAAGCGAAACATGAATGCCATAGGATCAAAATGACCTAGGAATAGTCTAAATGATAGGTATCTATGACATCTTAGGCTAGATCATATAGTAGAAGATAGGATTAACAAATTAAAGAAATTCGGACTATTGAGTTCATTGATTTAGGTACTATTTTAGAGACAGCAGGTGGATAAGTTAGAGTCTAGGTCCTTTAGAACTCAGTTCATAGGATATCCTAAAGAGTCGTTAAGATATTATTTCTATCTTTCAGAAGACCACAATATGATTGTAAGTCGACAAGCTATTTTTCTTGAAAAATAGTTTATTAAAGATGGTGGCATCGAAAGATAGATTAGGCTCGAGGAGAAAGTCTTCCAAAAGCAATGAGCTAAGGAGCCTGAGGAACCTAATAAATTAGAGCCAGTCCATACACTACCTCCTCCACCTTAAAAATCAATTAGGATTTTCGTCCTCCTAAAGGTACTTAGGTACTATTTTAGAGGATGTTGAGAAAATATTTCTCACAAAAAATGGGATTCACGGAGATAATCTTAAGACCTATAATGAGACGATATTGATATCGACTTTGAGAAATGGTTAGAGGCAATGAGGTCAGAATTTGACTAAATGTGCTCAACCCAAGTCTAGACCTTAGTAGATCTACCTGAAAGTATAGTACCAATTGGGTATAAATACATCTACAAGAGAAAGATAGGTGTAGATAAAAATATGGAGACATTCAAGGCTAAGCTAGTAGCAAAAGGATATAGTTAGCGCAAAGGCATTGACTATCAGGATATCTTTTTGCCAGTAGCCATGCTAAAATTCATCCGCACATTGCTTATTATTATAGTCTATTTTGATTATGAAATATGGTAGATGGATGTGAAGACGACATTCCTGAATAGATATCTTGAGAAACATATCTATATGGAACAGCCCCTTGGTTTCACATCCAGTGATAACGATCACAAGGTTTGCAAGCTGCAAAGATCCATATATGGACTTAAGCAAGCATCTCGGAGCTGGAATACTCATTTTAATGATGTGATCAAATTATTTGATTTTATAAAAAATGAGAAGAAATCATGTGTATTCAAAAAGATCAATGGGAGCATCATTGTCTTCCTCGTACTGTATGTGGATGATATCCTCCTAATTGGAAATGATATTCTCATATTGACCACAGTCAAAATGTGGTTATCAAAGAAGTTCTTTATGAAAGAACTAGGAGAAGCATTCTTTATATTGAAAATTAAGATCTATAGAGATAGATCGAATAGGATGCTAGAACTTTCACAGAAGATGTACATAGAGGAGGTGCTAAAGAGGTTTAGCATGAAAAACTCTAAAAGGGATCTAGTACCCTTTAGACATGGCATTCATCTCTCCAAGAAGATGTGCCCCAGCACACCTAAGGAGATTGAATGCATGAGTAAGATTTCTTATGCTTCAGTAATAGGGAGTCTTATGTATGCTATGCTATGTACACGATCTGATATAGCTCATATTGTGAGTATCACGAGTAGGTATCAGTCAAATCTAGATGAAGAGTACTGGACTTCTATAAAGTGTATCCTTAAGTATTTAAGGACTAAGGATATGTGTCTAGTCTTTGGTAATGGAGAACTTCAGATCTAGGGGTATACAGACTTAGACTTTATGTCTGATATAGATGATCAAAAATCGATATCTGGTAGTCTGTTTATATGCAATGCTGGTGCTGCTAGCTGAAAGAGTTTCAAGCAGATAGTGATTGCAGACTCCACAATGGAAGTAAAATACATCACTGCATTAGAAGCTGTGAAAGAGGCATTTTGATACAAGTTTGCCACAGAGGTCGAAGTGATGCCATCGGATGCTATCCCTCTATACTACGACAATAATGGCGCCATAGCACTAGCTAAGGAACCCAGGTCTCACCAAAAATTCAAGCACATCGAGTGGCAATTCCATCTCATCTGTGATTACCTCAAGAAGGGATACGTTGAGGTCAAGAGAGTTGACATCGCAGATAATGCGGTTGACCCACTAACGAAACCATTAAGCTAGTAGAAGATCGAAGCCCACTTAGAGAACATGGGACTTAGATTTACAGCCAATTGGCTTTAGGTGAAGTGAGAGTTTGTTAGATGTATGCCCTAGAAGAGATAAAATATAAGCAAATTCAAGAAATTAAGAGAGAAAGAAAGGCAAGCGAGATCAACTGGGCACTCCTTTTAGAACAAGGGCTTAGTGTCCCTTCCTCCCTCTAGTGCCAATCCTGTTGGTGCAAAAATCCATGAGTACACCAGAGGTGGCTGGAGTGGAGAAGACGAGGCCACCGACAGGATCTGCAAAATAAAGTCCAAACCAGAGGTGAGTGACTCTGGCAGGACCCTTCGACGTTCAAGTTAATTTTTTGACCAACTAGAATGGAGTGCTTAGGAAATAAAGAAGCAGAGTATCGAAAAGGAGAAGAGAGCTTAGAGAAAACATATCTTGAGGATTTCTTTTATAGATGAAGCATGTAACAAACTGATAGTGACAATCGTAACCATCTGGCAGTGAGCCACTTAGGCAATGTGGAGTTTGTTATGGAGGATGGTGTTCATGGTCACAACTTGTCAGTCAAGAGTGGTATCTGTTGTCATGACGTGCCAATATGCTAGGGAGTAATAGCCAAAGTTTGGATGGGATAGGCTCTTTTAAGGTCATCTGCATGCAGCTTGGTTCGCATTGAGTTAGTAGCTGAATTCATGTGGATGACGAGGTTCTTCGAGCAACTGGGAGGAGATCGACCAAAAGAAGGTCAACCATAGGAGATCATCCAAAAGAAGGTTGACCATAGGAAATTCATCCGAAAGGAGCTCGACTGGAGGAGGTCGTCCAGAGGGAGCTCGACTGGAGGAGGTCATCCAAAAGGAGTGTGGATAGGCTTCAAACCTATCTTTCATTTTTAACCAGAGGACAAGGTTAGCATAATAGTAATTCTCCTTCACTTATTCAAGATCGTTCTGCTGAACTCCTGTGCACTTTTATGAGGTTCCGCCAAATGAGCCCCTCATTGATGGGATCTATGAATCCTAACAAAGAGGAGGTTGGCAACCAAGGACTTCAGGCGAGAACTTTGGCAGGGGCCATTTTACCCCAAACACTTATCCCCCTACTCTTGAGTTTGAATTTTGAATGAAAGAAGTACGAGAAAGCTACTGCGGCAGAAGTTTCGGGATAATTTTCCACCTTTGAGAATAAAACTTTTTATCTTTTTTTAAATTGGTGCTGTGATTTGATATCGAATGACCTAAATGGATGCAGCCCCTCAAAAATTCATCTAGTATGGAGCTCCATGTACGGCGTAGTTATTGCTTCATCAGGTGGCAGGTGCGAGTGGGACATGCGGCGGGTTGGGGTTGACTGATGGAATCCCACAATCATAACTTTCTCTAGGGCTCTAATTTCCTATTTAAACTCCTCTTCCTCCATCTACAACTTCTTGTTTTTGGCTTGGACTTCTACTTCTTCTTCCTCCATCTCCCATTGTCTTTGAGTGTTCTTATTCTTGTCGTCCTTGCTCCTTCTGTAACTTTCCGACCGTTGGTGTCTTTCTTCAATCCCCCTCCACCCTTCCAATCTTCTTCCCATATTTTTCTAGGTCAATCTTTCATCCCTATCCTCTTGACTTTTAGTTTTCTTGTATTCTTTAGGTTTCTTCAAGTTTTTCTGGGTGAACAATGCTGTTCTTCATTTTCGGGCTTCCACCATCCCTTTTTTCAAGTTCTTTTTCCAAGAATTTTATTTGATTTAGCTTGATGTAGATGTCCTCTGAGGTTTCCTATTCCAGTGGTTATAGGAGTTCGGTCGACCCAAATCCCAATAACCCTGAAGTTAGGATGGAAACTAGGCCTAGGAGAGTACCTCGACTAGACTTCAAACCGAAGTCCATTCCCTGCTCTTTGACTGTCGAGGACCTATCATTAGTTAGGATTCAGTATGGGGTGCCTGTCGAGTATGAGTTGGAACTTCCTGATTCAAATGGTCAGGTTTGTGCTCCTCCTCTAGGTTTGTTCTACTTGTATCTGGAAGCATTCTATGCTGGATTAAGGCTTTCCCTTTCTGACTTCATCGTAGCCTTTTTTTGCTTTTTAAACATCTCGCTGGCCTTAGTAGTTCCACATTCTTTTAGGTTTATTATAGGATTCCATGCTCTTTGTATATCCACCAGGGTCCAGCCCATGGTTTCTCTTTTTCGAACCTTCTTCATCTTTAAGCATCACCCTTTTGCCAAGGACTGATGGTGCATTTCCTTCTAGATCGACAAGAAGGGATTGCTTAAGGATGCCCCCTCTTCCATCCATAATTGAAAGAAAAAGATTATTTTTGTTTCCTGCCCAACCCTACACTTAGGACTCCCACCTTGGGGATATCTAAGGGATTTCGTTCACCAAGACCTAGGGTTAGAGAAAACGGATCAAGAGTCGGTTACCATAATCAAGGATTACCAAACTCCCCTAATATCCGAGCTAAGAAAAGAACAGACCTTGTTCAACCTCGGCCTTAGTCCTTTGTATCTAGTAGGTATGCGGTTGAAGTTAGTGGATAGTCCTCTTTTTTCCTCCTTGTCATCTTTCTTTTCTAACTGCATTTTTTTCTTTATGGTAGAGATGGATGCTAAGGCCGCTGAAATGCTTTCAAAGGGGCTCTAAGCTCGTAAAAGGAAAGGTACTGCATCTAGCGAGCCTAATGCCAAGAAAGCCAGCGTGAGCACCCTCGACTCTGCCATACCTACCGATGTTGCCACTACCGTCGAGGTCATTTCCATCGTTGAGGTCATCCATGCAGCCAGGGTCAGCACCGCTGTCGAGGGCTTCGTGCCTCCATCCTTTGCGAGCCCTCTAGTAGAGGACCCCGCTTTGCAGCCTCCCATTAGAAGAGAAGAGGGGGAGAGGAAGAAGGGTAAAAGAGTTGTCATAAGGTGCACCGTAGGGCACGTCCTGGTGGGTTTAATGGCGGCGACGATAGTCCAAGAGAAGATCCCTTCAACGACCCAAACCTCGTCCAGAATTTAACTAACAAATTTGCCTTGCTCAAGGTGGTGGACCAAATGGCTGACCTCGACAACGTGCAGCTCATCTGGGATTTCCTCGGGACCTTCCTCAATGTAGTCATCCTGTTGATTTTTTCCTTCCCCTCTCTCTCTTTTTTTTAACATGGTTTATCTACTACAGTCGAGTCACCAAATATTGGCACACATTAAAATGGTGAACCAACTAAGGTCGAAGGCGCAGAGTGCTCGAAAGGATCTTCAGGCCGAAGTTGACCACCTCTAGGGAAAGACTACCGATGTTGAGCATCTCCTAAAGGAGAAGGCAGTTGAGATCGAAGGTCTGTGCGAGATACTCAAGTAGGAGGAGCTCACGTTGGCGGGGCTGAAGGCTGCTCTGGCCTTAGAGGAAGAGAGAAGGAAGAAGGCCGAGGCTAAGATCAACAAGCTGAAGGATCAAGCATTGAGACAAATCTTAGAGATGAAGATCCAGGCAGTGGAGGAGTTCGAGGTCTCTTCTAAAATGAGAGACCTGAATATTGCCTTTGGGCAGGAGGCCTTTCAAAAGAGATATGAACTTTATGAGGATCGAGTGGCTGCCAAGTTTTCCAAACTCGACCTCGGCTTCTTGTACGAAGTGGCCCTAACGAAGAGGTAGGACCGTCCGTTGTTGTGGTCGACCCTTCTCTTGTCGATGCTGTCCTCAAGCCCTTTGATCCTACCACTGACACACTCAAACTTGTACTGGAGCTAGAGGTAGTAGAAAATGCTCCGACCTTGGCCTTTGCTATTCCTCTCGAGGTCTAAAACTTTAAATGATTGTATTTGTTCTTTCTTTTTCATCTATCTTCAAATATTTTGAGAAATAAAAATGAATTTTCTTCTCCTTATACTTATGCTGTGGTGAATGTTATTCAGTATCCTTCTAGTGGCCAAAGTCAAGGCCAATCATCCCTAACCACCGCTGAATTGCCATCTAAAGGTATCCCTTTAAGATTTGTAGTGAAAGGTTTAAAAAGGGAGATCCACCATGTGAAGAAGAAGATGAAGAAGGTAGAGGATGAGCTCCTGAGGTCTAGAAAGAATGCTTCAGAGGTGATGATTGAAGTCACACGCCTCCACAAGTTGCATATGAAAGATTCTGCAAGCTTCAGTATTAGGAAAGCTAACTTCGAGAAAGAGTTGGTTGAGCTTAAAAAGAGAGCCAGTGAGAAGTCCTGGGAATTAACTACGAAGGCCAGTTCTCTCGAAGTCGAGGTCAAGATGGCAAAGGAGAAAATTCACCTACAAGAGAGAGTTCGCCATGGTATTCCGATAAAGTATGGTACGATTGAAACTAGTCAAAGAAATTTTTGATGCTCTAGAAACAACTTCACGATGCTGAAGTTTGGCATAACGACTATAGGCTAGGCTGGGCAAAGAATATGAATAGGCTCGAAAATGAGCTTAAAGTTGCCCACGATGAGGTTTCTTGTCTTTAGAAATGCTTGCCCGACCTTCAACAGGCCGGTGCTGATAGAGAGTCGAAACAACTCGCCTCCTTGAGGAGGTCCTTTGGAGAACTTTCTGAGTTGTATGAGAAGGAGAAGGTTGAACTTTAATAGCTGAATGTCCAAATGGCCTATGATCGATAAGCCATTAAGGATGTGAAGGCTGAGTCAGAGGTCCTAAGAAGATAATTGAGGGAGTCCAGAGATAGCTTTCAACGGGCTGATAGATTATTTGTAGAGAGCCTATTGAAAAGGAAGGAACTTGAAGAGGAAATCACTAGCTTGAAGCAATTCTTGGCGATGGCGAGGGTCAGCAGTCTGAAGTATGAAGACTCTGATCGTCCTTAGGACCTCGTCCACCTTACCCCTCTATACACGATCTTGCCAACCTTGATTTTATAATGAACTTCATCTTTAATGATATTATGCTTCCTTCAACCATCTTTCTATTTTGCTTGAGTTCAATGTTTGCTGACTTCTGCATTTTCTCCATTTTTTTTTGTATGGCCGAAGGTCTTCGTACGTGTCAGATGAGGTTCTCCTATTCCTGACATGGTTGGCCTTTCTTTGTTAGGACGAGATCCTCCACCTGTCCCTAACAAAGATATAGGAGAACAAAAGAGCCATTGTAAGGGCCTCTCCCCTTCTCCTATCTTAAATAATCAAAGATCTTCTAGGAGCATAAAAGGGTCATTAAGAGGGCCTCTCTCCTCCTATCTTAAATAATCGAAGGTTTGCTTTACCCGTGTCAGGACGAGATTCTCCTCCTATTCTTGACATGGTGGGCCTTGTCTGTCCTCCTATTCCTATCAGGACAAGGTCCTCCTCCTGTTCCTAATAGGGTTGACCTTCCTTTGTTAGGGCGAAGTCCTCCTCCTATCCCTAACAAAGATATAGGAGTACAAAAGGGCTATTGAGAGGGCCTCTTCCCTTCTTCTATCTTAAATAATTGGAGGTCTTTTTTGCCCATGTCAGGATGAGATTCTCCTTCTATTTCTGACATGGTTGGTCTTTTCTATCATTCTATCAGGATGAGGTCCTCCTCCTATTCTTGATGGGATTGGCCTTCCTTTGTTAGGGTGAGGTCCTCCTCCTATCCCTATCAAAGGTATAGGAGCACAAAAGGGCTATTGTAAAGGCCTCTTTCCTCCTTCTGCCTCAAATAACCAGAGGTCTTCTTTACCCATGTTAGAATGAGGTTCTCCTGCTGTTCCTAACATGGTGGGTCTTGTCTATCCCCCTATCACGATGAGGTTCTCCTTCTTTTCTTGATGGAGTTGGCCTTTCTTTGTTAGGGCGAGGTCCTTCTCCTGTCCCTAACAAAGGTATAGGGGCACAAAAGGGCCATTGAGAGGGCCTCTCCCCTCCTCCTATCTTAAATAACCGAAGATCTTCTAGAGACATAAAAGGGCCATTGAGAGGGCTTCTTTCCTCCTCTTATCTTAAATAATCGAAGGTCTTCTACTTAGTTTATTGGCGAAGTTCTGCTAGGTCATTTCCTGTCATCACATGATTTTGCTACAAAAAGAAAACAAAAACATCAAAATAAGAGGATTTTATTTATTATTGTCCACAACATTTCAGGCATCACCTAGCTCTGATACCATATTGTAGATCCATGATATCGCTTGAACGCCAATCATCCTTGATATCACAAGCACCCTAATACCATATTGCAGAAGCTTCTGGTCTTTAGCACGGACCTGAAGAAACCTATGACGTTCTCTATGGGCAGCACACCATCGATCCTCCACCTAGATCTATGATGGGGCACCTTCCTCCTTGGGCTTGAGGGAGACACCCCCTTCTCTAGGGTTGCTTCAAGAATCTTAGGGCGGCAACTCTAGAGAGAAGAGAAGAAGAGAGTTGAGAGAGAAAAGGTCTGTATTCCACCGCATTCACAGCCTTAATGAAACCCTAATACAACCTATGTATTTATACATAGTCATTAGGCTTGACCAAAAAACTTTTCAACTAACCCAATACATCAAAGC
Organism: Cocos nucifera; assembly: GCA_006176705.1. NCBI lineage: Eukaryota > Viridiplantae > Streptophyta > Magnoliopsida > Arecales > Arecaceae > Cocos > Cocos nucifera. Next base: position 599,601 of record QRFJ01000510.1, on the reverse strand, counting down.
ACTCATCGAGCCCATGTACACCCATGTCTTCCATGCTCTCATCCTCTGGATCTAGACTCAATCCATACATGAATTAGCCCTCTTAAGATCTCTCAAATCAAGCCTTAAGATCCCTAAGATCAACCCAGATCCTAGCCTAAAACAGACCCTCACATAACTCTGCCCGCACACTGAGTCGGTTCTGTCTCAGCGCTGAGCCGGCTAAGTTCCACTGGGTCAGCTCAGTCTAAAACTAAGTCGGCCTAGTTCCGTGCCATGCCAGTAGTCCCAAACATGCAGCTCTCTATTTTGCCTGTGCACTGAAACTTAGCTGACCTAGTTTTGGACTGAGCCGGCTAACCTGCAAAAAATCTTTTTTCTGTAGTCTTAATTCTCTGACTTTGGTTCCTTGCTTCATCTTGTGTTCCAGATCTTCGAAGCACCAACCAAGCCCCTAAAATCTCCAGAGCCAACACCCTGACTCCTCCCGTGACCTTTCAAGGCTTGGGAGTACCATAAATCCTTACAATCTCCACCTTAGTGCCTCAAGCTTTGGAAAATCCCTCGGTAATGACCTCCTGTACGATCTCGCTATTCCTGTGCACTCGACAGCCCCTTATGCAATCATCACCTTCGTCAATCCTCTTCAGCTACTATGCACCCTTGAGGCCTTTGGGATGACTGCCTCCATCATTGAAGACCTGTGCTTGTACCTCTGCACCATCGTAAAATTGTAGGATCCCTTCTGCTTAGCAACTACATCACTTTTCTTGAACTTTCTTAGAGAACCTATAGCATTCTTACACCAGCACATGCTGTACCATCTGATACGATCTCCTCAGAGCTACGCCTGTCCACCTACATGCTCCGCTCCACTTAGAGTTGTGCATCACCAGCGCTCTAAACTCATGCCAAATTTTTTCTCCATTTATGAAGCCACCACTATGGATCTCCACCTATATCCAAAGTCCACCTGATGCCACAGAAGTCAACTCTATCATCAAGTCCCTCAAGGTGAACCACTCAATGGTGCATTGCTGAGCTTGCCGCTGCATCTCGAACACCATCGCTGTCCCTTCGAATCCTCCATGCTCCGTGGATCCCTTCGAAGCTGTCTTAGATACCTCCACAACCCGTGAAAATCTTTGAAACTCAAAAGCTCATCCAACTCTTCTGAATCCAGTGATAGAACCCTAGGGAATTCCACCCTAGTCCTTCTCTTCTGCCCCTACACTAGCCATCACTTCAGTTGTGCCCGGAGAACCATCCTCCACCTAAGCTGCGACTCTCCTTAGTGCCCTTACAGAAGAAACCTGATCCATGATACTCCCGACTGCTTGAGATCTCCTGGCGCTCCCTAAGACCTGCACCCGATCTTCTTGAGATTCCACTGACACTCTCTACTGAGATACACTCCTCGACTGCTGCACCATCGAGCCTCTCTCAGTCCCTATGCCTCCAGGGTAGCGCTCCTGCAGCCCTCCAGTGCTCCCGACTCATCTCTACACCGCTCTATAGCTATCCAACCCTAACCTACTGGACCTCCATGGATCATCCATTTCCATCACTCCCAAGGCTTCATAAATCCATGCTCTGGTCGAACTACTGAATATATTTTCGACTACTTCCCCACCTTTCAGACACCGAAGGATGTATAGTTGCTTCTTCAGCCTTTCTTCGACCATTAACCCATGGAAAACCTTTCTTCAATGGCCTTACACTGTCCATCTTCCTAGAGAATCCTAATGCTCTCTACTGAGATACCTCCCTCGGCTGCTGCATCGTCGAGCCTCTCACAGTCCTGCATCTCCAAGGAAGCACTACTGCAGCACTCCAGCGCTTCTTGCTTGTCATATAACCATCATACACCCTGCCCTTTTCACCAAAACTGATCAGCAAATCATGCACCAAATCCTTCCACCCCAAAAAAATTTCTTTTCATTAATCCTCTCAACCTCCACCTTCAACTTGCTGCTCCTGGTTGGCCAAACCACAGCAATAACAAGGTAGATTTAAGACATACTGTAAAATCTTTATGCAGATTTCTGATTTCATCTTGTATGACTTCTTCTTTTCTTCCATGCACCATCAGGCTCTAAAACTTGGCTCTGATACCATATTGCCATCCATAATGTTCCAGGCATCACCTAGCTCTAATACCATATTATAGACCCATGATATCACTCGAACGTCAATCATTCTTGGCATCACAAGCACCCCGATACCATGTTGTAAAAGCTCCTATTCTTTAGCATAAATCTGAAGGAACTAGTGACCTTCTCTATGGACAACACACCACCGATCCTCCACCTGGATCTGTGATGGGGCGCCTCCCTCCTTGGACTTGAGGGAGACACCCCCTTCTCTAGGGCTTCTTCAAGAATCCTAGGATGGAAACTCTAAAGAGAAGGGAAGAAGAGAGTTGAGGGAGAAAAGATCTATATTCTACAACATTCACAGTCTTAATAAAATTTTAATACAACCTATGTATTTATACATAGCCATTAGGCCTGACCAAAAAACTTTCCGACTAACCCAATACATGAAAGCACTCATCGAGCCCATGTACACCCATGTCTCCAATGCTCTCATCCTCTGGATCTAGACCCAACCCATATATGAATTAGCCCTTTTAAGACCTCTCAAATCAGACCTTAAGATCCCTAGGATCAATCCAGACCCTAGCCCAAAATAGACCCTCGCGTAACTCTGCCCACATACTGAACTAGCTCAGTCTCAGCACTGAGCCGGCTAAGTTTCACTAGGTCAACTCAATCTGAAACCGAGCCAGCCCAGTCCTATGTCGTGCCAGCAGTCCCGAACACACACCTCTCTATTTTGCCTATGCATTGAGACTTAGCTGACCCAATTTTGGACTGAGTCGGCTAACCTATAGAAAATCTTCTTTCTATAGTCTTGATTTTCTAGCTTTGGTTCCTCGCTTCATCTTGTGTCCCAATTCTCTGATGCACCAATCAAGCTCCTAGAATCTTTGGAGTCAACACCCTGACTCCTTCCATGGCCTTCTAAGGCTTGGAAGCACGATAAATCCTCAAAGGTATAGGAGCACAAAAGGGCTGCTGTAAGGGCTTCTTCCCTCCTCCTATCTTAAATAACCAGAGGTCTTCTTTACGTATGTTAGGACGAGGTTCTCCTCCTATTCCTAACATGGTGGGTCTTGTCTATCTCTCTATTAGGATGAGGTTCTCCTTCTATTCTTGATGGGGTTGGCCTTTCTTTGTTAGGGCGAGGTTCTTCTCCTGTCCCTAACAAAGGTATAGGGACACAAAAGGGCTATTGAGAGGACCTCTTCCCTCCTCCTGTCTTAAATAACTGAAGGTCTTCTAGGAACATAAAAGGGCCATTGAGAGGGCCTCTTTCCTCCTCCTTTCTTAAATAATCGAAGGTCTTCTACTTAGTTTATTGGCGAAGTTCTGCTAGGTCATTTTCTATCATCACATGATTTTGCTACAAAGAAAAAACAAAAACATCGAAATAAGAGGATTTTACTAGAGTTGAATTACTGATAGTACATTCGTAGATTTTTTGAATTTTAAGGTCGTGGAAGAGTAGATCCTCTATGGTCCTTTAAATAATATGTTCCTGGTCGGACGATCTCCACTACCTCGTAAGGATCTTCCATGTTTAGGTCAAGCTTTTCTTGATTTTGGAGCTATAAAATGTCTGCTCATCGAAGTACGAGATCCCCAATTCTGAAGGTTTTTCTTCTAACTCGAGAATTATAGTAGCAGGCTACCCTTTGCCTATAGGCTACCTTTCAGATCTAGATCTTCTCTCTCTTTTCTTTCAGTAGATCAAGATTAGCTCTGAGGTCCTATGAGTTATCTTTTCCATTGAAGGCCTCTACTCATGCTGAGAAAAGTTCAAGTTCGACTGGGATAACCATCTCTGTCCCAAAGGCCAATGCCAAGGATGCTTCTCCAATGAACAATCTTTTAGTAGTTCGGTAAGCCTAGAGTACATGATAAAGTTCATCCACCCAGGTCCTCTTTACTCTTTCAAGCATGGCCTTTATCCCTTGAAGCAAAGTTTTATTAGTCACTTTGACCTCACCATTCGCTTGCAGATGAGCCACTGATGTGAAGTGGTGGGATATAATTAGGCCTTTGTAGAACTCAGTAAATTTTGTACCCACAAACTGATGCCCATTATCAGTAATCAACAGTCGAGGTAGACCAAATTAACAAACAATCGACTTTCAGATGAAGTTCTGTACTTTAGTTTCAGTGATTTTTGCTTGAGGTTCAGCCTTGACCCATGTAGTGAAGTTATCCACTACCACCAATAGAAAATTTTGCTACCTAGGTGCCATAAAAAAAGATCCGAGTATGTCCATCCTTCACTGCACAAATGACCAGGGGGCACTTAGCGATGTGAGCTGTGAAGCCGACTATCTCTGGATATTGGCACTTCTTTGACACCTATCATACTTTCTCACAAAATTCACCACATCTTGATGCATTGTTGGCCAATAGTATCCCTGATGAAGCAACATGTATGATAGGGATCTCGCTTTTAGTTGATTTTCATAAATTTTCTCATGAACTTTCTTCAAGACATAACTGAGGAAAATAATGCAGGGTTTGCAGTGCTAATTTTGAAAATTTTTTCAAAAATAGCAAAAATGTAGCAAATAAGATAATTAATCTAGTTAATTATGTACTGATCATATCAGAATATTAAATACTATACTAAGGATCTAAACATAATATGCATGCATTCATATAGATCTGAAAAAATAAAACTATGCAGCAAACTATTTACTACACTTATGTGTTCAGAACACAATACCTTTTTGTGGATAATCGATCGCTGTGATCTGATCATCATCAAGGAGGTCAATTGGTCACAATGCAGCCACATTGATATCTGGCCTCCATGGATCATCCACATGAGGCTCCTGGTCTTGATCGGCTCCCCGCGACTACTAGCTCGACATCGGAGTCTTTCAGGGGCTATTTTGATCGAACAGCTTTGATCTTCATCTATGGGCTTCATGGATGCTTCGGAATGCTAGTAGACATAGTAGAAAGGTAGAGGAGGTTCTCTCTAAAATTTTGTAGGCTTATGATGCTCGTAGCTTATGCAATGGCTTCCCGAAACCTAGGTCGAATACCTAGGACTTCACTCTCCCTAAAAACCTTGCGCCCCTTCTCTCTTAGTTTTCTCTCTCTTGGAGATGATTGAAGCCTCTTCCCATGGACCAAATGAATCTCACAGAAGTCCTCTCTTTAGAATAGGTGTTAGCACATGTCTCAAAAAACTTTTCTTTTAATATTTGTGCAAAGAACAACTTTTATGCGTGTGGGTAACCAAAAACTAGTTTGAATGCTAGTTTGAATTCAAAGCTCCTTTTAATTCAAACTTTATCCAAACCAACTCAAACTTATTTGGAACATGTGAAGGAGTTGTGCACCCACTCTTTAGTAAGGATAGGTCCATGTGAAACCCCTTTCATGTGGAGATAATTGGCGCACAAGAGAAGGGTGGTGCAAGGGATAAGATATGGTTGTTGTTGACTCAAATTCAATCTCATTTTGAATTTGAATGTCAACTAACCATAACTTATCCATTGAGGACATGGAAGATCAGAGAGTGAGGTATTATGTGCGTGGGAGAAAAGTCATGAGAGAATAAAAATCAAATTTTAAGTGGGTGTGGGACATAGGTGTGTGAGGATTTATGGTGCTCCCAAGCCTTGGGAGGCCATGGAAGGAGTCAGGGGGTTGGCTCCGAAGATTCCAGGGGCTTGATTGGTACTTCGAAGATCTAGAATACAATGTGAAGCAAGGAACCAAAGCCAAAAAATTAAGACTGCAGAATAGAGATTTTTTGTAGGTTAGCCGACTCAATCCAAAACTAGGTCGGCTAAGTCTTAGAGCACAGGCAAAATAGAGAGCTGTGCATTCAGGATTGCTAGCATGGCACATAACTCAGTGCATGGGTAGAGTTATGTGAGGTTCTATTTTGGGTTAGGGTCTAGATTGATCCTAGAGGTCTTAAGGCTTGGTTTGAGAGATCTTAAGATGGCTAATTCATGTATGGATCAGGTCTAGATCCAGAGGATGAGAGCATGGAAGACATGAGTGTACATGGGCTCGGTGAGTGCTTTCATTTATTGAATTAGCCAGGGAGTTTTTTGGTCGGGCCTAATGGCTATGTATAAATACATAGGTTGTATTAGGATTTTCAATGCTGTGAATGCTGTGGAATACTGACCTTTTCTCTCTCAACTCTCTTCTTCTCTTCTCTCTAGAGTTGCCGCCCTAGGGTTCTTGAAGAAGGCCTAGAGAAGAGGGGCATCTTCCTCAAGCCCAAGGCGGGAGGAGCTCCATCACAGATCCAGATGGAGGATCGGTGGTGTGCTGCCCATAGAGAATGTCACAGGTTCCTTCAGGTCTATGCTAAAGATCAGGAGCTTTTGCAACATGGTATTGAGGTGCTTGTGATGTCAAGGATGATTGGCGTTCGAGCGATATCATGGGTCTACAATTTGGCATTAGAGCTAAGTGATGCCTGAAATGTTGTGGATGACAATATGGTATTAGAGCCAAATTTTAGAGCCTGATGGTGCATGGAAGGGAAGGAGAAGTCATACAAGATTAAATCAGAAATCTGCATAAGGATTCCACGATATATCTCAAATCTATCTTATTATTGCTATGGTTTGGCCAATCGAGAGCAGCAGGTTGAAGGTTGAGGTTGAGAGGATTAACGAAAAGGAATTTTCTCAGGATGGAAGGATTTGGTGCATGATTTACTGATCGATCTTGGTGGAAAGGCCGGGTTGTATGATGGTTATATGATAGGTAGGGAGCGCTGGAGCATTGCAGTAGTGCTTCCCTAGAGATGCAGGGTTGAGACAGGCTTGATGATGCAGCAGCCGAGGGAGGTATCTCAGCAGAGAGCATCAGGGTTCTCTAGGAAGATGGGCAGTGTAGGACTATTGAAGAGAGATTTTCTAAGGGATAATGGTTGAAGGAAGGCTGAAGAAGAGACTATATATCCTTCGGTGTTTGGAAGGCAGAGAAGTAGTCAGAGTTGTATTCAGTGGTTCGATCAGAGCATGAATTTATGAAGCCTTGGGAGTGATGGAGATGGATGATCCATGGAGGTCCAGTAGGTTAGGGTTGGGTGGCTATAGAGCGGCATAGATACGAGTCAGGGAGTGCTGGAGTGCTATAGGAGCACTTTTCTGAAGGCATGGAGCTTTCAGAGGCTCAGTGGTGCAGCAGTCGAGGAGTGTATCTCAATAGAGAGTGTCAGTGGTATCTCAGGAAGATTGGGTGCAGGTCTTAGGAAGAGCCAAGAGGTCTTAAGGAGCGCCAAGTGGTCTCTAGCAATCAAGAGTATCATGAATCAGGTTTCTTCTATAAGGGCACTAGAAAGAGTCATGGTTTATATGGAGGATGGTTATCCGAACGCAATTGAAGTGATGGCTGGTACAGGGGCAAAAGAGAAGGACTAGGATGGAATTTTCTATGGTTCAGTCGCTGGTTTCAGAAGAGTTGGATGAGCTCTTAAGTTTTGAAGGTGCCCACAGATTATGGAGGTATTCAAGATGGCTTCGAAGAGGTCTACAAAGTGTAGAGGATTCGAAGGGATAGTGATAGTGTTCGAGGTGCAGTGATAGGCTCAGTAGTGCAGCATTGGATGGTTCGGCTCAACGGACTCGATGATAGAGTCAGCTTCTACAGCATCAGATGGACTTCGGATATAGGTGGAGCTCCGTAATGGTGGCTTCATAAGTGGAGAGAAAATTTGACAAGAGTTCAGAGCATCGGTGATGCATAGTTCTAGATGGAGCGGCATGTGTAGAAGGACAGGCGTAGTTCTGAGGAGACCATGTTAGGTGGTACAGTATGTGCTAGTACAGGAATGCTGTAGGTTCTCTAAGAAAGTTCAGAAAAAGTGATGCAGCTGCTAAGCAAAAGGGATCCTACAATTCTAGGATGGTGCAGAGGTGCAAGCACAGGTCTTCAGTGGTGGAGGCAGTCATCCCAAAGACCTCGAGGGTGCACAATAGCTGAAGAGGATTGGCGAAGGTGATGATTGCACAAGGGGCTGTCGAGTGCGTAGGAATAGCAGGATCGTACAGGAGATCATTGCTGAGGGATTTGCCAAAGCTTAGGGCATCAAGGTGGAGATTGTAAGGATTTATAGTGCTCCCAAGCCTTGGGAGGCCATGAGAGGAGTTAGGGTGTTGGCTCTAGAGATTCTAGGGGCTTGGTTGGTGCTTCGAAGATCTGGAACACAAGGTAAAGCAAGAAACCAAAGTCGGAGAATCAAGACTGTAGAAAGAAGATTTTCTGCAGGTTAGCCAACTCAGTCCAAAATTGGGTCGGCTAAGTCTCAGTGCACAGGCAAAATAGAGAGCTGCGCATTCGAAACTATTGGCATGGCATAGGACTGGGCCGGCTCAGTGCTGAGACAGAGCCGGCAGAGTTACGTGAGGATATATTTTGGGCTAGGATCTGGGTTGATCTTAGGGGTCTTAAGGTTTGATTTGAGAGGTCTTAAGAGGGCAAATTCATGTATGGGTCGGATCTAGATTGAGAGGATGAGAGCATGGAAGACATGGGTGTACATGGGCTCGATGAGTGCTTTCATGTATTGGGTTAGCCAGGGAGTTTTTTTGTCGGGCCTAATGGCTATGTATAAATACATAAGTTGCATTAGGATTTTCAATGTTGTGAATGCTGTGGAATACAGACCTTTTCTCCCTCAACTCTCTTCTTCTCTTCTCTCTAGAGTTGCCACCCTAGGATTCTTGAAGAAGGCCTAGAGAAGGGGGCCATCTCCCTCAAGCCTAAGGAAGAAGGTGCCCCATCATAGATCCAGGTGGAGGATCGATGTGTGTTGCCCATAGAGAACATCACAGGTTCCTTCAGGTCCGTGCTAAAGATCAGGAGCTTCTGCAACATGGTATCGGGATCCTTGTGATGTCAAGGATGATTGACGTTCAAGCGATATCATGGGCCTACAATTTGGCATCAGAGCTAGGTGATGCCTAGAACGTTGTGGACGACAATAAGATGGCGCATGGGAAGAGAAGACTAGTCAAATTAGTCTTTGAAATTCAAATTTCAACCAACTGAACCAACCCAATCAAAATTGGTTAGGCCCAATTAGAATAAATTAAATCTAATCTATTTAGGCTTAATTAGGCTCAATTAAATATTAATAAATCAGGAATTGATCAAGTCCAACCTCTGATCAAATCAGGGTTCGAATCTCCACGATGATTAGGTCAACTTGTGACCTAATCAGGTTAAACCCAACTAAAATCAACTCAATTGGACTTGAATCAAAAATCAAAACTCAGTCAAATTGAGTTAAAATCAAAAATTAAACCTCTCATAATCTCAAAGTCCAAATTTGGTAGGTCACTGGGCAATAGAGTTAATCGATATGAAACCCTAATCGAAGAGTCCCAGTCCAGTGGGACTCTTGACCATAGAGTCCCGGTCCGGTGGGACTCTTCACCAACCATCAGATCAGGTAGGAACCTCTAGTATGTGTGACTCCGTAGGTTCGAACCTAAGCTGGTAGCATAGGAACCACTTTCTATACTAATCGATGTGACCATCTAATAATGGTATCCGATGTCTGGATAGGTTGAATAGTCACAATCCCAACATTCAGATCCTACGCGATATGGTTACCGTATAATTCATCTCTATGACCTCTGTGTAATAGATGACTCAGGATTAGACTATCAATCCTAGAAAAAAGGTCCATGTCATGTCTCAAAGTAATTAATCTCGTGACTCCTCACTAAGACTACCCTAGCCAAGGCTTTGCTAGATTGAAATATAATTGAACATAGCTCCTGAAATCAGGAGTGGTCAATTCCATCTTGATATATGCACCAACTCCTCAAGTACTTGATTGTGCTCTGAAACCTTCCATCATCAAATTAAAAATTCAGATAGTCTGGCACCGAAGTATAGTTAGTTGCTTGAAAGTCACCATGGTGATCTCAGGTCGGAGGGACACTTATACCCATATTTCGTTGGAGCTAATCTTGATAGGAGAAAAGCTCCGAAGTTGGTCATGTTCAGTGCAGATGTATCCATACATCTCACTTGCATGCTATACCAGTGTTTCAACACTTCTTGGTTACAAGGACAACAAATCTATATGGCATACAATGACTTATACTCAATAAACATTGTTGTTCTAAGTAACTTTGATCATGAACTATTTTAAGGACTAAATGACAAATCCTTCTTTATCGAGTCTAGATAGTCTTAAGAACTTCATCACAACACAGAGTTTATTAGATGACAAAAAATTTATGATGAAAAATGCTAAAATATTTTTTATTAATTTATAATTCATATACAATTATAAAAGCATAGCTCAACCGTCAACAGGCTGATGATTAGCTTTGAGATACATTCTCAATAATCTTCCACTTGGACTAAAGCCAATCGATGCAGTATCTAATACCTATCTTCAACTTGAAGTCATTAAACTCCTTCACCGCAACAGCTTTAGTGAATGGGTCGGCCATATTTTTCTTTCCATCGATCTTTTGAAGATTGACGTCACCTCGATCCACGATCTCTCGGACAAGATGGTAGCAGTGTAGAATATGCTTCGTCCGCTGATGTGCCTTCGGTTTCTTCACCTGAGTAATGGCTCCAAAGTAGTTGCAATAGATCAAAACTAGACCATCAAGAGAGGGTGCTACTCCAAGCTCGATGATGAATTTTCTCAACCACACCACTTCTTTGGAAGCATCTGATGTAGCGACATACTCTGCCTCGCAAACTGAACTGACCACAATATGCTATCTGAATCTTTTTTAGTAGATAGCCCCACTATTAAGGATGAATATATATCCCGATACACTCTTTCTATCATCATGATCAGACTAAAAATTAGAGTCTGTGAACCCTACAAGTTTCAAGTCCAATTCACCATATACAAGCCACTGGTCCTTAGTATTTCTTAAATACTTCAAGATGGTTTTAACAACCTTTCAGTGGTTCTTTCCTAGATCAGATTGATATTTACTCACTATCCCTAGTTAGTATTCCACATCTGATTGTGTACATGTCATGGTGTACATGATAGAACCCACTATCAAAGCATATGGTATTCTACTTATACGCTCTCTTTCTAGAGGTGTTGTCAGACAATCTCTCTTTGAAAGAGAAATTCCATTGCCTATCAATGGATAGCCTTTCTTGAAATTCTCCATGCTGAATCATTTCAGAATAGTATCAATGTATGTAGATTGAGACAATCTAAGTAACCTTTTAGATCTATCTCTATAGATCTTCATCTTTAGGATATAGGAAGCTTCTCCCAGATCTTTCATGGAGAACTGTGATGACAGTTAGATCTTTATTCCTCGTAATACAGGGATATAATTTTTGATTAAGAGAATGTCATCCACATATAATACTAGGAATACAATTGATGGATCATTAGTCCACTTATATATGTAGGGTTTCTCTTCATTCTTAACGAAGTCATACGTTTTGATTGTTTTGTCAAATCGTATGTTTCAGCTCCTAGATGCTTGCTTCAGTCCATAAATGGACCTCTGAAGTCTACACACCTTAGACTCATCTATGGATGTGAATCCTTCAGGCTGTATCATATATATCTCTTCATCTAGCTCGCTATTTAGGAAAGCTATTTTCACATCCATCTGCCAGATTTCATAGTCCAGATGGACAGCTATGGCAAGCATAATTTGAATGAATTTAAGCATTGCCATAGAAGAGAATGTCTCGTCATAGTTAATACCATAACATTGATAATACCCCTTGGCAACCAGATGGGCTTTATAGGTCTCCACCTTTTCGTCTGAAGATCCACTTACATCCTACAGGTTTAATCCCTTCGGGTGGGTCAACTAATGTCCATACATTGGTAATCTTCATGGACTCCATTTTGAATTTCATGGCCTCAAGCCATTTCTTAGAGTCTGATCTCTGCATTGCATTCATGTAAGTAATCGAATCCTCATTGTTCTCATCGAGTTCGATGAGATCTCCATCCCAGACCAAGAAACCAAAGTATCTGTCCAATTGACATGGTACTCTATTAGATCACCTTAAGGATGCATCTACAATGGGCTCTGAATCAGATCTAATTAGATCCAGCTCAGGTTCAACAACTTGTGCCTATTCTTCCATCTGCCAAACTTCATCAAGTTCGATCTTAGAGGCATTAGTTTCTTCACCAAGAAACTTCTTTTCCAAAAATATTGTCTTAAGGTTGATAAATATTTTTTGCTCATCAGTAAGATAGAAGTAATATCTTTTGATTTCTTTTGGGTAACCTATAAAACTATGCTTATCAAACCTAAGTCCAAGCTGTCTGTCATTAAATGTTTGACATAAGTTAGACACCTCCAAATCCTAAGGTGTGAGAGCACTGGCTTTGCCCTGTCCATATCTCATATAGTGTTTTATTAATAGATTTACTCAAAATCCTATTTAGAATATAACAAGCTGACTCGAGCATATATCTTCATAAGGAGATCGACAAACCAACAAACCCTATCATGGATCGAACCATGTCCAATAGGATCCGATTCCTCTTTTCAGATACACCATTATATTATGGTGTTCTAGGAGGGATCCATTGGGAGAGAATCCATTCTCCCTTAGATATGTCAGAAACTAATTGAAAATATACTCACCCCTTCGATCAGACTAAAGAGTTTGAATACTCTTTCCAGTTTGCTTCTCTACCTCATTTCGAAATAGTCTGAACATTTCAAATGACTCTGATTTATGCTTTATTAAATAGACATACCCATACCTCGATAGATCATCTATGAAGGTTATAAAGTAGAAGTATCCACCTCTAGCACTTGAGCTCATGGGTCCATATACATCTGAATATAGTAGACTTAGGAGTTCAATGGCTCGTTCACCTTTTCCAGTAAAAGATGACTTGGTCATCTTACCAAGAGGACATGCGTCATAGATCGGAAGTGATTCATGATCACTAACCTCAAGAATTTCTTCTTGAGCTAACCTATTTATTCTGTTCTTGTTAATATGACCTAGCCTATAGTGCCAAAGGTAGATTTTGGACACATCACTAATTCTAGGATGTTTATGAGAGGATTGAACCACATTAATAGGCATGGCTAATAATAAATACCATTATTCAATCATCCAAAAAAGAATGTAACACCATTCAAAATGATATTACAAATTTTTTCTTTTATTGATATTTCATAATCATTCATGGCCAAAAGGCCTATAGAAATAACATCCAATAAGAAAGTTGGACAAAAATGACATTCATTAAGAATAACTTTATTTGAATTGATTACAAGGTTCATGATTTCTAAAGCTAGAATTGGAACTTGTCTTCCATTTCCAACGTTCAGGAACCTCTCATCTTGATCAAATCTCCTACTGACCTACAAGCCCTGCATAGAATTATAAATATGATAAGGGCTTCCAGTATCTAATACCTAGGCAGTAGAATCAAATAAGAAGAAATTGCAAGGTGTTATCATATAATTATCTTGCCCGACAACAACTTGCTTCCTCCTCGGCCTATTCGAGTCTAGGGAGGCAATGTATAGAGGATAGTTCCTCATCTAGTTTCTCTGCTTCTTGCAGAAGAAGCACTCCACCTAGCTCTGGTCGGGCTTACACTTCTTGGTCTAACCCTATGCAGTCATCCTGACATTTGGCTGTACCTTCTTGTTCTTCTTCTTCTTATTATTCTTCCTTCCTTTCTTAAAGGATTGATGACCAGAAGAAGACCCTCCCACTACATTCATCATCTCCTTATGGAGTTGGTGATCATTCTCAAAGTTCTGTAGCAACTCCAACAAGCCGTGGTAGTTGACTGTAGGCTTTATCATTCTGAAATGAGTCAGAAAAGGGAGGAAAGACTTGGGCAAGGAATTTAGGATTGCATCCTTATCAAGCTACTCATGCAGGAAAAAGCCCAACTTGCTAAGGCACTAAATCATCTCGATCATGTACAATACATGATCGATAACTGAGGCCCCATCCCTCATCCAAGTGTTGAAAATGGCATAACTTATTTTCTGCCTTTTAATGTTGTCAGGCGTGCCAAAGGAGTCGTTCAATATTTGAAGCATCTCCTGTTGCTAGGCATTTTCAAACCTGTGCCTAAACTCATCATTCATTATCGCTAGCATTATGCACCAAATGGTGGTGCGATCGTTGAGCCACTTCTGGTAAGCATCTCGTACCGCTCCTCTAGCATTCAGAGATAGCTCCTTAGGTGATGGATCCATTACTATATAAAGAATTCACTCATGCTCCAAGATGATTTTCAACTTATGATACCAGCTATCAAAGTTGGATTTCATTAATTTGTCATTGTCTAATAATGATCGGAGCGATAGGTTAGTGGCCATTTCTGCCCAAAAAGAAAAACTAAACCTAATTAGTATATGAATCAATTATCCTAAAGACTTGGACTTTAGTCTAAAGATCCTCTCACTATTTTATACGAATTGGTAGCCTCTACCTCCAATTTGAGGAATTACTTTAATTTCTTAGTGGGTACTAGAATCCACATAGACTACACATGAGCCCAACTTTGGTTGGTCAACCCATGTGGATCTGTAGATAGATTCAAAATCAATTGTTTCTCTAAACAACTTCTAGTAATATAGATTTTGCCCCGGAGACCTAATCAGTAGTCTTTGGCCTCTACTGAAAAGGTCTGGTTAGGTCCAACCATTAACATGACCATATTTGATCTTATCTAACCAATAAATGATCAGGCCTAACTTTGGTCGGCCAACCTAACCACCATCAGAAAGACTTAACCAAATTATCATTTTATGAATGATAATTTCATTAGTCAATAATCACCAGGCCTTTGGGCCTCCAATGATCATTATACTAATGAACCCATTATCACTCAACTTATTGGAAGGCTATGATTTAGTTATCTATATAACTATTTCATTTTTAAGGACCTAATAATTTTAGAAGATTTAATTAACATATTTTAAGAAGAGGGAGTAATTCAGCGAGCCAATTTAGATTCTTTCACTGACTTCACAAAGTTAGATAAAAAAGGATCTAATCTAGGTATATTATTAGGAGCACCTAAATCAGTCAAACTGATTTACCTAATTGACATAGATGAGCGCAAATCATCAAGTGATCTAATCAAAATCTAATTCATCAGGATGGCCAGGTAAGTAAGATCGGTGGAACGGATATGCCATTAACTCATCAAAGATCGAATCAATGTGAGTAGCTCCCAATTAAAATCCACTGGTCAAAGTGCCAAACTTATCTTAGATACCATCCAGTTTATTAGTTTCAATTTAATCAATCTAGTAATTTCAGATTCAACCACATAGCCATGAATCAAGTCCTTCTGATCATCGTTAAAGGAATGGACTTCACCAACTATAACTATTGTAATTGAGTCTATAGAGTTCTTGACCTAATCTAAATTAACATTTAATTAGATTTGATTAACTACTCTAAATTAGTCCATTCTTTAACTAACCTTAGGTCTAACCCAATTTATGGACCTAATTCATCTAACCCAATAACCCACAAGTTTATGATTAATGACTTAGGGTCTTAATTTACAATTCTAGACACTAAATCATTTCATTTAATTTCAATTAAGTTTATGGGCTAAGGATTAGGGTTCGACATTTTAAAAATATTTTTTAAATTTCAAAAGATTCTTTACAACTTGGCATTGTTCACCAATTGAGTCGACTCACTTCAAAATTGAATCGGCTTAATTTACAAACAATACTAGTTGTAGGGTTTAATCTGAAACTATGTACACTATATAATACTAAATAATGAATCAAACTTTAGATCCTATCTAAACATGCATTCATGATAAAAAAAATTAGATTAAAATCTAGTTTATCATATCATAAAAATTAGATCTAATCTAAAAATTTTATGATCAACTACAAGATCAAGCATATACAATGACAATCTATGCACTATAGGGGGTAAACCTTACAACAGAACAACCCGCAGTCCATGCAAACTTGATTTTAATTTTTAGATCTAATTAATCAGATTATTAGATTAAAATTTAGATCAAATCTAAATTATCAATCTAAACATACAATTATATCATGTTTAGCAAATTCTGGCTCTGATACCATTTGAAAAAAATAGTGCATGATTTGTAGTGCTAGTTTCAAAAAAATTTTCAAAAATAGAAAAAATATAGTGAAAAAGATAATTAATCTAATTAATTATCTACTGATCATATCAGAATATTAAATTCTATTCTAAAAATCTAAATATAATATGCATACATTTATATAGATCTGGAAAAATAAAACTATGCAGTAAACTATTTACTATATCTATGTGTTCAGAACATAATACCTTTTTGCGGATAATCGATCACCATGATTTGATCATCATCGAGGAGGTCTACTGGTCATGATGTAGTGACATAGATATCTAGCCTCCATAGATCATCCACACAAGGCTCTTGATCCTGATCGACTCTCCGTGAGTACTAGCTCAACACTGGAGTCTCTTAGGGGCTATTTTGATCGAACAGCATTGATCTTCATCTACGGGCTTCACGGATGCTCTGGGTTATTGGTAGACATGGAATAGAGGCAGAGGAGATTCTCTCTAAAATTTTGTGGGCTTACAATGCTCGTAACTCATGCAATGGCTTCCCAAAACCTAGGTCGAATACCTAGGACTGCACTCTCCCTAAAAACCTTGCGCCCCTTCTCTCTTGGTTTTCTCTTTCTCAGAGATGATTGAAGCCTCTTCCCATGGACCAAATGAATCTCACAAAAGTTCTCTCTTTAGAATAGGTGTTAGCACATGTCCCAAAAAACTTTCCTTTTAATATTTGCGCAAAGAACAACTTCTATGCATGTGGGGAACCAAAAACTAGTTTGAATGCTAGTTTGAATTCAAAACTCTTTTTAATTCAAACATCATCCAAACCAATTCAAAATTATTTGGGACATGTGAAGGAGTTGTGCACCCACTCTTCAGCAAGGAAAAGTCCAGGTGAAACCCCTTTCATGTGGAGATAATTGGCACACAAGAGAAGGGTGGTGCAAGGGATAAGATATGGTTGTTGTCAACTTAAATTCAAACTCATTTTGAATTTGAATGTCAACTAACCATAACTTATCCATTGAGGACGTGGAAGATCAAGGTGTGAGGTATTATGAGCATGGGAGAAAAGTTATGAGAGAATAAAAATCAAATTTTTAGTGGGCATGGGACATAGGTGGCGCATGGGAAGAGAAGACTAGTCAAATTAGTCTTTGAAATTCAAATTTCAACCAACTAAACCAACCCAATCAAAATTAGTTAGGCCCAATTAGAATAAATTAAATCCAATCTATTTAGACTTAATTAGGCTTAATTAAATCTTAATAAAATTAAGAATTGATCAAGTCCAATCTCTGATCAAATCAGGATTCGGACCTTCCCGGCAATTAGGTCAACTTGTGACGTAATCAGGTTAAACCCAACTGAAACCAATTTAATAGGACTTGAATCAAAAATCATAACTCAATCAAATTGAGTTAAAATCACTAATTAAATCTCTCATAATCTTAGAGTCCAAATCTGGTAGGTCACCGAGCAATAGAGTTCATCGATATGAAATCCTAATCGAAGAGTCCCAATCCAGTGGGACTCTTGACCCCGGTATCCAAAATGAATGAAACTTGCGATCATAAAGTTCATACTTTTGATCATAAAGTTTTAGATAGATAGGACTCAGAGTTTTAACCTAGTAGGACTCTTGGTCGAAGAGACCCAGTCCAGTGGGACTCTTACCATAGAGTCCCAGCCTGGTGGGACTCTTCACCAACCATCAGATTAGGTAAAAACCTCTAGTGTTTATGACTCAGCAGGTTTGAACCTAAGTCAGTAGCACATGAACCACCTTTTATACTAATCGATATGATCATTTAGCAATGGTACCCGATGTTTGGATAGATCGAATAGTCACAATCGCAATATTCAGAACCTACGTGAATATGGTTATCATATAATTCATCCCTATGACCTCTGTGTAATAGATGACTCAGGGTTAGACTATCAACCCAAGAAAATACATCCATGTCGTGTCTTAAAGCAATTAGTCTCGTGACTTCTCACTAAGACTACCCTAGCCAAGGCTTTGCTAAATTGAAATACAATTGAACATAGCTTTTGAAACCAGGAGTGGTCAATCCCATCTTGATACACGCACCAACTCCTCAAGTACTTGACTGTGCCCAAAAACCTTCCATCACTGAATTAGAAATTTAGGTAGTCTAGCACCATAGCACAGTTAGTTGCTTGGAAGTCACCATGGTGATCTCAGATTGGAGGGATACTTATACCCATATTCCATCGAAGCTAATTTTGATAGGAGAAAAGCTCCGAAGTTAGTCACATTTAGTGTAGATATACCCATATATCCCACTTGCATGCTATACCAGTATCTCAACACTCCTTGGCTACAAGGATAATCAACCTATGTAGCATACAATGATCTATACTCAATAAATGTTATCGTCTTAAGTAACAACATATCATTTGATCGTGAACTATTTTAAGGACTAAGTGACAAATCCTCCTTTGTCGAGTTTAGATAGTCCTAAGAACTTCATCATAATACAAGAGTTCATTAGAAAATAAAAAAATTATGATGAAAAATATCAAAATAATTTTATTAATTCATAATTCATATACAATTATAAAAGCATAGCTCAACCATCAGCAGGCTGACGATTGGCTTTGAGATACATTTCCAGTAATAACAAGCTTCTGAAGGTCAGAGATACTTGAGGTGGGGTAAGGAGTACGATCTCTTATACAGCTTGCCTTCATGCAGAATATAATAGAAAGCTTGATTTCTTAACTTCCAAGCTTCTTTGGGATCTCTAAGGAGAATCCCCTCCTTGAGATATGCTATCAACAAGTTGATCCAGCTGGGCTCATGGTCAACTTGCATTATCGTCGAGGGCTCTTCTGAACTTGGGTATTGTAGGACCTCAAAAAGGACTTCTTTTGGTAGCTCGTTCGGGGTTGAGGTGGCCAGTTTTGAGAGAAGATCGGCTCTGATATTCTTCATCCTCAGGATCTACTGAATGCCAAAGTTGTCAAAGGCTGAACTTAAACTTTTCATCTTTTCCAAATACTTTTTCATGCTTTCCTCATGCGCTTCAAAGGAGTTATTAACTTGTCCCACTACTAGCTGTGAGTCACTGTAGGCCTTCAAATGTTGCACTCCTAGCTCCTTGGCTATCCTCAGTTTTACAAGTAAGGCTTCATACTCTACTCTATTATTAGTGGTGGGGAAGTCAAAGTGCAGTGTATACTCCACCATGACTTCTTCTGGATTGATAAGAATCAAGCCTGCACCTTTTTCAAAAGCATTGGATGAACTATCCACATACAGTACCCAAAAGTCTTCAGAAAGATCGATCTTTTCTTCTAAGGAGCTAGGGATGAATGCTTCTTGATGCTCTGGTTCGGTCTCCTCTAGAATAGTGCATTCCACTATGAAATTGACTAGTATTTGAACTTTAATGGATGATCGAGGTTGAAAGTGGATGTTGAATTTAGTCAACTCAATCATCCACTTTGCTACCCTACCAGAGGTATTCGACTGATGAAGAACCATCTTAATGGATTGATCAGTAAAGAGAGTAATAGCGTGTCCCTAAAAATAAGGTCAAAACTTTCTGGCTATAATCAATAAGGCATAGGTTAGTTTTTCTAATTTGGTATACTTTGTTTCTGCATCCCTCAAGACTCTGCTTATGTAGTAGATTGGCTTTTGAGTTTTTGCTTCTTCTCTAACCAGCATGGCTCCAATAGCTATAGGAGACATGGTGAGATATAGGAATAATTCTTTCTCAGGTTCCGGTTTGGCGAGTAGTGGGGCTGAGCTGAGGTAGTTTTTTAGTTCTTCGAGGGCTTGCCGATAGTCAAGGGTCCAACTAAAGTTCTTAGGCTACTTGAGTACTTGAAAGAAGGGCATGCAGCGCTCCATCAATCTTGACATGAAGCGATTCAAAGCTACCATCTTGCCTATGAGGCATTGGACTTCTTTTATTATTTTTGAGGCAGTCATTTCCTGAATGGCTCTGATCTTTTCTAGGTTGGCCTCGATGCCGTGACTTGACACCATGAATCCTAAGAACTTTCTCGAGGTTACCTCGAAAGTGCATTTCATAGGGTTCAGCTTCATCTTGTACTTTCAGAGAGTGCTGAAGGTTTCTTCAAGATTAGTGATGTGATTTGGTGAAGATCAGCTTTTGACCAACATATCATCTACATAGACCTCCATATTACGATCGATTTGCTCCTTGAAGATTTTGTTGACCAAGTACTGGTATGTTGCGCCTGCATTTTTAAGCCCAAACAGCATGACCCAATAATAATAAAGACCATGGTCAATAATAAAAGTAGTTTTTTTCTCATCCTCTAATGCCATCCGAATTTGATTATAATCGAAGAAGGCATCCACGAAAGTGAGGAGCTCATGGCCTGAGGTTGCATCCACTAGTTGATCAATTTTGGATAGTGGATAGCTGTCTTTCGGGTAGGTTGTATTTAAATCCATGAAGTCTATGCATATTCTCCACTTGCCATTTGCCTTTTTAACCAGGACAATATTTTTGATTCAGTCCGGATAAAGCACTTCTTGAATGAATCCCATCTTAAGAGGTTTATCGACTTCGTTCATTATCGCCTTCTATCTTTTCGGTGCAAAACTATGTTTCCTCTACTTTACTAATCACTGCTTGAGATCTATGCCTAGATGGCATTCCATGACTTCTGCATCGATTTCAGACATATCTGCAAGCACCCAAGCGAAGACATCAGAATTTTTTTGCAAGAAGATGATGAGCCGCTTTCTAACTTCTCCTTTTAGGTTCGAGCTGATCTTCATTATATGCTCTTTATTCCCATCACTCAGTAGGATCTCCTCAAGGTCATTGAAGGGTTCTCCTTTTTCCTCCGATAGATCATCACAGGCATCAAGCCCGTCTAACGGACAAAGGTCTACTTCTCTTCCTCCCAATAAAGCAATACTATAGCAGTGTCGAGCTAATGCCTGATCTCCTCTGACCTCCCCGACTTCATACCTGGTCAGGAACTTCATCTTCAGATAGTAGATAGAAACTACAGCCCAAAGTTCATTCAAACCAGATCGACCAAGGATCGCATTATAGGCGGAAGGAGCTTTAACTACCAAAAAATCAACTTGTGTCATAGATTGCTTTAGGTATCGATTGGCTACTACAAGCAACATTATTATCCCTTCCACCGACATCGTGTCGCTTGTGTATCCAGCCAATGGAGAATTCATTGAGTCCATCCTATTATCGGATATGGACATTTTGAAAAAAGCATCATAAAATAAAATATTAGTAGAGCTTCCATTATCAATTAAAATATGGTGTACATCATAATCAGTAATATTTAAAGTAACTACAACTGCATCACTGTACAGAAGCTAAACTCCCTGAGAGTCTTCTTTAGTGAAGGTGATGGGCTCTTTAGTCTGCTGTCTATTCACCAGCTCTGCTAATCTATTGGCCTCCCCTCACTAGTGTCCCCCGATGATGGCATTGATGACTCCCAGAGGGGGCCGATCTCCTTGGGGCTCATCCCGTTGAGGTGGTTCAAATTGCGGCAAGGCTCTCAGGCGATCTTCTCTCCTTTTTGGCTGGCGCCTGATGACCCGATATAGCCAACCTCTTCTGATCAGCACCTCGATGTCATCTTGAAGCTGGATGCATTCTTCAGTATCATGATCATGGTCACAATGGTAAGATAATACTTATTGGGGTTGCGCTTGGTCGGATGAGTCCGCATCTTCTTGGGCTCTGTCAACTGCTCCCTTATCTCCATTAGCACCTGAGTCTTGGAGGCGTTCAAGGGAGCACAGTTGTTGAATCTTCTGAAACGAGAGTTTCATTGAGTCCAATTCGGGCTTCCTAGTTGTCGAGCTCAAGGAGGAGTTTGGGCTTGTCTGTGCTCAGGAGGAGTTTGGAAGCATGGCCCAGCTTCACTCGACTTTCTCTCAATTGTTGGTCGACTGGGTTCACCCGCCTACCACTCTCTTGCATCCTCGTCATCCTTCAATTTGAAAGCTTCTTCAGCTCGAGCATAACCTTTGGTCCAAACTAGCATATCAACAAAATTTCTGAGATATTTTCTTTCTAGGGATGATAGAAGATCATTTTTTCTAAAGGCCACCCTTCAGTGTGGCCATAGCCATAGATTGGTCTAGGTTCTAGATCTCTAACGCAACAGCATTAAAATGGCTGATAGAAGCTCAGATCGACTCTTCCTCCTTCTGCTTTATGTTGATGAGAGAATCTGAACCTCATCTTGGATGCCGGCTACTTATAAAATGAGCCATAAACTGATGGCTCATTTGATAAAAAGAGAAGATTGTACCCAACTTAAGGCTTGAGTACTAGTTTCTTGCTGCTTCCTTCAAGATGGATGAAAAAACCCGGCACAGGATGGCATCAGGCACGTCATGAAGTAGCATCATCATCTAGAAGGCCTCCACGTGGTCAACCAAATCAGAAGACCCATCATAGGTCTCAAACTAGGAAAACTTGAAGTTTGGCGGGATAGGCTCTTGCATGTTCTTGGCAGAGAAAGAAGGATCGGGCAGATATCATCATGATGAGTTGGAGTGGCATGGCAGAGCTCCTCAATCCACTGGTTAATATCTTTAAGTTTTTGATCAAGATCATCATCTCGACCATGGATCTCAGAGGGCTGTCAATTGTAGATGGAGAAAGTCTCCTCTAAAGAAGAATCATGATCGAAACATGGGCTTCCTGCTCTCTGCTTCTCCTTCCCAAAAATGACTGGTCTGCTGACCCAGGTTGCCCTTCTCAACATCGATTCTTGAGGCTCCAGTTGGAGATTTTTTGGCTGAACTACCATCGAAGGCTGTCGTATGGCCTGCACCATTTCGGTGAGGCTCCAAACCTACTACATCAGTAGGTTGAACTACTCTAGATCCACCATGGATGCCGATGGAGGAGGTTGGGGAGTAGATGATGGAGCCAAAATAGGTGGATCTAGCTCGGATCTGATGATGGAGGCAGTAGACCGTTGGGTGGTCATCCTTTTTGGAGGAATTCTCTAAAGCAAGAAGAGATCAAACAAAAGCAAATTCGATAAATTAAGAGAGAAAGGAAGGCAAGCGAGATTGATTGGGCACTCCTTTTAGAATATGGGCTTAGTGTCCCTTCCTCTAGCACCAATCCTATTGGTGTGGAAATCTATGAGTATATCGGAGGTGGCTGAAGTGGAGAAGGCGATGCCGCCAATAGGAATTGCAAAACAAAGTCCAAACTAGAGGTGGATTGCTTTGGCAGGTCCCTTCGATATTTAAGTCAATTTTCTGGCCAACTGGAATGGAGTGCTCAGAAAATAAAGAAGTAGAGTATCGAAAAGGAGAAGAGAGCTTAAAGAAAAGGAATTTGGAGGATCCCTTTTATAGGTGGAGTATATAACAAACTGATAGCGACATTCGCAACCATCTGGTAGTGGGCCACTTAGGCCACATGGAGTTTGTTATGGAGGGTGGTGTTCGTTGTCGCGACTTGCCAGTCGAGAGTGGTGTCTGTTGTCATGATGTGCCAATATGCTGGGGATTAATAGTCAAAGTTTGGATGGGATAGACTCTTTTATGGTCATCCGCATGCAGGTTGGTTCGCATTGAGTTAGCAACTAAATTCATATGGACGATGAGGTTCTTTCGGGCGACTTGGAGGAGATCGATCGAAAGAAGGTCAACCATAGGAGATTGTCTGGAAGGAGGTCGATCGAAGGAAATTCATCCGAAAGGAGCTTGACTGGAGGAGGTCGTCCGAAGGGAGTTCGACTAGAGGAGGTCGTTCGAAGGGGGTTTGATTGGAGGAGGTCATCCAGAAGGAGCGTAGATAGGCTTCAAACCTATCTTTCATTTTTAACTAGAGGATAAGGTTAGCGTAATAGTAATTCTCTTTCACTTATTCATGATCGTACCACCAAACTCCCATGCACTTTCGGGAGGTTCCGCCACATGAGCCCGTCACTAATGGGATCAACGAATCCTAATAGAGAGGAGGTCGACGACCAAGGACTTCGAGCAAGAACTTTGATGGGGGCCATTTTACCTCCAATAGTTTCTATTATGGTTTCACATCGAGCTCGAATCGAATGATTAACTCATATGATGAATGTTGGGTTTGATAAGTTCACCTTAATCCTAATCCTATCGGAACTCAAGATAGAAGATCCCAATCACACAGGTAGTTACATTGAGAGGTTCATTTTTGGTTTTGATGGATTGCCATCATATATTGCTAGGTATCGTTGGTGGATTTTGAGAGTAATTAGAATGATCTTGATGATCGATCATTCTAATTGTATGAATTAAAAAAGTTCTAGTCCATCGAAAGATGTTTCGATGATGTCGATGATAGAGATTGCGACATGTCTCATAACCATACAAAACTAAACCTAACTGAATCACACAAAAAAAAATTTAGATCTGAATGTCATCAATTGAGATAATCTAGTTTGATTGATTTGGATTAGATATAATTAGATTCAAGAAAATTGTACTAGTACATGATTGAGCCTAACATTCTCCTTCTATAGTCTTTCTGGTTCGTCTTGGCTAAGCTAAATTAGTTTGGACTCAGTTAGGGATCCTATATGGCTTTGCCTTGATCAGAAAAATTTTATCTTAAACCATCAGATGGGATTAGAACAACACCTGCCAATTCTTGTATTCAATAGGACAAGACCTGCCAATTCTTGTCACTATCAGGACATCAGGTCAACTATTGATCCATGTGTTGGAATTAAAGTGGATGGGCATGCTTTCCCCTTGGAGATCTCCTAGGGCCATGCACCACCTTGGTCTTCATGCACAAATGTGAGCACATGCCCTTAGTTGGCGTGCGCACATGGGGAAAAGAGGAGTCCCATGTAGATGGGACTCCAAGGAGTCCCATGTAGATGGGACTCCAAGATTACTTGATGGCTTCAAACACCTAGGCACCAAAGTGTTTGGACTTATCCAAACTTGGTGCCATCTATCGAGGATTAAAGGGGTCTCTAACCTGATTGGTGACATCACTCCACCAATCGGACTAAGATCTGATTGAATCGAGCAATATGATTGGTTGAAGTGATGTGGCACTACATGGCGCTGCAAGATCTTTTTAAACCCCTGTCTGTGCCTAGGGTTTGGTTATTGCACCCATCCACCATGCCCCAAGGCTACTACTCCTCTCTTCCAGGCCTCCCTCTAGTCCTCTCTCTCTCCTCTCCACACCCAAGAGGTTGGATGTGAAGGAACTAGATCTAAGGTTTCGGACTAGATCTCAAAACTTTTTCAAGATCAGACAGTAGAAGACTAAAATTAATCAAAATTAATTTTTAATACTAGAGAATATTCTAGATCTAATATCCTATTACATGATTATGGCATGACATTAAATCAAAAATTAAATATAAGAAAGAAAATAAAACATGTTAGTCACTGCTGCCCAAGGATGGCCACCCAAGAAGGAGGGTGAATTGGGTGTTTTAAAAAAAAAATAATTACTAATTTAGCTGAATTTTAATATTGAGTACTTGGTGAAATAATGTAAAATTTAAGTATAGAATGAGAGCAACAAGAATAATACAATACAAGCATAAGAGACCAAGCTTTTATAGTGGTTCAGCACCAACCTTGGCACCTACGTCCACTTCTCAAGTGAATCACTTGAGAGTTTAACTATAATCACTCAATTGATTATAGTTTGATTATTTCTTTTAGGATCACAATCCAATCTGATTGATTTTGACCTAGGCTTACCAACTACAACCTCTACAATGATTATTTTTTCAGGCTAATAATCAACTCCAACTGATTTTGATCTAGGTTCATCAATCAAACCTTTACAACGTCCAACTTTAGGTTTGGACCAATCCCAAGTTTCTCACCCAAAGAAACTTGTAAAAAAATACAATACAATCATACTATTAAAAGAAGTTTAGAAAGAAAAACTCAGTGAAGCCCAAAGAAGAAGAGTTTGGAAGATGGAAGGCTTGATTGCTTTGCTCTTCTTCTTAAATGGTTGAGAGAAGTTGGTGAAGCTCTTCAATGCTTGCATCTTGGCTTCTCTCACTTTGAGGATGATTATAAGGATAGAAAATCTTTAGAAAAATGAATCCTTCTCTTCACTTGATAGCTCTCACAATGAATGCACTTGGTGTAGGCTTGAAAGCTCTTAAATATTGATTGCAAAACGTCATTTTTGAAGTTCTTAAATGTTCCTTATATATTCCAAGGCCTTTTCACCATTCTAAAATCTTTGAAGAAGCCACATTTAATGTCCTAGCCATTGGACATGAAAATCTAGCCATTGGAAAAAAGTTGGGGCTGAAAAAGTATAGTTTTGAGAAAAACTAGCCATTATAGTGACTTAGTCGACTAACCTTCTTTGACTTAGTCGACTAATCTCCTACACCTCAACTTCAACCTTTTCTGTGCTTTCTATCTTCTGCAGTCTTCTGAGACATAGTCGACTAACTTCTGAGACTTAGTTGACTAAGTCTCCTAGATTTAGAAATTTTATTTTTCTGTGCTGTCTGTCTTCTATAGTCTTCTAAGACACAGTCGACTAACT
Organism: Cocos nucifera; assembly: GCA_006176705.1. Classification (NCBI taxonomy): domain Eukaryota; kingdom Viridiplantae; phylum Streptophyta; class Magnoliopsida; order Arecales; family Arecaceae; genus Cocos; species Cocos nucifera. The sequence goes on along the minus strand of QRFJ01000510.1, from coordinate 572,951 downwards.
GCTAAAACTTAGTCGACTAAGTCTCTTGGGTCCAAAAATCTCATTTTTCTGTGCTTTCTACCTTTGCTATTTTCTAAGGCATAGTCGACTAACCTTTAATCTTAGTCGACTGAGATGCATGCGAAGCATGCCATTTGGATTTTGACAGCCTTTCTTCTCCAATTTCTTTTGTAGGCTAGACTTGCTTCTAAACTTAATTTATCTCTCATTAACCATTCTTTTAATGATGTGTAAAGTCTTAATTTCCTTCAAAAGCCTCTTGATTGATGATGCTTCATTTGATTAATGAAAGTCACTTATATCATTATAACTGCTTAGAATTTAACTACACATCCTCTAAAATAATATTAGTAACTTAACAAATTATACTCAAATACTTTTATTATCATCAAAATCAGTTCAAGGGTCAACAATCTCCCCCTTTCTGATGATGACAAAACCTTTTGAGTATACCCTTTTTTTTGAATATTAAAATAACTTTTATGCAATCAATTTATATGCAATATATTCATATATGCCATATCAAATTTTATATGCTCCTCCTGAATATAATCACTATGTTCAAATTAAGTTTTAATTTTTGTATTTACTCTCCCTTAATGTGTGCCAATTGATTCTTGAGATTTCAAAATACATCTTCTCATATTTGGATGAATTAAATGCTTGAAATGAGCTCTTTTATATTGAATTTTTAGATTATACTTATATTATCCTTCTCCCCCTTTTTGTCATCATCAAAAAGATAGCTATTGTCAATCAAGAGCAGTACATTAAATGATACAAGACATTGAAGAAGGAAAATAAGAAGTTTCATTCATATATGTAAACAAAAGTTTAAGCATGAATATAAGACAAAGTTGGCATACATCAAAATATCAAAAGGAGCTTAAACCATTATAGATATCACACCAAGTACAAAATAGATTTTAAGCTCAAGGGTATGCAATGATAGGATGGCCTAATCAATGATAGGAATATGATGACTCTAGGAGGATGGATCCACAGCAACATAGTGATGATGCTTGGAAAGGGCACATTCCACAGCACACTCTACCAAACCTGAAAGTCAATCAGACACCTCATCAACCACTCGATGCACAATATCTATAATCTGATCCTCCTCAAGGCAGACAGAGCGTGCAGGCAGAACAAATGGACTTGCAGATCTCATTACAAGCTCAGACACTGGTATATGCTCCTCTTCATCATCAACTTTTATCCATTGCCCGTTCATTTTCTTGAAACCCATTCTCTTCAAGGAGTTTTCATCATCTGTATCAAAGTACTTCATCTCCTTGAATGATTCACCCTCCATGTCGATATCGAACTCTCTAAATATGATGGTTAGGAACTTTCCATAAGGTAGAGCCGGTTTTACTCTCATTCTTGCCTCTTGCATGGTCTTCATCATCAAGGCAGAAAAATCAAATTTTTCTTTCTTTATATGATAAAGAATCCCCACATCATTTCTTGTCACATAATCAAAACGTCCAATCCGGGAGATAAAAATCTTGCAAACCATGTGATGTAAAATACGATGCTTGGTACTTTTTGCCAAAATCTCTTCAAAATCCAAAGCATCATCCCAATTAAACAATAGATGAAGTCCTTCTTGCCGATCATCAAACCTCTCAACCCCTTCCATCAGAGTCTTCAATAACTGCCCTAGATTTTCTACTGTCAAATGTATCTTGACCCCTTTAACTTCAGATTTCAGAGATTGAGAACCTATCCTTGCATTTCCATAAAACTCCCTTACAAGATTTGGGTAGGTGGGCAATTTCAGCAAATATAAGTACTCACACCCTTGGAATTTGATGCACTTCCCGATCTCAAACCCTTATTTCTCTAAGAAAACAAAATCAATCTTTCTTTCAGTGGTCACAGCCCTTGAAGAAAATGGTATCACCTTTGAGGGAGAGGGTGTGACCTAAGATGGGGGTTGAACGGGAGTGGTCAACGGAGTGGAGCATTGGGCGGCTATAGGAGTGACATGAGATGGAGAGTACTTGCGGTTTGGACGGTCGGAGGAGCAGGAGAGGAAGGTGGAGATGTGGCTGGGGGAATAGGGATCAGACCAAATTGTGGCTGCTCAATGGCGTCTGAATGATTCTTCATCCTCCGCTCATATGACTGTAGTTGAATAGGAGTGATCTTAGGATGAGTGCAAAGTTTCTTTTTCCTCAGTGCCATGGATCTAAGTCCTCTTCCTCAAGATTTTTAGGGCTCTGATTTAGAATTTTTTGGAGAGAAAATGGATGCCTTAGGGTTCTAAGTTGGGACAGCTAAGAAAAAGGTGAATAGAAAATAAACAAAGTCCCATGGGTATTTTATTTTATAAACAGGAGTCAACTAAGATTAAGTTCTTAGTCAACTAAGTCTTAGTCGACTAAGACTTTTTATCTTAGTCTACTCAGTTTGGCACAGAACTTAATGGCTAGAGTTTCAGTCTAAGAGGTCTTGCAATGACTCATATCTTTTTCAATGGAATTAATATAAGGATGATTTATGAAAAATTCATCATATCATACCATACAAATATATTCAATAATTTTAACAATATGAATCAAATAACCCTAATTGCTTTCTTATGGCATAAAATCTTTCTCCATTTAATGGTTTAGTGAAAATATCTGCAATTTGATTTTCAGTTGGCACAAACTCAAGAGTTATATCATTATTTTGTACGTGATCTCTAATAAAATAATGTCTTACCTCTACATGTTTTGTTCTTAAGTGTAATATTAGATTCTTTGTTAAGTTTATAGCACTGGTATTGTCACACCGAAAGGAATATTGTTACAAGTGATACTATAGTCCTCTAGTTGTTGTTCGATCCACAATAGTTGAGCACAACAACTTTCAGCAATAATGTATTCAGCTTCCGCCGTTGATGGGGCTACTAAGTTTTATTTCTTACTAAACCATGAGATCAAGTTTACTCCTAGAAACTGACATGTTCCACTTGTACTCTTTCTATCTAGGCAACATCCAACAAAATCCGTATCCCTATATCCAATTAAATCTAGTGAAGATTGTTTTGAGTACCACAAGCCTACATCTTGAGTGTTTATCAAATGCTTAAAGATTCTTTTAACTACAGCTACATGTGATTCTTTAGGATTTGATTGATAACCTGCACACATACATACACTAAACATTATATCAAGCCTACTTGCAGTTAAATAAAGTAAAGATCCAATCATACCTCTATATAGTTTGGGATTTTGCTTTTTCTTTTGGATCTAGATCAAGCTTACAACTTGTGCTCATAGGGGTGCCACTGCCTCTAATGTTCTCTATCCCAAATTTTTTTAGCATTTTCTTTATGTATTTACTTTGGTTGATGAAGATCCCCTCATATGATTGCTTGATTTGGAGTCTAAGAAAGAAATTAAGTTCCCCCATCATGCTCATCTCAAATTCTCCCAACATAAGACTAGCGAATTCTCTACACAAATCTTCATTAGTAGCTCCAAATATAATATCATCAATATATAATTATATAATTAGTAAACTACTTGATTTTCTTTTAATAAATAATGTTTTGTCTACATTTTCTCTTCTAAAGTCATTATTTAATAAAAACTTACTCAATCTATCATACCAAGTCCTAGGGGCTTATTTTAATCCATAGAGTGTCTTTTTAAGCCTATAAATATAATTGGACAATTCTTGATTTTCAAAACTCGGAGGTTGTTCAACATAAACTTCCTCCTCAATTAGTCCATTCAAGAATGCACTTTTTACATCCATTTGAAAATGTTTGAAATTCATAAAGCAAGCAAATGACAAGAGCAATCTAATAGCTTCGAGTCTAGCTACAGGTGCAAAGGATTCATCAAAATTGATTCCTTCTTCTTGATTGTATCCTTGTGCAACCAATTTAGGCTTGTTTCTAATTACATTGCCCTTTTCATCAAGTTTATTTCTAAAAACCCTTTTAGTTTCAATTACAAGAAAGTTTTTAAGTCTTTCAACTAGTTTCCAAATTTTATTTCTTTCAAATTCGTTTAATTCTTCTTGCATTGCTAATATCTAATTTGAGCCTTTTTCAGCTTCAATTATGTTTTTAGGTTCTAAGTGAGATACAAATGCAATATAATTCATGGCTTCCCTAAGATGTGATCTAGTTTTAACTTCATGAGATGGATCATCAATAATTAATTCTTTTGGATGATTGTGATCATACCTTCATTCTTTTGGTAAATTGGATGTACCTTGCTCCTTTTGAGGTTGTTGCTCTCTTTCTTCAATATCTTGCTTTTTACCTTCTTATTCTTGTGAAGGTGTATCTTTAGGTGTCATATTCTTCAATTCCTTTTCTAAATTATCTGCATTCATTTCAATTTCCTCTTCTCTTTCTTTTAGAGAGTTAGTTTTATCAAAGATGACATACATGGATTCCTCTACAACTAATGTTCTTTTATTAAACACTTTATATGCTCTACTATTAGTTGAATAGTCTAGGAAGTTACCTTCATCTGATTTTGCATCAAACTTACCTCATTTATCTTTACCATTTATTAAATTGAAGCATCTACATTCAAAAGCTTTAAGGTATGAAATATTAGGTTTCTTTTTCTTATAAAGCTCATATGGAGTTTTCTTCAAAATAAGTCTAATTAATGCTGTATTTAGCACATAGCATGCGATGTTAATAGCTTCTATCCAAAAATATTTTGGAAGACTGCTTTCACAAAGCATGGTCTATGCCATTTCAATTAATGTTTTGTTCTTTCTTTCTACTACCCTATTTTGTTGGGGTGTCCTAGGGGCTGAAAAATTATGATTTATTCCATTCTTAGAATAAAAACTTTCAAATTTTTGATTCTCAAATTCCATGCCATGATCACTTCTTATATATAAAATATCACATTCTTTTTCTTTTATAATTTTATTAAATAACTCAACCAACATGTCAAAGGCATTACCTTTACGAGATAAAAATAAAATCCAAGTATATCTTGAAAAATCATCTATTATCATAAAACCATATTATTTTCATCCTAGACTTGTAGTTGAAATTGGTCCAAATAAATTCATATGAAGTAACTCTAGACGTCTAGTTATTGAGACAATATTCTTGGATTTGAAAGATGATTTTATTTATTTTCCAAATTGACATATGATAAGTGATAAAAATATACTAATAAAAGTATTAAATTATAAAATAAATTAATCTATTTCTTTAGAAATTGATATTTTTATTAATCTTTTGTAGGAAAGAATGCCACCAATGTGAAGATCTTACTTTTCTGGTTCAGGTAAAATAAATTTCAAGCAAAACGGACTTCAAAGGAGCCCAAAATTGAATTCCAAAAAAAAAAAATCGGTTCGATTTAAACTGGTTCAGAAAATTGGCTCAGTAGACCGACTCGCTGATGCAGCACTAACGTCAATATTTTTTGTAGCGCACGATGGACCGACATGAGGGCATTTCGAGAATTTCACCTGGAAAAGCATGCTCCGATTGGCTGAAAAATGCAGTGATCCACCCAACACCGGGCTCGCGCATGGTCTACAGAGGGCAATTTGGAAATTTTGTCTAATTCGATGGGTGCCTTTCACTGAGATTTGATCGGACAGTCAAAATGAATGCATTGATGAACGGCATCCATAGCTTCCGATCGAGATCCAACGGCTAAGATTCATTACGACGTTAAACTAAAGATCAGAAGCCTTCTTTGTACATGATCGGATGGCCCAGATTCAATCCAACGATAAATCCAATGGTTGGCATGAATTTTGACTTGATCTAGGATATTTTAAAGGGTTTTTAAGTGATTTTTGGATCATTTGATCAACATCCAACGATCAAAATCATCCAGAATCTTAATTTGAGTTATTTTGAGAGTTTTAAATCTAATTTCTAAAGAATTTTGGAAAAGAATCGATTTCTTAGCCTATAAAACCTATTGTTGCTATAGAAAAAAAAGAAGGGAGTGAGAGAAAAAAAAAAGAGAAAAGGGAGAGAGTCAGAGAAATAAAAAAAAAAGAAAAAAGAGAAAAAGAAGAGAAAGAGAGGAGAGAGGTAGAAAGAGAGGAGAGCTTTTTAAGAGAAAAGGAAGGGTTTGTAATTTTTTCTTTTCTTCTTTCGACAATCAAGACATCGATCAAGGAGCCTCTTCTTCTTCACCAAGTTCTCCACACCAAGAGCAACGGACAATCAATTTCAGCAATCAAATAGTCTAATTTCTCTATACTTTTTATTTTATTTGCTGTTTTTGAACTTGTTATCATAAACTAAATTTTCTTTTACTAAGGCTAAGGTGTAGCCACTCTTTTGATGCAATATTCAGTGTGATTTATTTTTAATTTTAAATTTTATTCATGAGGAGTATATAAATCTGATCTTAATGCTTTTAGATTACTGGCCATCTTCTAATTGATCTGATGAACATAGATGTTACGGACCAAGTACATCTATGTTATTGCTTCTTGATTATATACCTTGTATTATGAATCAAATTAGAATTCATATGCATGCAAAATTTTAGTGCGCTTTGGACGTAGCGTATTTTAATTAGAGGATTTCATAAAACTTAATGCATTAATATTTATTTAAATTATACCTAGACCAAAGGATAATTAATAAATATTGATAGTTTTGCTATGCCTGGACCAAAGGATAGTGAATAAATTAGGAGACTCCACCATCACATGAAATAAAATTAATCTAATAACCTGAATATTGTATTGACTGAGTTGGTGAACCGATTGCCTTAGTAACCCATTGCTCTTAAGTTTAAAACCCTAATAATTACACTCTCTCTATTTCCTTAAAATTTTTAATTATTTTTTTATTTTATTCTTTAATTTTTTATTCTCATAAATTGATCTTCTAAATAAAGCATAGGAAAGAGCTTTTCAGTACTTATTTTCCAATCCTCTAGGGATGATACTCTACTCATTCACTTTATTACTTGATCGACTGATGCACTTGCCATAGCTATAGATTAGCACGCATCAAGTTTTTTTGGCACCGTTGTCGGGGATTGTGTCTAAAATAATATTAAAATTTTGATCCTAGCTTTACTTTAAAATTTTATTTTTAATTTTTATTATTATTTTATTTTTTAAAAAAATAATTTGTTCATTGCATGACACGTACTGGACATAGTAACTTACTACCTTTAGATCCAGAAATTAAAAGGACCATTAGAAGACTATAATAAGAAAGAAACATGGCAGCTGAAGATCCTAACGACATCAATCTAGGATTGGATATGGCGACCGAAGGACAGCATGAAGCTATTCGACCAGTACATCATCCATTAAATGATTACATCACACCATCTGTAGTCGATGCAGCTTCGAGCATCAGGAGACCGCCTGTACGAGCAAACAACTTTGAAATAAAATCGATGATGATCCAGATGATTCAATCAACTGTCCAATTTAGTGGACACGTGCATGATGATCCGAATGCCCATATTTCTAACTTTCTTGAACTTTGTGATACTTTTAAAATTAATGGGGTGTCGGATGATGCTATTAGATTAAGGTTATTTCCTTTCTCTTTATGGGACAAAGCTAAGAGTTGGCTTCATTCTCTTCCTGCAGGTTCTATCACAACTTGGGATGTCCTAGCCCAAAAATTCTTAGCCAAGTACTTTCCACCTTCCAAGACTGCCAAGATGCGCAACGATATCACTTCTTTTATGCAGATGGACATGGAGACACTATATGAGGCTTGGGAGCATTTCAAGGAACTGCTGAGGAGATGTCCACATCATCAACTACCCGTATGGCTTCAGGTACAAACTTTCTATAATGGTTTATCTCCTACTAATCATTCTATGATTGATGCAGCAGTAGGAGGAACCATTAATCAAAAAATGGAGGAAGAAGCCTTTGATCTGATCGATGAGATGGCATCAAATAGCTATCAGTGGCAGATAGAATGCATGATGCCAAAAAGACTAGCAGCTGTGCAGGGAGTAGATTGCGTGCCAACCTTACTAGCTGAAATTGCAGCCCTTAGAGCCGAAGTCAACAACTTAAAAGGAATAGCTATGCATATTCAGAGCATCACTTATGACCTATGTGGAGGAGGACACGATACGAGCAATTGCCAGACAGGTAATCCTTTTGCTAAAGCAACTGATATAGCTAATTATGTTGGTAATTTTTTCAGGCCATAATAAAACAATCCCTACTCCAACACATACAATCAAGGATGGAGGCAACAACCAAATTTCTCATGGAGGAATCAAAATGCAGCACAACAGCCACCCCCGAGATTCCAAGTACCTGAAAAGAAGTCCAACATGGAAGAGCTGATGGTCAAATTTATGCAAAATCAAGAAGCAACTATAAAAAATTTGGAAGCCAAACTTAGGCAGGACCAAGCAGCAGCAATTCGAAACTTGGAGATGCAAATAGGTCAAATGGCTAAGATAATCTTCGAGAGACCTCAGGGATCCTTGCCCAGCAACACGGAGACCAATCCAAGGGAGCAAGTCAATGCTATCACCCTAAGAAGTGGTATAAAGCTGGAGGAGCCACATTCAGAAGAAAGAGACTGAAGAGCCAACTACAAATAAGAAACCATCAACTAAAATTCATCAGTCACCAAAACAACCAGCAGATGGATGGTCTCCAGGTATATGATTTGCCGATCCAAATGTGAAGCCCTACGTGCCGCCACTACCATTCCTAAAGAGACAAATACAGCATCCAGATAAGAAATTTTCTAACTTTTTCAAAATTTTAAAGAATTTACATATTAATATTTCTTTTGTAGATGCTATTCACTCAAATGCCCAGGTATGCCAAGTTTCTCAAAGAAATCCTAACAAATAAGAAAAAGCTGAAGGAGCATGAGAGAATAAATTTGAATGAAGAATGCTCAGCAATACTTCAAAATAAATTACCACAGAAGCTAAAAGATCCAGGAAGTTTTACTATCCCTTGCATTATTGGTGATTGTAGTTTTGATAAAGTTTTATGTGATTTAGGAGCAAGTATTAATCTCATGCCTTTTTCTATTTTCAAAAAGCTGGGTCTAGGAGAATCGAAACCTACCACTATTACTCTTCAATTAGCCAACAGATCCATTAAATATCCAAGAGGTATAGTGGAGGATGTCTTGGTAAAGGTAAACAAGTTTATTTTCCTTGTTGATTTTATTGTTCTTGATATGGAAGAAGATTATGATGTACCCCTTATTTTAGGGAGACCCTTTTTAGCTACTGGAGGAGCTTTAATAGATGTTCAACAAGGAAAATTAATTCTTAGAGTCCAAGATGAACAAGTTACTTTTAATATTTTCAAAGATACTAAACATCCTGATGATAATCAAACTTATTTTCTAATTGATATTATTGACAATTCAGTATATGAGAATTCTATAGAAAATAGGTTTGAGACTATGAAAGCTAGCAATGTCCAATTGAAAGAGGACTCGATCAAACATGAAAGTATTCCAATTGAAGTGGCACCGGATTGATCCACTTTAGAACTTCAAAGAAAGTCAAGCTGAAGACTATAAATCAGAACTACTAGATAGGTTGTTTCTTTTCTTTTTAGTTTTGATCATTTTTTTTTTTTTATTTTTCAGTAATTTGTTGTTGCTCTTTTACTGCTTTGGTGTGTATTTTCAATTTTGCAGAAAAATCAATGAGAGCTCAAGCAAAATTTCAAAGCTCCAAAGAACCAGACTGAACCAAATCAGGTGTATTCCTTCCTATCCTTTATTGCATCCTTTATTTTTCTTTCTCCTTTAAGACAATGTAGAATAAGTTAGATAAAAATATATATATATAATAATAATAATAATAATAAAAAATAAAAAAAAAACCATGTGTCAAGAAGAAAATCTTGAGCAAGATAGACTGGACAAGTGATAAAAGATAGAATTATTTGCTAATGAATGTAACGAGTTAAAGAAGTAGATTAGTTGGTCAACTTTTAGCAGCCTACTTAGGTCATTAAAAGACTATTAGCACTTTTAATTGCACATGCACACTAACAAGGCAAAGTAGGTATTGATTATAAGGCCAACTGAGGATTCAATTATCACTAAAAATTGATAATTAATATACATTCTAATCAAAGAAATTTGAATTTAAGAAAAGAGCTACCTGCCTAAAAATAAAGTGCAAAAGATAGAGTATATGTGGATTGCCCAAAGCCTAGTAACTGGGTCTCTGCACCTAGGTCAAGTGTGGAAATTCACGTAAAATGGTGAAGGAAAGGTCAGGATGCTCAGCACAGCAAAAAAAAAAAAGGGCAGTGTGAAAGCTACCTTAATTCATGAGTATAAAATTGAGAATGTATAGAAAATTGACCAAAATAGGTGATAAGAGAGGATACTTTTGTTCTTTTAATTTAATACTGAAATGCTAAAGTTAGTCATCACGAACACAAGTGCTATAGATCTTTGATGTACTCTAAGAAAGTTTTTAATTATATTGACTGAAAAATTTGCTTCTGAAGCTCAATGCTTAGTTAGCAGTATTTTCTAAACTTTTTGACCTTTAGTCCTAGATTTTATCTTTGTGATGGATAATCTTATTGAAACATAGTATTAAATAAAACATTGCTAAGGGACTAGCAATGACTAAGTTAGGGGCTATGATAAGTGGTAAAAGTATACTAATAAAAGTATTAAATTATAAAATAAATTAATTTATTTCTTTAGAAATTGATACTTTTATTAATCTTATATAGAAAAGAAGGCCATCAATGTGAAGATCTTATTTTTCTGGTTCAGATGAAATAAATTTTAGGCAAAACGGACATCAAATAAGCCCGAAATTGAATTCCAAAAAGAAAAAAGAAAAACTTAGTTCGATTCAAATCGGTTCAGAAAACTGGCTCAACAGACCACCCGATTCGACCGCATCAACAGACCGACCCACTGATGCAGCGTTGACGTCAGGATGATGTTAGCATTTTTTACGGCGCACGATGGACCGACATGAGGGCAATTCGGGAATTTTACATGAAGAAGCACGCTCCGATTGGCTGAAGAATGTGGCGGTCCATGCAAAACAGGGCTCGTGCATGGTCTATAGAGGGTAATTTAGGAATTTTGTTTGATCTGACGGGCGCCTTTCATTGAGATTTGATCGGACGGTCGAAATGAATGCGCTGATGAATGGCATCCGCAGCTCCCGGTCGAGATCCAATGGCTGAGATTCATTCCGACGTTAAACTAAAGGTCAGAAGCCTTCTTTATGCACGATCGGATGGCCCAGATTCAATCCAACGATAGATCCAATGGCTGGCATGAATTCCAACTTGATCTGGAACATTTTAAAGAATTTTTAAGTAATTTTTGGACCGTTTGATCAACATCCAATGGTCAAAATAATCCAGAATCTTAATTTGAGTTGTTTTGAGAGTTTTAAACCTAATTTCTAAAGGATTTTGGGGAAGAATCGATTTCTTAGCCTATAAAAGCTGCTGTTGCTGTAGAAAAAAAAGAAGGGAGTGAGAGAAAGAAAAAAGAGAAAAGGGAGAGAGTCAGAGAAATAAAAGAAAAAGAAAAAAGAGAAAAAGAAGAGAAAGAGAGTAGAGAGGTAGAAAGAGAAGAGAGATTTTTGAGAGAAAAGGAAGGGTTTATAATTTTTTCTTTTCTTCTTCCGACAATCAAGACATCGATCAAGGAGCCTCTTCTTCTTCACCAAATTCTCTACACCAAGAGCAACGGACAATCAATTTCAGCAATCAAACAGTCTAATTTTTCTATGCTTTTTATTTTATTTGATATTTTTGAACTTGTTATCATGAACTAAATTTTTTTTACTAAGGCTAAGGTGTAGCCACTCTTTTGATGCAATATTCAGTATGATTTATTTTTAATTTTAAATTTTATTCATGAGGAGTATATAAATCTGATCTTAATGCTTTTAGATTACTGGCCATCTTCTAATTGATCTGATGAACATAGATGTTACGGACCAAGTACATCTATGTTATTGCTTCTTGATTATATACCTTGTATTATGAATCAAATTAGAATTCATATGCATGCGAAAATTTTAGTGCTTTGGACGCAGCGTATTTTAATTAGAGGGTTTCACAAAACTTAATGTATTAATATTTATTTAAATTACACCTGGACCAAAGGATAATTAATAAATATTGATAGTTTTGCTATGCCTGGACCAAAGGGTAGTGAATAAATTAGGAGACTCCACCATCACATGAAATAAAATTAATCTAATAATCTGAATATTGTATTGACTGAGTTGGTGAACCGATTGCCTTAGTAATCCATTGCTCTTAAGTTTAAAACCCTAATAATTACACTCTTTTTATTTTCTTAAAATTTTTGTTATTTCTTTATTTTGTTCGTTATTTTCTTATTCTCATAAATCGGTCTTCTAAATAAAGTATAGGAAAGAGCTTTTCAGTACTTGTTTTCCAATCCTCTAGGGACGTTATTCTACTCATTCACTTTATTACTTGATCGACTGGTGCACTTGCCATAGCTATAGATTAGCACGCATCATGCTTTGCAAATCTTATTCTTTTTAAAATTTATTTTGGGTAAGCCTTTTACTAAGTCAAGCTTGATTAATCTAGGCAATGAGTTCATGCTACGTGACCTAGCCTATTATGCCATATCCAACTAGATTCATTTATTTTAGCATTCATAGCAACAAGACATCCAATATTTTTTTTTTAAGTTCATCACGATCAATAATATAAACATTGGCATATCTTTTTCCTATAAATTTAATGCTATCATCAAGTGAATTGGTTACTATGCAATGAGATGATTTAAATGAAATGTTAAAATTTTTGTGACATAATTGACTAATACTAAGTATATTGTGTATTAAACCATCAACAAGCAATATATTTTCTACACAAGTAGAAGGTGTGATCAAAATATTACTGAGACCAACAATTTTGCCTTTACCATTGTCTCCAAATGTCACCACACCTCCATCCATTGCTTCAAGAGAGATAAATTGAGATTTATCTTCCATCATGTGCCTCGAACATCCACTATCTAGATACCATCTTTTTTTAGCTCTCATGGATGCCAAGCATACCTATTCACAAAATCAAGTAGATTTAGGTACCCAAGTTAACTTGGGTCCTTTGAGGTTAGCACAAATGGTTCCTTTTGGAACCCAAATTTATCTCATCTTTGATTAATTTGTATTAAGCTTCTTGTTTGCATTCATTATGCATTCAAATGCTTTGTGTCCAATTTTGTTACATTTAAAGCAAGTTATGCTTTTTCTTTGATTTTGTGATCTATCAAATACATTCCTTAGAGATTTTTATTTTCTTTATGGATTGTATCCTAAACCGGCTTTATCAAAAATCATCTTTTGATTATGAATCAATGTTTGAAGATTATTTGAGCTAATCATGTATCTATCTGTAATTGATCTTAGTCTTACTATTTCATCTTGCAAGGAGACATTCTTTTCACTAGATTAATTTAATTTATTTTGTAGTTCTTTCATATCTTCTTCTACTTTAGCTTTGTCTTTGGTTAAGATTTAGTTATCTTTCTTTAGTTTTTTATTCTTATGTGATAACTTTTTAAAATCACCAATTAAGTCATTAAAAGTGTCATATAATTCTTCAAAGATAAAATCTAAAATTGAAGTATCATCATTTACCTCATCATCATTATATGCCATGAGACAAATATTTGCTTTTTCTTCTCTTTGATATTCTTCCTCACTTGAAGAGGAGTCCTCATCATTGCTCTATGTGGCTTTGTATGCTTTCTTCTTGAATTTCTTGGAGTTTTTCTTCAACATTGGACAATCCATTCGGAAGTGTCCGGGCTTCTGGCACTCATAGCAAATGGGTGGTTGTTCCTTATCTTTTTCTTTTTCCTTCTTTTTGCTACCTTCTTTCTTGTTAAACTTTTTCTTAGATTCCAATCTCTTTCTCCTTCTCATAAACTTCTTGAATCTTCTTGCTATCATGGCCATCTCCTCATCATCCTCTGAACTCTCTTCGGAATCCCTTTCTTCTTGATAAATGGCAGCAGCCTTGAGGGCTATTATTTTCTTTTTCTTTACCTCTTCTTCCTTCCCTTGGTTCATATTTAACTCATGGGCCATAAGAGATCTAATGAGCTCTTCCAAAGCTAACTTGTTTAAATCCTTTGCTTCTTGAATGGCAGTCACTTTTGGCTCCTAATTCTTTAGCAAGGACCTAAGAATTTTTCATATAACATCACTATTAGAATAATCCTTTCTTAGACTTTTTAAACTATTTAATATATCAATGAATCTTGTGAACATTTTAGTGATAGTTTTATGTGGTTCCATTTTAAATAATTCATATTTGTGTACCAACATGTTTATCTTAGATTCTTTGACTTGATTAGTATCCTCTTGGATAACTTCAAGTCTATCCCAAATTTCTTTGGTGGATGAACATGTTGATATCCTATTAAACTTATTTGCATCCAAAGCATGATATAACGCATTCATTGGTTTAGCATTGAGTTGTGCTTCTCTTTTGTCATGTTCATCTCAATCCTTTTTAGGCTTTGGAATGGACAAGCCATCAATTATGATTGTGGATGTGTAAGGATCTTTTACTATGATACTCCATATGTCATAATCTTGCGCTTGAATAAATATCCTCATTCTTGCTTTTCAATAGGTATAATTGGTTCCATTGAAAAGTGGGGGTCTATTGATTGATTGCCCTTCAACCAATGAAGTTCCAATTGGGTTTGCCATTAAATTTTTAGCTCTAAGATTGTTAGGTCAATAATTAATATAGAGCACCTGCTTTGATACTACTTGTTGCCCAAGGATAGCCACCCAAGTGGAGGGACGAATTGGATATTTTAAAAAAAATTAATTACTAATTTAGTTGAATTTTAATATTGAGTGCTTGGTGAAATAATGTGAAATTTAAGTATAGAATAAGAGCAATGAAAATCATACAATACAAGCACAAGGAACCAAGCTTTTATATTGGTTCAACATCAATCTTGGCACCTACGTCTACTCCTCAAGTGAATCACTTGAGAGTTCAACTATAATCACTCAATTGATTATAGTTAGATTACTTTTCTTGGGCTCACAATCCAATTTGATTGGTTTTGACCTAAGCTCACTGATAGGAATGCGATGTTGTCGTTAAGACACCGTGTTTATCAGTTTAATCCGACTTCTTAAAATCATTGAAAATGCATAGATAGTAGTGAGTCGGGTCGAATCCATAGGGAAGGTAGTATTTTTATATTTGAAATCTTTGATTTTTGAAAAGAAAAGAAGAAAAGAATTTTTAGAATCAAAAGTAAAGTTGGAAAATTAAAAGCAAAAATTAAAAGGTGCAGGAATTTAAACTTGGTACTAAGATCTACTAGTTAGATCTTAGCATCTACTTGCAAAGCAATAATTTAAAGTATAAAAATTAAATTACAATAAAAATAAAAAGCAAGAAATTAAAATGCAAAAATAAAATTTTTATTAACTAAAATTTTAGAATTTAAATACATAAAATTTAAAAAGAAAAGATAATAAAATAAAATAGCCTGATCTCTGATCTTGGATCGGCATTGGCAGAAAGATGGTGTAGAAGCTCGGCTCTTCTTCTCGGCACCCGTTGCTTCGAAGCAGCCTTTAACCCATAGCCTAGCTTCGCCCTATACCAAAGCTTCACCTTGATCGGAGATGTTGATTTCTGGAGGCCTAGGGTCCTTTTTATAGTGCTAGGAGGGCTGGATATTTTTTTCTAAAGGCAATATGGGACTAATTGCCTTTGTAATCATAAAAATCTGAATAAAATTTGAATAAAAATAACTCTGTTATGACTCTCATAAATTTGGTAAAATCTGGCTATTCGATAGGAATCCAACGGTTCAAAAATCATCAAAATTGGATGCCTATCGGCCTAGATCAGGTCAGATTAAATTCTGACCGTCCGATCGTGCTTGATCGAAGAAATCTGGCTGCAAATCGCGCTTCGAGAGTCCTGATCACCGTCGGGAGCATTTTGGACCATCGGATCGAAGCTGAAATCAGGTGTTGCCATTCGATGGTGATCCGAGTGAAATTGGCAACCGAAAAAAATGCTGACCGTCCGATCTTAACCGCAATCAACCGCAGCCGTCCGATCGCGCAATCACTGTTCCCATGGACCACATAGACCGACCGCACTGCACACCGCAACCAATCAACACTTCTGTCATCGAGTGAAATGACTAGATTGCCTTGTGAGCCATGATAAATTTTTGTAGACCCTTTAAGGGTCTAGGTCCACCACGTGGTAGGCTCTGATTCGTCGGATTTTGCTGAGCTGGCGATCCACGCCTGGATCGTAGATCGGCTGATGGCTTCAACGGCTGAGTCAACTTTGATGGCTTGGCTTGGCTTGGTGGCTCGGCTTAGCTTGGTGGCTCGGCTTGCAGAGCCGGTTGAGCCGTTTTCTTTTTTATTTAATTTTTATTTATTTTATATTTTTAAAAATTCATATCTTTTCCATTTTAGCTCCATTTTTCTTAAAATTTATTTTATTATGATCAAAAAAATGATCTCTTTCTATTGATAATAAAATTTTATTTTTTAATTTTTATTATTTTTTAATTAATTTTTTAATTAATAAAAATATGAATTTTTTAAAAATTATATATAAATTGATTGATAATTCTTAAAAATTAATATAAATTAATTAATAAATTAATACTTTTATTGGTGAATTTATGATGCTTATCACACCCCCCAACTTAAGCTTTGCTCGTCCTCGAGTAAAGAAAGAATTTAGTTTTAAATACCTTTTAACTTTAGAGTTTCGAATTTTACCTAAGCAATTTTCAAAATGGCCATTGATATTCAGTAGAGCTTAAATGAGACATATCATTGGAGTATTAATACTTATCAATAGAAAAATTAAGTAAAGAATAATAAATTTTTCAGAACTTTTTCTAAATTATTCCACTTTTATCTCTGATTTGTCTAAACTTTCATATAGGCAGGTGTATTGCTACTTCCATCCTTCATTTATTGATTTTTATTTTTACATTACCCACTTTTTGATGCGAATATCATTGCTTACTTAGGCAACGGGACCCGGTTACTCGGTGGAAACCAATGTTTTTTTTTTTTTTTTTTTTTTTAATGTTGTACCACTATTGAGTGTCTTAACTCCTTAAGCTTTCTATTTGATCCATATAGCGAGTCTTGGGCCAATGACTCCCAAACCAGTTGGCTTTAGGGCACTAGGTATAGAATACCCCTCGGGCTTACTAGCTCGAATCAAATAGGCTACGAGTTAAGACTAGCTTTACAACGAGCTTCTTTGCCCTTCCCACCTTTTGATGCGAAACTCAATGCTTGCTTAGGCAAAGAGGCCCGGTTACTCAGTGAGAAGTACTTAGAAACTATTTTATTAAAATAAATTTTTATATGAAGAAACGTATAGTTATCCTACACAAGCCTATAAAAAGTAGACTTTTCTTTGATGCTAGTAGAAATAATTAAAAATGCTCCAAGAAAATTTTTTTTATGTTCTAGACTTAACTCTTTATTGAATTTTCTTAATACTTGATTCCTCAATATCTCATAGATTCTCTAATCTGTGCATCAATTTTTTTTTAAAATGCTTAGTTTTATTCGATTCTTAAGCATAATCAAGTATCTAAATACTAAATACTAACTTTTTTGAGGACTTAAAATTTTAAAAAAAAAATTTATTTTTCTCTCCCCCTAACTTAATCGACATTGTCCTCAATGGAGAAGAAAAAATAAAGGATGTAATAAAGAACATGAAAGAATACACCTAACTCAGTATATATATATATATATATATTATTTTGGTCCAGCACATGCCTTTACAAATTTGAGCTCTCCCTCCAACTTATTCAAATTATCCTAAAAAGAAAATAAACTAAAAAGATAAATTAGATAAAAACTAAATATTGGGTTGCCTTCCAACAAGCGCTATGTTTACCGTCTTCAGCCAGACACAATGTAGCTCACTATCCTGTGTCAAATATTAGATTGACAAATTTCAATGGTTTTGGATTGTCAATCTTAGAAAGATGATTTATAATCCTATTATTAATATAATCTTTGTTAATTTTAGGGATATAATTTATGATTTCATTCTCAGACCCATATTTATTAAGAATTTCTCCTATTTATTTTTCTAAAATGCTCATGAATGGAGTTTTAGGAGTTAAGTTTGATTCAATGGGTGCTGGAATGGTGACTAAAGGCAGTTTTAATTCTGAAGGTAAATTAATGTGATCTTGCTTAAACAACTCCATTGACATTTCATTACATGCCTCTTGATTTTTATAAGAAGAACCAGCTTCTAGGGTTGAAGGGAATAGGACATTAGGTTTATAAGTCTCGGATAAATTATCTATTCTCTTTTTCCTTATTTCTATCTCATTTAAACTGGAACTAGCATCAGTACTAATTCCTGGCTTGGGTTCTTCTATGTGGTTAGTCTCAGTACTAACCAGTTCCTCTAAATTTTCATTTTGGCTAGCATCAGTACTAGCCTCTCTCACCTGATCTTGGTATGGGTCCATAAGAATTCTATAGCTTTTAAGTTCAGGAATTACTTTGGCATTCTCAAATTGGAGATTCTTAGATGAAACATTAGATTGATAATTTAATCCAGGTGGTTGGTGGTCATTAGGTGGGTTGTTTGAAATTGGTAGGTTCGGTAGTTGATCTAGTTCTCTCCTCATGTTAGACTCAACTAATTATCCTATTTGAGCTTCTAGTCTGGTGATAGATTGCTGTTGAGTTAGAATTAATTATTAAAGTTGGTTAAATCTATCATCAGCTAGATTGGTCTGTTGAGGAGGTGGGTATGAAGGCTGATTATAATATGATGGCTGGTTAAATTGACTAGGCTGACCATTATTATAGGCATAATTTTGATAATTTTGCTCAAGTGAAATTTGGGTCTGAGCCTGAGTCTGTTGGGATGTCCAAGAAAAATTAAAGTTACTCCAATCTGAATTATATGAATTTGAAAATGGGTCATTAATCAATTTGGAGTATCCTTGAGCAGCTTGAACTTGTTCTTGGATAAAATATGGAAACTGTGCAGTCATAGGACATTCACTTACATGATGGGTTGGACTAGCACAGATTGAATAATTCTCCTAATAATTAGAAGATGATGTGAATTGTGCAGGAGATTGTTGACCTAGGGTTAGGAGTTGATCTATTTTCTGAGTAAGAAGGTCAACTTTACCTAATTTTTGGACTATTAGGTTCATATTAGCCATTTAATTATTATGTTTAATGTGAATCAACCATTCAATTAAGTTCAACTAAATCAGAAAAAGTAATTTTCTACCGTGCATGTATTAGTGCAACCCTATTGTGTGGTTCAAAAAAAAAAAATTTAGAATTTTTTTTAATTAATTAATTTTTTTTTATTATTATTTTATTATATTAAAAATTATTTTTTTAAAATTATTTTATTTGTTAATTTTAATTTAATTTAATTTAATTATCATTTTTAATATTTTTTAGTTAGTTTAATTTAATTTTTATTTTATTTTATTTTTATTTTATTTTTAGAGGAGTAAGGAGAAGAGTTCTAAAGAAAAGATCCTAAGGAGTCCTAGAACTAAGAAGAAAGAGAAGAATTAGGTTTAATTAGATTTAATATTGGTTAGCAATCAAGTTGGTCAATCAATCCTGACTAAAGGTTGTCTTAGATCTAGACAGCTCCTAACTGCCAAGGTCACCTTCAGGCCCTCCAAGTGTAGGATTAGCCAATCAACTAGCTAGGTAAGTGTAAAGTCGGTGGGAGTCCCCCCGTTGCTTGCCTTAGACACCAATTATGCTTGGCCAGGTAAGCGAATGGAACCAATTAGAAACCACCTTCCTTCGGGCCCAATCGTCCCTGAACCACTTTCCTAGTCATCAGTCAAGTTGACTTATCCTAATCCAGTTCAACTCTTAGGATTCCTTGTCCTATTGAGCTCGAGTTCCTAGGGTTGATGTCTAATTAATTTTAATTTAAAGGCTTAGGTCAGTGCAGGATGTTGGTTGGTTGTTTGTGGGCCAAGGAAGGGTGATCAAATCCCCACCTTATCTTGTTTAATTGGGTTGTGCCCTTAATTTGATTTAATATGAATATGCACGAAAAAAAAATTCAATCAAAGGGTTTTATGCAATTTAAACTAGATGCATGCAACTAATTGAATTCTGAAAGGCTTACCTTGCTTCCAGCAATCACCAAAAAAAATAAAAATAAAAATAAAAATAAAACTAATATGATGCATGCTCTAAATAGTTAGGGTTTCTAATCTTATCATGAGGCTTTTAATTAGGTTTAAATGAATATTTTTTAAATTAATTTAAAAATAAAATAAATAAATAAATAAATAAAAAGAAAAGAGGACTAGGGTTAGGATTGATCTCACCAAAATTTGATGCTTTCTTCGTTTTCTCTTTTTTTTCTACAAAATAAATAAAAAAAATTAGTAAGCAATATTAAAAAAATATAATTAATTTACAAAAAAAATCAAAGAAATGAAAGAAAAAAAAATAGCATCTATTCCTTCCCCGACGCCAAAAACATGATAGGAAGCGTTTGCCAAAATTATTTTTAATTTATTTAAAATAAATTAAAGAAATTAAAATCAAAAATAAAAAATCTTTCTCGGCAACGGTGCCAAAAACTTGATAGGAATGCGATGTTGTCATTAAGACACCGTGTTTATCAGTTTAATCCGACTTCTTAAAATCATTGAAAATGCGTAGATAGTAGTGAGTCGGGTCGAATCTATAGGAAAGGTAGTATTTTTATATTTAAAATATTTGATTTTTGAAAAGAAAAGAAGAAAAGAATTTTTAGAATCAAAAGTGAAGTCAGAAAATTAAAAGCAAAAATTAAAAGGTGCAGGAATTTAAACTTGGTACTAAGATCTACTAGTTAGATCTTAGCATCTACTTGCAAAGCAATAATTTAAAGTATAAAAATTAAATTATAATAAAAATAAAAAGCAAGAAATTAAAATGTAAAAATAAAATTTTTATTAACTAAAATTTTAGAATTTAAATACATAAAATTTAAAAAGAAAAGATAATAAAATAAAATAGCCTGATCTCTGATCTTGGATCGGCATTGGCAGAAAGATGGTGTAGAAGCTTGGCTCTTCTTCTCGGCACCCATTGCTTCGAAGTAGCCTTTAACCCATAGTCTAGCTTCACCTTATACCAAAGCTTCACCTTGATCAGAGATGTTGATTTCTGGAGGCTTAGGGTCCTTTTTATAGTGCTAGGAGGGCTGGATATTTTTTTCTAAAGGCAATATGGGACTAATTGCCTTTGTAATCATAAAAATCTGAATAGAATTTGAATAAAAATAACTCTGTTATGACTCTGGTAAATTTAGTAAAATCTGGCTATTCGATAGGAATCCAACGGTTCAAAAATCATCAAAATCGGATGCCTATCAGCCCAGATCAGGTCAAATTAAATTCTGATCGTCCGATCGCGCTTGATCGAGGAAATCTGGCCGCAAATCGTGCTTCGGGAGTCCTGATCACCATCGGGAGCATTCTGGATCGTCGGATCAAAGCTGGAATCAGGTGCTGCCATCCGATGGTGATCCGAGTGAAATTGGCAATCGAAAAAAATGCTGACCGTCCAATCTTAACCGCAATCAACCGCAGCCATCCGATCGCGCAATCACTGTTCCCATGGACTGCGTAGATCGGCCGCACCGCACACCGCAACCAATCAATGCTTCTATCATCGAGTGAAATGACCAGATTGCCCTATGAGCCACGATAAATTTCTATAGACCCTTTAAGGGTCTAGGTCCACCACGTGGCAGGCTCTGATTCGCCGGATTTTGCTGAGTTGGCGGTCCACGCCTGGATCGTAGATCGACTGATGGCTTCAATGGCTGAGTCAGCTTTGATGGCTTGGCTTGGCTTGATGGCTCGGCTTGGCTTGGTGGCTCGGCTTGCGGAGCCGGCTGAGCCGTTTTCTTTTTTATTTAATTTTTATTTATTTTATATTTTTAAAAATTCATATCTTTTCCATTTTAGCTCCATTTTTCTTAAAATTTATTTCATTATGATCAAAAAAATGAGCTCTTTCTATTGATGATAAAATTTTATTTTTTAATTTTTATTATTTTTTAATTAATTTTTTAATTAATAAAAATATGAATTTTTCAAAAATTATATATAAATTGATTGATAATTCTTAAAAATTAATATAAATTAATTAATAAATTAATACTTTTATTGGTGAATTTATGATGCTTATCACTCACCAACTACAACCTCTACATTGATTGTTTTCCTAGGCTAACAATCAACCCCAATTGGTTTTGATCTAGGTTCACTAATCAAATCTTTACAACGTCCAACTTTAGGCTTGGACCAACCCAAAGCTTCTCACCCCAAGAAACTTGTAAATAAATATAACACAACCACACTATTAAAAGAAGTTTAGAAAGAAAAACTCAATGAAGCCCAAAGAAGAAGAGTTTGGAAGATGGAAGGCTTGATTGCTTTGCTCTTCTTTTTGAATGGTTGAGAGAAGTTTGTGAAGCTCTTCAATGCTTGTATCTTGGCTTCTCTCACTTTGAGGATGATTAGAAGGATAGAGAATCTTTAAAGAAATGTATCCTTCTCTTCACTTGATAGCTCTCACAATGAATACACTTGGTGTAGGCTTGAAGGCTCTCGAATATTGATTGCAAAAAGTTCTTTTTGAAGTTCTTAAATGTCTCTTATATATTTCAAGACCTTCCCACCACTCTAAAATCTTTGAAGAAGCCACATTTATTGTCCTAGCCATTGAACACAAAAATCTAGCCATTAAAAAACATTGGGGCTGAAAAAGTATAGTTCTAGAAAAAACTAGCCGTTATAGTGACTTAGTCGACTAACCTTGTTTGACTTAGTCGACTAAGTCCCCTACACCTCAACTTTAGCCTTTTCTATGCTTTCTATCTTCTGTAGTCTTTTGAGACATAGTCAACTAACTTCTGAGACTTAGTCGACTAAGTCTCCTAGGTCCAGAAATTTTATTTTTTTGTGCTGTCTATCTTCTGCAGTCTTATGAGACATAGTCGACTATGTCTCCTAAATTCAGAAATCTTATTTTTCTATACTTTCTACCTTTGCTATTTTTTGAGACATAGTCAACTAACCTTTAATCTTAGTCGACTAAGATGCATGCCAAGCATGCTATTTGGGTTTTGACAGCCTTTCTTCTCCAATTTCTTTTATAGGCTAGACTTGCTTCTTAAAATTAATTTATTTTTCATTAACCATTCTTTTTATAATGTGTAAAGTCTTAATTTCTTTCAAAAGCCTCTTGATTGATGATGCTTTATTTGATTGATGAATGTCACTTATTGTTTGATATGTGTGCCCTAGAAGCCAGAATTCATTGACACTTGTAATACACTTCTAGGAGAAAAATTATAATTTTAACTATAAATAATAAAATGGATTATTTTCTATCACATATGTGTATTTAGTATCTATGATACATCTTTTGAGTCAATGGTAATGATAATTCTTATTTTCAAGAGTTGAAAATTTAAAACAAGAATTTTATTATTAACTCATAAAATGCTCCTGACCGTAGGATCATCATGAGGATGGTGATTGATCCGGATGGTTAGTGTACAATTGCTTCTTTATAGTAGATGAGTCTTAAGTCTATGGTGTAGAGATATCAGAACAAGAGTACAGATACTCGTTAGAGAACGAGGGTACTAAGCATGACCACCTCGAGTAGTCATAAAGAAGTCTACCTTCTCATCGATGACTGATTCAAAGCTGTAGTAGTGTATCTGGTTCTTTGACCTGAGATGCATCGGCAGTTCACCTTGAGGGTGTTACAGTTTGACTACATCATGACTCGATCTCCTAGCCATTCGAAATCCTGAGGTGTATGTTGGCTATAGCATGTTCATTGTAGGAATTGGATTGCACCAAGATGGAATCTATCTACCTCGGTGGATGAGGAGCAGCCCTATGATGATCATGAGAATCAAGTCCATAAGCCCATGGCCATGGAAGAGAGTGAAATAATAGAAAGAGTTTCTATTAATATTTTTACTTCGGACTTGAATCGAATGATTAAATCATATGATAGAAATTAGGGTTTGATGAGTTCACCTTAATCCTAATCTAATCGGAGCTCAAGATAGAAGAACTTAATCACACAAGTAGCTACACCGAGAGGTTCATCTTTAGTTTTGATGGATTGCCACCATATACTGCTAGGTGTCACTGATGGATTTTGGAAGTAATTAGAATGATTTAGATGATCGATCATTCTAAGTTGTCTGAATCAGAAGAGTTCTGATCCATCGAAAGGAGTTTCGATGATGTTGATGATGGAGATCACTACATATCCCATTACCATACAAAACTGAACCTAACTGGATCACACAAATAAGGATTTGGATCTGGATATCATCAATTGGACTAACCTAGTTCAATTGATTTGAATTAGATTCAATTAGGTTCAAGAAAATCATGCTAGCACACGATTGAACCTAACATTCTCCTTTTTCTATCATTAAAAGTTATCTCGACTGAGCCAAATGAGTTTGTGCTCACTCAGGTACTTTTACCTGGTCTGACTGGAGCTTGTCTAGATTAGAAAAGGATTGTCTTAATTTATGAGATAAATTTAAGACAACACCTATCATTTTTCATCATCTGCTAATTCTTGTCCTTTGACTTTGGTCAAACGTTGACCTTTGATCCTTGGACATCTGCCCATGTGTCATGCACTTATTGGAGAGCAGATAGGAGCTTGTCCCCTCCCTAATAATTAAAAAGAAAGGGGTGCATGCCTAGGATGGCTTGCGCCCATGGATAGGGATGCCTGGAGTCCCATACGAATGGGACTCTAGGTTGCTTCTTGGATTCAAACTAGGTGACCCTCACCTATAGACTTTGACTAGTCTTAGGTGCCACCTTAGGATGAATCTATGGGTCTCTCATCTGATTGGATCAGGTAATATCATCCCATCAATCAGATTTAGATTTGATTAAATGAAGCAACATGATTGGCTGGGGTGATGTGGCACTGCATAGCGCAGCAGGGTCTATATAAAGACCTATCTGCGTCCACTTTTTATAGACTTCCCTCCTAGCCACACCCCAAGGCTGCCCCTCTCCCTCCTCCATGCCACCTTTCTAATCCTCTCTCTCCTCTCCATGTCCAAGAAATTTGGGCCTTCAGATTAGTGCGATTCAAGCAAGAAAAGACTGACGAGAAAGAAAAAATGCGGCATTACTGTAGAGACGACAGCAGATCTTCGAAAAGAATTTTGAAGATCCTCCAAATTAGATCTAGATTTGATTTTTGGAGAAAAAAAAGAGAAGGAGAAGATTTCTAGATCCAGCCCAAGTGGATACCAGTAGAGGCTAGGCGCTTGTATGGCTAGATCTAGAACCTCAGGGCTTCAGCACGATCATCAACGGATAATCATATTACCTAGAATCAAGGTAAAATTAATTTAGATTTAATTTAATTTAATTTTTTTGATTATCAAATCATGAAATAAGATCTAAAAAATATCAGATTTGATTAGAATCTAAGAAAAAATTTTTGAAATATGTCTCTCGATTCAATCAGATTTGTACGAACCTAATCCTGGAAAATCAGGATTTTCCTTCAACTGGTATCAGAGCCAGGTTTTTATAAAATTTATTTAGATTTAATGTAATCTGATAAATTTATGATTTTAGATATCACATGATATATGATTAGATCTAAAATTAAAAAATTAAAAAATTAAAATTAATTAATCTAGATCTAATATGTATGAGATACATGACTAGGAATAGAATTATTCTATGTGTAGTCTAGTATAATCATAATTTTTATTTGATTAAATATGATTTTTAGATTATTTATTTACTATTTTTTGATCTTATAAATATTATAATCAGATATAAAAATAGAAAATAAATTAAATTTAATTTATTCATATGAGATATGATAGTTGCATGTTTAGACTAGTTGTAGAATAGTTCTACAATAGGATCTAGATTAAATTTTATTTGATAAGATCAAATTTAAATTTAATTTTTTAGATGATTATGAGATAATTTAGATCTAAAAAATATGCATGCATGATACATGAGATGTATGCAAAACATGTTTTAATTAGATCAATTTTCTTATATGAGATATATGCTTAGATCTAATTAGTTTTTGTAGATTTGTTGTATTTCTGATTAAGGCATTCTCCTTGGCCGTCCGATCATAAGAACAAAGTAGGGCTTAAAGACCCTCTCCTTCCATTCGATGGGGTGTTCTTATGATGTGTAGGGGTGCTGCGCGTTCGTCCTTAATCAGAAATTGAAAACTTACTTTCTGCAAAATCCTAGATCCTGAAACCCTAGGATCTTATTTGCATGTTTTATTTTTGAACCCTAAACTTAATTAAGAATTAAGATTATGAAATATATTAGGTCTAAAATTAAGAATTTTCAGATCTAAGACATATTCATAAAATTGGGTTCGGGCTTGGGTAGCTCAATTAGGTCTAGCGGTTGATCAAACCGAATCAAGAGTTGGTTAGATGGGATCAACAATGCTTAAATTGACCAGCCTAATAGGATTAAGTCTGGGTCAAGATTGAGTCATGTGAGTGATCGATCAAGCTAAGACCTAATTAGGCTCAGTGGTTAGAGTCTGGATTGTAGGCTAACCCAATTGGTTCTGGCTCAATAATTTGGTGTCTAAGGTAAGTTTGGCAGATACGACCGACTGGTTTTTAATTGGGAGCTACTCGACTCGAATGCATTCTTGTCGAGTTAATGGCATATCCCTTCCACCGGTCTCACTTACCTGGCCATGTTTGTTGACTTCAGTTCTGATCTGAGGTGGTCAATAATCCAAGCTAACCCATGCCACTAGGTTAGTCATAATGGTTATGACTATGTCAAGTCTAGTTTAATGAGACCTAAATCAAATCTCCCTAAGAAAAGATTAAGTCTAAGGTCTTCCACCATTGTAGATGTGCGGGCCCTCCCCAAGATTGATTGTTCTTGATTGATTACAGTGGCTCAGTTGCACCGAAAAGATGCAACCATGTCTATTAGGCATTGGATGCTATAGGCTGGAGGATGGATTGGGCTCAATATTTTGGATACGGTGAGAGACTCAATTAGGAATCCAATCTGTGCAAATGGTGGGATCTGACTTAACTAAGGAGTGGATCAATATTTTGGACATGGTGAGATTCATGAATTAGAGATCAAGATTGGGTGCATCATGATTAGAGAATCATTGAACAAGAGTTGTTCACTCATTGGCTAACCCATCATCAATAACTATTAGGTGAGGTGATGAGTAAGTCGGTGGGACTGCACCACCCACTAGAAATCATTAATCATGAAGATTTTTGCATCTCTATAGAGGGAGTGTAGGGATCCGAGAAAATAGTGGGAGCTAATTTATTTAAAAATAAAATCTCTAAATAAATTGGTTAAGTCTTAATTACAGTATCTAACTAGAAACTTTGACTCTCTATAGAAAAATGTCTGCATCCAATCCACTAGCACGAATCCTGAACACCCATAGACTGATCGGACCAAGTTACAAGGATTGGCTCCAGAACTTCAAAATTATTTTGGGTTCTGAGTAGTTAGCTCATGTATTGGACAAGGACCCTCCCACCTTACCAGCTCGTCCATCCGCTGAGCAGAGAGCGTCTCTGGATAAGTGGATAAACGATGATAACAAGGTCAGATACTATATATTAGGCTCGATGTCTGATGAACTTCAGTGCCAACATGAAGATATCAACATTGCTTGCCAAATATTGGCTCACCTACAGGAGATGTTTGGTGAACAGAGTCACGCAGCCACGTATCAAGTCACTAAACGACTGTTCAAGGCTAAAATGCGTGATGGGCAGTAAGTCCAAGATCATTGTCTGATGATGATCAAGGATATGAAAGAGCTTGAGAAGCTCGAAGTGAGGTTGGACTTGGATCTACAGAATGATATAATTCTGCAATCCTTGACTGATGCGTATGGGCAGTTCATCATGAACTACCATATGCATAAACTTCAAAATTTCTGGGACGAACTTATGAACATGCTGGTTACCGCTGAGCTTTCCATGAAAGGTTCTAAAAGCTCAGTGCTTGCTATGGAATGGACTTCTTTCAAGAGAAAGTCTTTTAGAAAGAAGAAGAAGTCTGTGAAAAAGCAAAAGGTGGAAGGAAGAAAGAAGAAAAAGGCAGAGCTGAAGAAGAAGGCCACTGAAAAAGGAAAGTATTTCCATTGCAATAATTGAATGGAATATTTCCTCAAGCCAATTTATTTTTGGGATGTTCTTTATCTTCCAGACTCATGTAATGATATTTTTTAATAAATAAAGGCATTTATTTCATCATATGCAGTGTCTTATTATTTATTTAAGATTATGATGAACTCTATAAATTAGGGCTATGGTTTTAGGATTATGATGAGATCATACTAATGAGACCTAAAATCTTAAAATCCTAATTTAAATATTCCTAGTCGATGGGACATTGAGTTAGGGATCAATATTTTCCTGTAAGACTAGCACATTCTTTGTATGCTCGATTAAGAGGGTGATTGATCTCATAATAACTTGTATATGACACTAATACAAGAATGTGGGTGCTCATTAGTGAATGAGTTCACTAAATTGATCCAAATTGAGAATATCTAATGCAATCTTATCTATATGTTAATAGATGGTTCTCATAGTGGAATTTGTGCATGTAATCCTTTGACCTAAAACTACCATAGAATCTTATATATATATAAATCCATATTTTGATTCATACTCATTCATGACTTAGTTATGTATGGAATGATCTGGATATGGTAGATTATATATATGAAGATTGTGGGTAGGTTAATAAGGAATCGATCACTCCTGGTAAGAGAAAATAGCATCCTACCTGCTTTAAACAAATAATGATTCAGGAAGACTTTGATCAAAGCATGATAAAAATTAGAAATAGTTTCTAATATTTCATTAAATGAATCATTATCATAAGATTGAAAGAGAAATGAATATGATATTGGGATTGATATATTTCCATACCTAGAGTCATATTCAGGATGAAGGAAGATCAAAGGATCTAGTTGCATGATAATTTTCACTGAAGGATATTTTTGGTATTTCCATCAAAATTTTACATCTTTCGGGTAGTCATGATGCGCTGCTAGACGTCAATCATGTCTTGTAGGTTTGATCAAATTAAAATTTTAATTTGATCATTAAATTAGAAAGTGTTCTAAATTAAGTCATATTAGGTTGGCTAGTTTTGACCTAAATCGGTTTGGTTGAGTTCTAATCAGATTAGGTCAAATCACACCCTGACTCACTGCTAGTTAGATGTGGAACCCAATGGGTCACACACAAAGAGAATTGATTAAGGGTCTAATTAGATTAGACCATGTTTGCAAGATGAATATGCTAGCATATATAGCAAACCCTAGCACCTAGATTCGAATTGAATTCGAATCGGCTTCCGATTTGGGCTAATTTAGATCCGATATGAGCCAAATAGGATTTGGTCTTAAGTTGGATTAACCTAGATTGATTGGGCTTTAGATTGGGTGCTACATACCTACATCCCACATGCCAAAGAGTCTCTTTCTTGTGCGTAGGAAGTCTTTCATGCGCAAAGGACTCTTTGGCGCATGGAATAAGATGGCGCCTACCTTCTTTGACTTTTCCCATATGTTATGTCACGTAAATATTTTTTAATTAGCATGGACATCTGATATGGGATGCAGAAGAGTCCTTCTATAGATGAAATACTTCATTTTCCTTTTAAATTTTTCGTCCAGAATGTTTTGTCGCCCAAGACCCCTTGCCGCCCAAGACTCCATGCCACTCCTCCTTGATGTCTCTTGGACTAAGTCAAAGTCTCTTGGAACTTTGACTATTCAAAGTTTATCTCCATGCCTTCTTGCTGATTGGGCATCCCTTTTTAGAGCCATTGGATGGCCTTGTTTCATGATCTAATGGATGAAAAGGGTGGCGCCAAAGATGAATTATTGCGACTCTTCGTAAAAACTTACGTAGAATTAATCCAAGAGTCCTTCTGCTTTAAGGCACCTCTTGGACTAAGTCTATATCTCATTTTTATTGATGAGGCATGTGAGATTGGCTGATGGGGCATGAGAATTTGATGAGGAAAGGGCGTGAGATTTTTTGTTGGCACCCCTACGTACATTATAAATAGGGGTGCACACCAAGAGTCCGGGTGAGTGAACATTATCTTTTCTTTCTTACAAGAGTTTCTTTTTGTCCAATTTTCTTTTTTTCTTTCTCTTGTCTAGACCTTGTCATTATAAGAACAAGAAGTCATCTTAAGACTAAGAGATTAGGAAGAAAAATTAAGAAGACAAAAGAAAAAGAAAGATAGATAAGGAAAGGCAAGGAAGGTGACATAAAGGCTTAAGAAGGTCTTGCCCATTTAATTAAAGTTCTTATTATAAGAATTTTAATTATATAAATTAGAGGTGTTGGTGTCTTGGTCAAGTCTCTGTGTGGATCAACATTGGAGGGTGAACACGTGGGCACCTGGTGGAACCCCTGATGAACTACTACCGACGATCAGGGTCAATTTAGGGTTTAGCGATAAAAGGTATATTCTAATACTTTCTTTTATATTATAAATGCATGTTATATGATTAATTATAAATAAGGTGGTCCTAGGGTTTGGATTTGGTTTATTTCATTTCATGTTTTTGCTTTGAAATCCATGCTTTCGCCCTGTACACCAAATCCATCAACAATAACGGCCACTGGAAGCAAAACTGCCCTACTTACCTGACCACCCTATAGAAGAAGGAGGTAGATCCTTCTGGAGGTATGCTGGTTATTGAGTCTAACCTTACAATTTCTTCTGCATCCAGTTGGATGCTTGACTCTGACTCTAGTGCTCACTTATGCATTTCTATGCAGGGTCTTGAAGATAGCAGGAGGCTGAGGGATGGTGAGATGATCCTGCACGTCGAAAATGGAGCAAAAGTTACTGCCGTGGCCATGGAAATATATCCTCTTCGACTACCATCTAATTTAGACTTAGTATTAAAAGACTATTATTATGTGCCTGCAGTAAGCAGGAATTTGATTTCTATTTCTTGCCTTGTATTAGAAGGCTATGTAATTAATTTTCTTAAGGACCATTATAACATTCTTTATGAAAGAAATAAAATTGCAAGTGGTTTCCTTATTAACGGTCTTTATCAGTTACATGTTGATGTATCTATTTTTAATTTCGAGCAAAATGTGAATGCCATAAAATCAAAACATCCTAGGGATAGTCCTAATGATAAGTATCTATGGCACCTAAGATTAGGTCATATAGCAGAAGATAGGGTTAACAAATTAGAAAAAATTAAGCTATTGAGTTCGTTGACTTCTGAGTCATATCCAATTTATGAATCCTGTCTTCATGGCAAAATGACTAAGCTCCCTTTTATAGGACATGGGGAAAGGGCCATGGATCTTCTTGTCCTAGTACATACTGATGTGTGCAGCCCATTTGATGTGCCGGCTAGAGGCAACTTAGTCTACTTCATAACCTTTATCGATGATTTATCTAGGTATGGGTATGTGTATCTTATGAAACACAAGTCTGAAGCCTTTGAAAAGTTCAAGGAGTTCAGACATGAAGTAGAAAAGCAAATTGGAAAATTCATTAAGGTTCTTCGATCAGATCGAGGAGGTGAATACCTTAGTCGGAATTCCTAGACTATCTCAAGAAAAATGGCATAGTCTCTCAATGGACTCCACCAGAAATACCTCAACTCAACGGGATTTCAGAATAGAGGAATCAGACCCTATTAGATATGGTCCGATCCATGATGAGCTTCACAGACCTTCCCTAATTTTCTTTGGGGATACTGTTTGTTAACTGCAATATACTTACTGAATAGGGTTCCTTCTAAAACCGTTCCTACCACACCGTATGAGATATGGCATGGTAAGAAACCAAGTCTGAGTCATCTCAGAATTTGGGGTTATCCAACTCATGTCAAAAGACAACAAGCGGACAAGTTAGACTTTAGGTCCTTTAGAGCTTGATTCATAGGATATCCTAAAGAGTCATTAGGATATTATTTCTACATTCCAGAAGATCACAATATGATTGTGAGTTGACATGCCATTTTTCTTGAAAAATAGTTTATTCAAGATGGTGGCATTGGAAAGCAGATTAAGCTCGAAGAAAAAGTCTTACAAGAGCAATGAGCTAAGGACCAAATGGAACCAAATCAAGTTAAGCCAATCAATACACTACCTCCTCCACCTCGTAGATCGGAAAGGGTTTTCCATCCCCTGAGAGGTACTTAGGTACTATTTCAGAGGATGTAGAGAAAATATTCCTCGTAGGTAATGGGGTTCATGGTGATGATCCCAAAACCTATAACGAGGCGATATTAGATATTGACTCCGAGAAATGGTTAGAGGCAATGAAGTCAGAAATTGACTCGATGTACTCAAACCAAGTCTGGACCTTGGTAGATCCACTAGAAGGTATAGTACCTATTGGATGTAAATGGATCTACAAGAGAAAGATTGATTCAGATGGGAATATGGAGACATTCAAGGCTAGATTAGTGGCAAAAGATTATAGTCAATGCGAAGGCATTGACTATCAGGATACCTTTTCATCAGTTGCTATGCTAAAATCCATCTGTACATTGCTTGCTGTTGCAGCCTATTTCGATTATGAAATATGGCAAATGGACATGAAAATGGCATTCTTAAATGGATATCTTGAGGAAGATATCTATATGGAATAGCTGCTAGGTTTCACATCCAGTGATGATGATCACAAGGTATGCAAGCTGCAAAGGTCCATATATGGACTTAAGCAAGCATCTCGAAGCTAGAATACTCATTTTAATGATGTGATCAAAATATTTGGTTTCATCAAAAATGAGAAGCCATGTATCTTCAAAAAGGTCAGTGAGAGCACTGTTGTCTTCCTCGTATTGTACGTGGATGATATCCTTCTTATTGAGAATGATATTCCCACGTTGACCATAGTTAAAATATGGTTATCTAAAGAATTCTCCATGAAAGACCTAGGAGAAGCATCTTTTATTCTGAGAATTAAGGTCTATAGAGATAGACCGAATAAGATGTTAGTGAAGGGAAATCCTGATTTCCCGGTCCAGGTTCGTTCAGATCTGATTAGATCAAGAGATATATTTCAAAAATTTTTTCTCTTGATTCTAATCAGATCATGATATGTTTTAGATCTGATTCTTATTATTTTAATAAAATAAAATTAAAAGATAAATTAAATCAAATTTAATTTACCTGATCTGGGTAATCCTATTACCCTGTTGATGATCCTGTTTGCAGCGGAAGGTTCTGGATCTTAGCCACGCAAGCGCCTGGCCTCTACCGGTATCCACTCGGGTTGGATCTGGAGATCCTCTTCTTCTCTATCACACCTCCAAAAATCAGATCTGAATCTGATCTGGAGGATCTTCAAAACTCTTTTGAAGATGAGCAGTCGTCCTTTGCAGCAGCGCAGCCTTCTTATTTTTGATCGCCTTTCTTTGATCTGAATCGCACCAACCAAGGTCCAAAACTCCTTTAGGATGTGGAGAGCAAGGGGAGAAGAGACTATGGCATGGAGAAGGAGGGGAGAGGCAGCCTTGGGGCGTGGGGTTTCTCAATTGAATTGCATTAGAATCTGAGTTGGGTGCAGGGTCTCTTTTATAGACTAAGCGTGATCCAACTCCTCTTCCTCCCAACCAATCACAACCCTTTGTGAAATCAGATCTAAATCTGATTGGTGGGAATAGAGACCCCTGGATTCCTCCTTAGAGGGTGCCTAAGACCAGTCAAAGTTGGTTCTTAGAAGAACTCTAATTGGAATCCAAAAAGGAGATGGAGTCCTTGTCCAACAAGGACTCCTAGGTGCCTCCAACTTGGGCACACGCCTAGGGTGGCGTGCACCCTTCTCCTTGCCAGGTTCTGGTAGGGGGACAGGCCCCCACCAGCTCTCCAATAGGTGCATGACATGTGGTCAAAAGTCAAAGTGTCAATGGTCAACGTTTGACCAGTCAAAGGTAGACTTTTGACCAAAGTCAAAGAACAAGAAATGGCAGGTGACCAAAAATGGCAGGTAATGTCTTACAAATAAGACAACCTTTTCTGACTTAGACAAACTCCTGTCAGACCATATGAAGGCCTCTATTTGAGTATAAACTCCTTTGGCTCAGACAGGACAACTTATTTATGATAGCAAAAGAAGAACGTTAGGTTCAATCGAGTGCTAGCACGATTTCCTTGAACCTAATTGAATCTCATTCAGATCAATTGGACTAGATCAGTTCAATTGATGATCACCAGATTCAAACCCTTGTTTGTGTGACCCAGTTAGGTTCAGTTCTGTATGGTAATGGGATATGTCATGATCTCTATCATCGACATCATCGAAACTCCTTTCGATGGATCAGAACTCTTCTGATTCGAATAGCTAGAATGATCGATCATCTAAATCATTCTAATTGCTCCCAAAATCCACCAGTGACACCTAGCAGTATATGGTGGCAACCCATCAGAGCTGAATGTGAACCTCTTGGTATAACTAC
>QRFJ01000510.1:494427-537413 GCA_006176705.1 Cocos nucifera | reverse complement strand
ATTGAGAGACTATGCCATTATCCTTGAGATAGTCTAGGAATTCCCTGCTAAGGTATTCACCTCCTCGATCTGATCGAAGAACCTTAATGGGTTTTCCTGTTTGTTTTTCTACTTCATGTCTGAATTCTTTGAACTTTTCAAAGGCTTCAGACTTGTGTCTCATAAGATACACATACCCATACCTA
Organism: Cocos nucifera; assembly: GCA_006176705.1. NCBI lineage: Eukaryota > Viridiplantae > Streptophyta > Magnoliopsida > Arecales > Arecaceae > Cocos > Cocos nucifera. The sequence continues at coordinate 537,228 of QRFJ01000510.1, read as the reverse complement.
GACAGATCATCGGTAAAGGTAATGAAGTAGACAAAATTGCCTCTAGCCGGCACATCAAATGGGCCGCACACATCAGTATGTACTAGGGCAAGGAGATCTGTGGCCCTCTCCCCATGTCCAACAAAAGGGAGTTTAGTCATTTTGCCTTGAAGACAAGGATTCACAAGTTGGATATGACTCGGAAGTCAATGGACTCAATAGCCCATTTTTCTCCAATTTGTTGATCCTATCTTCTGCTATATGACCTAATCTCAGGTGCCATAGATATATCTGTCGTTTGGACTATCCCTAGGTCGTTTGGCATTCACGTTTTGCTCGATAGTTAGAACAGGTACATCAATATGTAGCTGATAAAGACCATTAATAAGGAAACCATTTGCAATTTTATTTCTTTCATAAAGAATGTTACAATGGTCCTTAAAGAAGGTGATCACATAACCTTCTTGTGCTAAGCATGAAACAGAAATCAAATTCCTGCTAGCTGCAGGCACAAAATAACAGTCTTTCAAAACTAAGTCTAAACCAGATGGTAATCGCAGAGGGTATGTTCCCACGGCTACTGCAGCAACTCTTGCTCCATTACCAATGCGTAGGATCATGTCTCCATCCCTCAGCCTCCTGCTATCCTCAAGACCCTGCATAGAAGTGCACAGATGAGCACTAGAACCAGAGTCAAGCACCCAACTGGATGCAGAAGAAACCGTAAGGTTAGACTCAATAACGAGCATACCTCCAGAAGGACCTTCCTTCTTGTTCTTCAGGGTGGCCAGGTAAGTAGGGCAGTTCCGCTTCCAATGGCCGTCGCTGTTGCAATGGAAACACTTTCCTTTGCCATCGGCCTTTTTCTTCGATTCTGCCTTCTTCTTCTTTGATCCTTCCACCTTTTGCTTTTTCACAGACTTCTTTTTCTTTCCATAAGACTTTCTTTTGGAAGAAGTCCGTTCCATAGCAAGAACTGAGCCTTTAGAACCTTTCATAGAAAGCTCAGCGGTAACCAGCATATTCATTAACTCGGCCAAGGAATTCTGAAGTTTATGCATGTGGTAATTCATGATGAATTGCCCATATGCATCAGTCAAGGATTGCAGAATGATATCGTTCTGCAGGTCCAAGTCCAACTTCACACCGAGCTTCTCAAGCTCTTCCATGTCCTTGATCATTGTCAGACAGTGATCTTGGACTGACTGCCCATCACGCATCTTAGCCTTAAAAAGTCATTTTGTGACTTGATATTTGGCTGCGCGACTCTGTTCACCAAACATCTCCTGCAGGTGAGCCAACATTTGGCGAGCAGTCCCGATATCCTCATGTTGGCGCTGGAGCTCATCAGACATCGAGCCCAACATGTAATATCTGGCCTTATTATCTTCGTCAATCCATTTTTCCAGAGACGCTCTCTGTTCAACAGATGGACGGGCTGGTAATGTGGGAGGGTCCTGGTCCAAAACATGGGTTAACTTCTCGGAACCCAAAATAATTTTGTAGTTCCTGAGCCAATCTTTATAATTGGGTCCAGTCAGTCTATGTGTGTCCAGGATACGTGCCAATGGGTTTGGACGCAGACATATTCCTGTAGAGAGTCAAAGATTCTAGTTAGATACTGTAATTTTGACTTGACCAATTTGTTTAGGGATTTTATTTTTAAACAAATTAGCTCCCACTATTTTCTCGGATCCCTACACTCCCTCTGTAGAGATGCGAAAATCTCCACGATTAATGATTTCTAGTGGGTGGTGCGGTCTCACCAACTGACTCATCACCTCACCTAACAGTTATTGGTGATGGGTTAGCCAATGAGTGAACAACTCTTGTTCAATGATTCTCTAATCATGGTGCACCCAAACTTGGTCTCTAATTCATGAATCTCACCGTATCCGGAATATTGATCCACTCCTTAGTTAAGTCAGACCCACCATTTGCATAGACTGGGTTCCTAATTGAGTCTCTCACCGTATCCGAAATATTGAGCCCAACTCATCCTCCAGCCCATAGCATCCAATGCCTAATAGACATGGTTGCATCTTCCCGGTGCAACTGAGCCACTGTATCCAGCCGAGAACAATCAACCCCGGGAAGGGCCCGCACATCTACAATGGTGGAAGACCTCAGACTTAATCTTTTCTTAGGGAGAATTGATTCAGGTCTCATTAAACTAGACTTGGCTTAGTCATAACAATTATGACTAACCTAGTGGCATGGGTTAGCTCGGATTATTGACCACCTCAGATCAGAACTGTGTCAACAGATATGGCCAGGTAAGTGAGACCGGTGGAAGGAATATGCCATTAACTCGTACAAGAACGCATTCAGGTCGAGTAGCTTCCAATTAAAAACCAGTCGGTCGTCTATGCCAAACTTACCTTAGACACCAAATTGTTGAGTCAGAACCAATTGGGTTAGCCTACAATCCAGACTCTAACCTCTGAGCCTAATTAGGTCTTGCTTGATCGTGACTCGATCTTGACCCAGACTTAATCCTATTAGGCTGGTCAATTTAAGCATTGTTGATCCCATCTAACCAACTCTTGATTCGGTTTGATCAACCGCTTAGACCTAATTGAGCTACCCAAGCCCGAACCCAGTATTATGAATATGTCTTAGATCTGAAATTCTCAATTTTAGACCTAATTAATATTCCATAAACTTAATTCTTAATTAAGTAGGGTTCATAAACAAAATATGCACAATAAATCCTAGGGTTTCAGGATCTAGGGTTTTGCAGAAAGTAAGTTTTGGGTTTCTGATTAAGGACGAACACGCAGCACCCCTACACATCATAAGAACACCCCATCGAATGGGAAGAGAGGGCCTTTAAACCCTTCTTCGTTCTTATGACCGGACGGCCAAGAGGAACGCCTTAATCAGGAACATTCAATACTACAAAACAATATCAGATCTATATCATATATCTCATATATAAAGTAGATCTAATCATGGCATATTTTGCATACATCTCATGTATCATAATCATGCATATTTTCAGATCTAAATTATCTCATAATAATCTAAAAAATTAGATTTAAATTGATCTAATCAAAATAAATTCTAATCTAGACAATTATGTAGAACTATTCTACAACTAGTCTAGACATGCATCAATCATATCTCATATGATATTCAAAAATTAAATAATTTTTATTTGCTATTTTTTAGATGTTATTATAACACTTATAATATCAAAAAATAGTAAATAAAAAGATCTAAAATATGATTTAATCAGATTAAATCAAAAATATGCAAGAACTATTCTATAGAACTATTCTATTCTAGAACTAGTCATGCATATCTTCTAATCTTAGATCCAAATTATTTAATTTTAATTTTTTCTGATTTCAGATCTGATCACATCTCATGTGACATCTAAAATCAATTATTTTCTAATTAAAATAAATTTAAAATCAGATCTAAATAATTTAGAACCATGGCTCTGATACCAGTTGAAGGGAAATCCTGATTTCCCGGTCCAGGTTCGTTCAGATCTGATCAGATCAAGAGATATATTTCAAAAATTTTTCTCTTGATCCCAATCAGATCTTGATATGTTTTAGATCTGATTCTTATTATTTTAATAAAATAAAATTAAAAGATAAATTAAATCAAATTTAATTTACCTGATCTGGGTAATCCTATTACCCTGTTGATGATCCTGTTTGCAGCGGAAGGTTCTGGATCTTAGCCACGCAAGCGCCTGGCCTCTACCGGTATCCACTCGGGTTGGATCTGGAGATCCTCTTCTTCTCTATCACACCTCCAAAAATTAGATCTGGATCTGATCTGGAGGATCTTCAAAACTCTTTTGAAGATGAGCAGTCGTCCTTTGCAGCAGCGCAGCCTTCTTGCTTTTGATCGCCTTTCTTTGATCTGAATCGCACCAACCAAGGTCCAAAACTCCTTTTGGACGTGGAGAGCAAGGGGAGAAGAGACTATGGCATGGAGAAGGAGGGGAGAGGCAGCCTTGGGGCATGGGGTTTCTCAATTGAATTGCATTAGAATCTGAGTTGGGCGCAGGGTCTTATTTATAGACTAAGCGTGATCCAACTCCTCTTCCTCCCAACCAATCACAACCCTTTGTGAAATCAGATCTAAATCTGATTGGTGGGAATAGAGACCCCTGGATTCCTCCTTAGAGGGTGCCTAAGACCAGTCAAAGTTGGTTCTTAGAAGAACTCTAATTGGAATCCAAAAAGGAGATGGAGTCCTTGTCCAACAAGGACTCCTAGGCGCCTCCAACTTGGGCACACGCCTAGGGTGGCGTGCGCCCTTCTCCTTGCCAGGTTCTGGCAGGGGGACAGGCCCCCACCAGCTCTCCAATAGGTGCATGACATGTGGTCAAAAGTCAAAGTGTCAATGGTCAACGTTTGACCAGTCAAAGGTAGACTTTTGACCAAAGTCAAAGAACAAGAAATGGCAGGTGACCAAAAATGGCAGGTAATGTCTTACAAATAAGACAACCTTTTCTGACTTGGACAACCTCCAGTCAGACCATATGAAGGCCTCTGATTGAGCACAAACTCCTTTGGCTCAGACAGGACAACTTATTTATGATAGCAAAGAAGAACGTTAGGTTCAATCGAGTGCTAGCACGATTTCCTTGAACCTAATTGAATCTCATTCAGATCAATTGAACTAGATCAGTTCAATTGATGATCACCAGATTCAAACCCTTGTTTGTGTGACCCAGTTAGGTTCAGTTCTGTATGGTAATGGGATATGTCATGATCTCTATCATCGACATCATCGAAACTCCTTTCGATGGATCAGAACTCTTCTGATTCGAACAGCTAGAATGATCGATCATCTAAATCATTCTAATTGCTCCCAAAATCCACCAGTGACACCTAGCAGTATATGGTGGCAACCCATCAGAGCTGAATGCGAACCTCTTGGTGCAGCTACCTGTGTGATTCAGTTCTTCTATCTTGAGCCCCGATCAGATTAGGGTTAAGGTGAACTCGTCAAACCCTAGTCTCTGTCATATGATGTAATCATTCGATTCGAGTCCAATGTGAAAATCTAAATAGAAACTCTTTCTATTATTTCACTCTACCATGGCCATGGATTTCTGGACTTGATTCTCATGATCATCATAGGGCTACTCCTCTACCACCGAGGTAGATAGATTCCATCTTGATGCAATCCAGTTCCTACAATGAACATGCTATAGCCAACATACACCTCAGGGTTCCATATGGCTAGGAGACCGAGTAATGGTGTAGTCAAACTATAACACCCTCAAGGTGAACTGCCGATGCATCTCAGGTCAAAGAACCAGACACACTACTGCAGCATCGAGTCAGTCATTGACGAGAAGGTAGACTCCCTAATGACTACTCGAGGTGGTCACGCTCAGTGCCCTCGTTCTCTAACGAGTACCTGTACTCTCGCTCCGGTGTCTCCACACCGTAGACTCAAGACTCATCTACTAAAGAGAAGCGATTGTACACCAACCTTCCGGATCAATCACCATCCTCGTGATGATCCTATGGTCGGGAGCAATTTATGAGTTAATAATGATTATTCATGTCTTAAATTTTCAACTCTTGAAAATATGAATTATCATTACCATTAACTCAAAGGATGTATCACAGACACTAAATACACATATGTGATAGAAAATAACCCATTTATTGATTTTAGTCAAAATTATAATTTTGCCCCTAGAAGTGTATTACAAGTGTCAGCCAATTCTGGCTTCTAGGGCACATATATCTAACATCGGAGAGCCTCATGTATGCCATGCTATGTACACGACCTGATATAGCCCATGCTGTGAGTGTCACAAGCAGATATCAGTCAAATCCAGGTGAAGAACACTGGACTTCTGTGAAATGTATCCTTAAGTACTTGAGAAGAACTAAGGATATGATGTTGGTCTTTGGTAATGGAGAACTCCAAGTCCAGGGATACACAGACTCGGATTTCATGTCCGATATAGATGATCGAAAGTCGACATCTGGGAGTCTGTTTGTGTGCAATGGTGGAGCTGTCAGCTGGAAGAGTTCCAAGCAAACAGTGATAGCAGATTCCACCATGGAAGCAGAATATATCGCTGCATCAGAAGGCTGCGAAGGAAGCATTCTGGTACAAGAAGTTTGCTGCAGAAATCGGAGTAATGCCATCAGATGCCATTCCTCTATACTGCGACAACAATGGCGCCATAGCCCTTGCTAAGGAGCCGAGGTCTCACCAGAAATCCAAGCACATTGAGCGGCGATACCACCTCATCCGCGATTACCTCGAGAAGGGTTACGTCGAGGTCAAGAGAGTCAACTCCGCAGATAATGTGGCAGACCCACTTACAAAGCCGTTGGGCCAGCAGAAGATCGAAGCCCACCTTGAGAAGATGGGACTTAGACTTGTAGCCAATTGGCTTTAGGACAAGTGGGAGATTGTTAGATATATGTGCCCTAGAAGCCAGAATTGGCTGACACTTGTAATACACTTCTAGGGGCAAAATTATAATTTTGACTATAAATCAATAAAATGGGTTATTTTCTATCACATATGTGTATTTAGTGTCTGTGATACATCCTTTGAGTTAATGGTAATGATAATTCATATTTTCAAGAGTTGAAAATTTAAGACATGAATAATCATTATTAACTCATAAAATGCTCCCGACCATAGGATCATCACGAGGATGGTGATTGATCCGGAAGGTTGGTGTACAATCGCTTCTCTTTAGTAGATGAGTCTTGAGTCTACGGTGTGGAGACACCGGAGCGAGAGTACAGGTACTCGTTAGAGAACGAGGGCACTGAGCGTGACCACCTCGAGTAGTCATTAGGGAGTCTACCTTCTCGTCAATGACTGACTCGATGCTGCAGTAGTGTGTCTGGTTCTTTGACCTGAGGTGCATCGGCAGTTCACCTTGAGGGTGTTATAGTTTGACTACACCATTACTCGGTCTCCTAGCCATATGGAACCCTGAGGTGTATGTTGGCTATAGCATGTTCATTGTAGGAACTGGATTGCATCAAGATGGAATCTATCTACCTCGGTGGTAGAGGAGCAGCCCTATGATGATCATGAGAATCAAGTCCAGAAGCCCATGGCCATGGCAGAGTGAAATAATAGAAAGAGTTTCTATTTAGATTTTCACATTCGGACTCGAATCGAATGATTACATCATATGACAGAAACTAGGGTTTGACGAGTTCACCTTAACCCTAATCTGATCGGGGCTCAAGATAGAAGAACTTAATCACACAGGTAGCTGCACCAAGAGGTTCGCATTCAGCTCTGATGGGTTGCCACCATATACTGCTAGGTGTCACTGGTGGATTTTGGGAGCAATTAGAATGATTTAGATGATCGATCATTCTAGCTGTTCGAATCAGAAGAGTTCTGATCCATCGAAAGGAGTTTCGATGATGTCGATGATAGAGATCATGACATATCCCATTACCATACAGAACTGAACCTAACTGGGTCACACAAACAAGGGTTTGAATCTGGTGATCATCAATTGAACTGATCTAGTTCAATTGATCTGAATGAGATTCAATTAGGTTCAAGGAAAATCGTGCTAGCACTCGATTGAACCTAACGTTCTTCTTTTGCTATCATAAATAAGTTGTCCTGACTGAGCCAAAGGAGTTTGTGCTCAATCAGAGGCCTTCATATATGGTCTGACTGGAGGTTGTCCAAGTCAGAAAAGGTTGTCTTATTTTGTAAGACATTACCTGCCATTTTTGGTCACCTGCCATTTCTTGTTCTTTGACTTTGGTCAAACAGTTGACCTTTGACCCTTTGACACTTTGACTTTTGACCACATGTCATGCACCTATTGGAGAGCTGGTGGGGGCCTGTCCCCCTGCCAGAACCTGGCAAGGAAAGAGGGCGCACGCCACCCTGGCGTGTGCCCAAGTTGGAGGCGCCTAGGAGTCCCTTGTTGGACATGGGACTCCAGGTCTCCTTTTGGATTCCAAATTAGAGTTCCCTAAGAACCTATAGACTTTGACTGGTCTTAGGCACCCTCTAAGGAGGAATCCTAGGGTCTCTCATCTAACTGAATCAGGTTATATCATCCCACCAATCAGATTTAGATCTGATTTCGAACAAAGGGTTGTGATTGGTTGGGAAGAAGAGGAGTTGGCATGGCACAGCAGGGTCTATAAATAAAGACCTATCTGCGCCCAACTCAGATTTTATAGATTCTCTCCTAGCCATGCCCCAAGGCTGCCTCTCTCCCTCCTCCATGCCAAACCTTTCTGATCCTCTCTCTCCTCTCCATGTCCAAAAGAGTTTGGGGCCTTTGGTTGGTGCGATTCAGATCAAGAAAAGGCGATGAGAAAGGAAGAAGGCTGCACTGCTGCAAAGGACGACTGCTGATCTTCAAAAGAGTTTTGAAGATCCTCCAGATCAGATCCAGATCTAATTTTTGGAGAGTGATAGAGAAGAAGAGGATCTCCAGATCCTAGTCCTGAGTGGATACCGGTAGAGGCCAGGCGCTTGCGTGGCTAGATCCAGAACCTTCCGCTGCAACAGGATCATCAACAGGGATAATAGGATTACCCAGAATCAAGGTAAAATTAAATTTGATTTAATTTAATTTAATTTTTTTATTATTAAATTATAAAATCAAATCTAAAAATGTTATATCTGATTAGGATCTAAGAAAAAATTTTTGAAATATGCCTCTCGATCCAATCAGATCTGAACGAATCTGACCCCAAAAAATCAGGATTTTTCTTCACCTATATCATTATAATTGCTTGAAATTTAACTACACATCCTCAAAAAGAATATTAATAACTTAATAAATTATACTCAAATATTTTTTTTATCATCAAAATTAGTCTAAGGGTCAACAATCACATTAACATGCATCTTTACTACATCTAATGCAAGTATATAAAATAGATCAAATCTATTACCTATGTAAGTTAGACATTCTAACTTACTGATCTGAGCTTGAGGATGATGTTGCAAACCACATATGCATCTAGCCTTTAGGAGTCTTCCACATGAGTCCACGAACCACAATCAGAAGTCTGATGCAGAAAATCAGCATAGTATGCTAGTGCTATGCTGATCCTTCTTTGATGATCGATCTGGTGCTTTCTTCTTTTAGATCTAGACTCTTCCAAAGACAAGAAGAAGAAGGAGAGATTATAGATTTAAGACACTATCAAATAATCTCAAAAAGAAGGAGGAAAAGAGATGAACAAGACAATCCTAGAAGAAGATCCTCTTCTTCTTCTCTATTCATTCACCTAGACATCTAGTATAGTGTCTATAAAATCTCTATGCCCCAATACTCTTTCTTTCTAATTTTCACATGACCCAAAGGTCTCTTAATTATCTAGAATATATCCAAAAATCAGTCCAAAATTCATCCTATATAGAGAGATATAGAGGAATCCTTGTTGGGTCAAATTCTTAGACTAGGAAAGACCAAAATAGGCAACTAGTTGGGATGCCCAACACTTGGGTTCCCTCTCCTATGTTTTAGGAATGGACCACCAATAAATGTTGCACAAAACTCTCTCTTTTTTTCCAAATAAAAAGAGAGAAAATAGGAAGAGGAGGGCGGCATGCATGGGAGGAGCTTTAGTTTCCTAAAACTCTATCCAAAGGAAAGTTCAAATCAAATTCAAACTTCCTCCTTTGACTGGGTCCACAACTAATTGCCATAAGAGAAATAGAGGAGAGGAGTGGACGTGCATGAAGACCAGGGAAAGAGACTTTTTTTCACACAAAATAGAGAGAGTGGGTGTGGGGGGCATGGGATCTAGGTGGTACAAGATGAATGGATCCTAGTCTTACTAGGATTCCATATTTGACTTGGTCAAACATGGTTTCTCAAACAAAATGAAATCAAAATTAATTCAACTTAACTAAATTAGATCCTAAATAAATTAAAAACTTAATTAAATTAGATCTAATTTAAATTTAATTTTTTAATCAAATTAGAAAATTGGGTTGATCCAAGTCCTAATTGAACTAGGACTTGTTCTTTCTTGCACTTGGCTTATCCAATAAATCAATTAGACTTGATCCAATCTAGTCCAAATCAAATCTAATTAAATTATATTTAATTAAACTTAATCTCAACCTTTGGTTTAATCGAATTAAGTCAATTAGCAAACTAATTGCTAATCGATCCTCCTACAATACTTGCACTAGGTTAAACACCAATTGTATTGATCATTTAACCCTTGAATGATTCTTAATCGTTGATCAACTATCCGATCAAATTGTGAGATCTAATGTGCATGACCTCATAGATTTAAACCTAAATCAATAGCATAGAAATAAATTTCTATACTAATTATAGTAACCATCTAGCAATGGTATCCGACGGTCGGATTGGTCGAATGTGTAGAACAACATTCTTAGAACCCATATGGATATAGTTTTCATATAATTCATCCTCTTAACCAAAATGCTTGTAAGATACCTTAGAGTTTAACTATCAACTCTGATCAGGCTGTCTACATTATATTTTAAAATATCAAATCCATCTCATGGATTACCCTGACCAAGTTTTTGCTATATTGAAATATAGTGATACATTTTTTTCCAACTCTTGGAGTGGTCAATTTCATCTTGATCATACACCAACTTCGCAAGTACTTGATTATGCCCAGAAGGCTTCGATTATTAAATTAAAAATTCTATTTGTCCAGTACCAAAGCACAGTGAGTTGCTTGTAAGTTATTGAGGTGATCTCAGGTCTAAGGGATACTTATACCTATACCCTATCAAAAATATTCTTGATGGCAAAATGCCTTAGAGTTGGTCATGTTCAATGATGATGTACTTCTATATCTCACCTGTATGCCATACCAGTATCTCCATACTCCTTGGTTAAGAGAACAACCAACCTATATGGCATACAGCAATCTATGCTCGATAGACTCTGTCCTCCTTATTAACAGCCTATCATTTGGCCGTGAATATTTTTAAGGATAAATCGATAAACTCTCTCTTTATCGAATCTAAATAGTCCTAAGGACTTGATCACAATAATGAAGTTCATTAGAAGATGAAAACTTATGTTGAAAATATCAAAAATATATTTTATTAATTAATAAATTAATTATAATTATAATATAGCTCAAACATCAATAGGCTGATAATTGACTTTGGGACACATTTTCTAATAGGATGAAAACAACAAGCAAAGTCCAAGGGTTTTTGTGCCTAGATCAGAAGAAGACATCACTTGTTCATGAGATGACTACGACTTCTTCGAAAGCAGATTTGAAGAATCATCAAATTAGATCTAGATTTGATCCTTGGAGTGCTGATTCAAAAGAAGAGGATTTCTAAAATTAGCTCGAGTGGATATCGGTAGAGGCCAGACGCTTGCGTGGCTTGATCTAGAACTTTGGATGTAGCAGATCATCAGTAGGATAATCAAATTGCCCAATTAGATATAAAAATTATATTTAATTTTAATTTTAATTTTAATTTTTAATATCAAATCAATAGGATCAGATATGAGAACTCTTAGACCTAATTAGAATTTATTAGAAAAATTTTAAAATTTTTTTATAGATATGATCAGATCTGAATGACCCTATGGTGGAAAAATAATTTTTCCTTTAGTCTCAAGGTAGATTTTGGAGGCGAGGACTCAAGCAATGGAAGAATTCAAAGCTTCTACAGAGATGAAGAACATAAAGATCGAATTCGCCCAATTGTCCTTCATCAAGGGGTACGAGATTTGCTAGAAGAATGTAACCGATAGATTTCTCGAGCTTGACCTCAGCTTCTTGGATGAAGGAGCTTCTGATAATGAGGTGGGACCATCCTCCCTAGTCGTTGATCCTCCGCCAGTCGATCCTTCTTCCACTGTCCCTCTTGTCACATCTACTCCCTCTATCATCGAAGAACTTGCACCAACTGAAGCCACATCGAACTCCTCTACTGATTTTTAAGAGGTCTGTGATCTCTTATTATTGTACTTTTTTTTATTTTTTCTTCTTTTCTATACTTAAAGAATATTTTGATTAATGAAAACAAGCATTTTCTATTACAATGCCTTTATGTTATAATATTTTTGTGAATTAAAATGCAGTCTCCTATTAAAGCTGATCCCTTGTCTTAGGGTGTCCCCCTGAGAGCTTATATAAGAAATTTAAAGAAGAAAGTTCATCAGCTCAAAAAAGGTTAGGGAAGATGGAGGATGAACTTAAAAAATCAAAAAAGAATTACGTCGATGCAGCCATCGAAATCAATCATCTGCACCAATCATCTAGACAACTGTTCAAAGAGTATAATACTAAGAAGTACCATCTAACCAAAGAGCTTGAGAAGGTCAAGAAGCGTGTGGGCGAGAAGCCTTGGGCTTTAACAGCCAGGCTAGTTCCCTTAAGGTTGAGCTGAGGGCGGCATAGGAGAAAATTTGGCTACTTGAAAGAAGTTCGGCATGGTCCACTGATCGGGAAGAATATGGCTGGGATTGGTCGAAGAGATTTTCCAAACTTCAAAGCCAATTGGAGGCAGTTGAAGACTCGCATGACAAATACAGGCATGATTGGTGTGCTCAAGTCGCCGATTTCCAAAAAAACTTTGGAAGGTTGATGATGAGATCGCTCAACTTCAACAGTAGTTGTCTGATAAGACTCAAGCTAGTTCGAGTAAAGATTTAGAGGAGGTTCTTTCTTTAAGAAGTTTTTTGGAGAACTTGACAGCCATACATGCAAAGAAAATGGTCGAACTACAATAGCTGAATATCCAAATGGCCTATCAAGAAAATGCCATCCAAGAAGCTGAGGCTGAATTCATGGTTCTTAGGGAGAAGTTTAGAGAGGTAGAGGAAGAATCACACAGGTGGGAGAGGATGCTGGGGAAGAGCCTGGCGGCAAGGTAGAGGCTTGAGGAAAGAATTGAAGGCCTAAAACTCTTTTCTGTAATGGCTGGAGCTGGCAGTCCAAAGTCCAACTCTAAGTAGGACTTCATCTTCTTCCTATCTTTTGTAATTGGACTTGATGTCTCATGTAACAACCTTTATTTTTAATGAAATGAAGTTTCTTTCACTTATCTATTTGCCCATCTTAGCTTGTCGCTTGCCAATGTACTTTATTTTCTTATTGTGTCCAACTTCGACGTCGCCTCGTAATTATAATTCTTGTTCTATGTTTTGAATATTTGTCCTTATTGTCCATGAATGAAGGTTTTCTGGTCCATTTAGGAACTAAAACTTTATACTTGTATTCTTTCCCCTATTTAAGAACTAGAGGCCTTTACTTCCCCATAGGATCTTCATCCATGTCAGGATGAGGTTCACCTCCTATTCCTGACGTGGCTGGCTAACTTCTCTGTTAGGAAGAGGTTAACCTTCTATTTAAGAATCAGAGGCCTTCACTTTTCGTAGGGTCTTCATCCAAATTAGGACAAGGTCCATCTTCTATTCCTGATGTGGTTGGCTATTTTCTTGATTAGGATGAGGTTCTCCTCCTAATCCTAACAAGATTGCCAGGGCACCGAAGGACCATTGAGAGGGCCTCTTTCCAACATCACTAGTTTAAGAACCAATGATCTTCACCCTCATTAAGATGAGGTTAACCTCCTATATAAGAATCGAAGGCCTTCACTTTCTCGTAGGGTCTTCATCCACATCAAGATGAGGTCCACCTCTTATTTTTGATGTGGTTGGCTATTTTCTTGGTTAGGATGAGGTCCTCCTCCTATTCCTAAAAGGTTATCAAGGAACAAAAGGGCTGTTGAGAGGATCTCTTCTCAACATTACCAGTTTAAGAACCGAAGGTCTTCACTCTCGTTAAGATGAGGTTAACCTCCAACTTAAGAATCGGAGGCTTTTACTTTTTCGTAGGGTCTTCATCTACATCAGGATGAGGTCCACCTCCTATTCTTGATGTGGTTGGCTATTTTTCTGATTAGGACGAGGTCCTCCTCCTATTTCTAATAAGGTTGTCAGGGCACAGAAGGACTATTGAGATGGTCTCTCTCCAATATCATCGATTTAGAACTGAAGGTCTTCATCCTCATTAAGATGAGATTAACCTCCTGTTTAAGAACCAGAGGCCTTCACTCCTATTTTCTAACGTAATTTCCTACCATTGCATTATTTTGCATCAAAGATAAAGATGTTAAAGTAAGAGAATTTTATTGAAATGTGATTACTATGAAGGAACCAGATCTAGGATTTCACGGATAGATCTTGAAACTTTTTCAAGATCAAGCAGTGAAAGACTTAAATAAATCAAATATTTATTTAAATAAATATATAAATACCTAGATCTCAAATCTATTACATGATCAAGGCATAATATTAAATCAAAAATTAAAAATATAAAGGAGAAGGAAAGGTTGATCATATCAATCTAGATCTATATTACATCTAATGCAGCTATAAAATAACAGATCGGATCTGTTACCTAAGCATGTTAGACGTTCTAACTTGTTAATCCAGGCTTGAGGATGAAATCATGAGCCACACACATGTCCAACCTCTAGGAGTCATCTATATGAGCCCACGAATACGATCAGAGATCCTGATGCAGGAAATCAGCACAGTATGCTAGCATTGTGCTGATCTCTCTTCGACGATCGATCCGATGCTACCTTCTTCAAAACATGGATACTCCAAAATACCAAAATAAAAGGAAGAAGATTTGTGATGCCGAGACACCTCTCAAAAGCTCACAAAAAGGAAGGAAGAGATCTGAAACAAAAACCCTAGAAGATGACCATCTTCTTCTTCTTTGTTCTTTTTCTAGACACCCTAATTTGTGTTTTCAATATCTCCATGACCCAGATGAATTTATCTCTAACTTTTCTGCACCAAAGGGATCTCTTGAATGTCTACAATCCACAAAAATTTTAGCAAAAAATTTCCTTTAAATAAATAGATATGTAGAGTCCAAGTTAGGTTAAAAATCTAGACTAGGAAGGACCAAATAAGGGAAGTTGTTGGGGCGCCCAACTCTTGGGCACCCCCACCTTTTTTTCTGCCGTGGACCAGCAAAGGGGGTGCACAAAAAATCCCTTTTTTACCATGGAAATCAGAGGAAATAAAGAAAGATGGGTCGGCACACAATGGGAAGAGGATTTGGTCAACAGGGATTCTATCTCATAGAATCCTTAAGCAAAACTAATTCCCCTTTTGACTTGGTCTTCCAACAAACTTCCAAATGAGAAATAGAAGAGAGAAAGGAAGGCATGAGAAATCTTTGGTCATGGAGAATTTTATGTAAAAACATAAAGAGAAAAGGATGGGGCATGATGATTAGGTGGTACAAGGAATAGGGAGTCCTAGTCACACTAGGACTCCTATTTTGACTTGGTCAAACAATATCTTCTAACAAAATAAAAATAAGAGTAAACGAATCCAATTAAATAAGACCCTAATCCATTTAAGAAATTAATTAAATTATATTTAATTAGATTTAATTTTAATTTAATTTTTTAATCAAATTAGAAAATTGGATTGACCTAAGTCCTAGTTAGACTAGGATTAGTTCTTCCTTGCACTTGGCTTATCCAATAAGCCAATTGAACTTGATCCAATCAAGTCCAAACTAAATCTAATTAAATCATATTTAATTAAACTTAATCTCATCCTACTAGCTTAATCAATTTAAGGTAATTAGCAATTAAATTACTAATCGATCCTCCTGCAATACTTGCACTAGGTCAAACATCAATCGTATTGATCGTTTAACCCTAAAAAGATTCTAAATCGCTGATCAACCATCTGATCGGAATATGAATTCTAATGTGTGTGACCTCATAGGTCCAAACCTAGGTTGGTAGTATTGGAATAAATTTTTATATCAATCGAAGTGACCATCTAGCAATGATACCCGACGATCGGATAGGTCGAAAGGTATAGAACACCATCCTTAGAACCCATGCTAATATAGTTTCTATATAATTCATCTCCTAGACCATAATTTTCGTAGGACACCTCAGAGTTTAACTATTAACTCTAATCAGGTTATCCACATTATATTTTAAAATATCAAATCCATCTAATGGATTATCCTGGCTAAGGTTTAGCTATATTGAAATACAGTGATACATTCTTCTTCAACTCTTAGAGTGGTCAATTCCATCTTGATCACACTCCGATTTCATAAGTACTTGACTATGCCTTAAAGCCTTTCATTACTAAATTAAAAATTTAGTTAGTCCGATACCAAAGCGCAATGAGTTGCTTGCAAGTCACTGAGGTGATCTCAGGTCTAAGGGATACTTATACATATATCCCATCAGAGACATTCTGGATAGTAGAATGCTCTAGAGTTGGTCACGTTCAATGATGATGTACCCATACATCTTACCTATATGCCATACCAGTGTCTTCACACTTCTTAGTTAAGAGAACAACCAACCTATATGGCATATAGTGATCTATGCTCGATAGATGCTGTCATCCAAATTAACAACCTATCATTTGGTCATAAATAAATTTAAGGACTAATCGATAAATTCTCTCTTTATCAAAACTAAATAGTCCTAAGGACTTCATCACAATAATTGAGTTCATTAGAAGATGTAAATTTATGATGAAAGGGATGCCAAAATATTTTTATTAATTAATAAATCAATTACAATATCTCAATCATTAATAGGCTGACGATTGGCTTTGGGACATAATTTCCCACATACTGATAATACATTCATAAGTTTTTCGAGTTCCAAGGCTATTGTAGTGTAGCCCCTCGAAGCTCCTTCAGGTAGTAAGTCCTAGGTTGGATGACTTCTACGACCTCATAAGGGCCTTCCCAATTTGGAGCAAGGTTTTTTTGATTCTGAGATTGTGAGATGTCCGCTCATCGAAGTACCAGGTCTCCCATCCTGAATGCTTTCTCCTGACCCTAGAATTATAATAATGGGCCACTCTTTACCTGTAAGCCACCATCTTGATCTACACCTTCTCTCGTTTCTCTTCTAAAATATCAAGGTTGGCTTTGAGATCTTACGAATTTCTCTATTCAGTGAATGCTTCGACTCGTGCTGAAGGTAGTTTAAGTTTTATTGGAATAATCACTTCTGTTCTGAAGGCTAGGATAAATGGAGTTTTCCTAGTTGGTAATCTTTGAGTAGTTATGTAGGCCCAAAGTACATGATAGAGTTCATCCATCTAAGTTTCTTTTGCCCTTTCAAGTCTCGCCTTTATCCCTTGTAATAGGATCCTGTTGGTCACCTCGACCTCACCATTCGCTTATGGATGAGCCACTGAGGTGAAGTAGTAGAAGATATTCAAATCTTCACAGAACTCGACAAACTTTTTCCCCATAAATTAGCACCCATTATCAGTAATTAAAGTTTGAGATAGCCTGAATCTACAAACTATTAACTTTCAGATGAAGTCCTGCACTTTTGCTTCAGTAATTTTAGCTAGAGGTTTGGTCTCAATCCATTTAGTAAAGTAGTCTATCACCACTAAGAGAAACTTTCACTATCCAAATGCCATGAGAAAGGGCTTGAGTATGTCCATTCTCCATTATGCAAATAGCCATGGAGCAATCAGGGGTGTAATCTGAGAGATTGGTTGCCTTTGAATATTGGCATTCCTCAGACATCGATCACATTTTTTCATATATTCTACTATATCCTGATGCATAGTCGGTCAATAGTAGCCCTGTCGAAGTAGCTTGTAAGATAAGGATCTTGCTCTCTGATGGTTTCCACATATCCCTTTGTGCAGCTCCCATAATGCATAATCTATCTCTGAAGGTCGGAGATACTATAGGAGTGGCAAAGAGTATAATCTCTTATATAATTTACTATCATATAGAACATATCAGGAGGCTTGATTTCTCAATTTTCAAACTTTCCTTAGGTCTTGAGAAAGGACACCACCATTGAGATAAGCAAGGAATGGATCGATCCAACTGGCTGATTTGCATCATAGTCTAGGATTCCTCCAAGCTCAGACATTTTAGAACTTCAAAGAAAACTTTCTTGGGCAATTCACTAGGATCTAGTGTGGCTATCTTGAAGAGAAGGTCGGTCCTAGTATTCTCCGCTCTTGGAATTTATTGAATCTCAAAGATACTAAAGGTTAAGATCAGGCTCCTCACTTTTTTCAGGTACTTCTTCTTGTTTGCTTGTCGAGCCTCATAGTGACTACTAACTTATCCCACCACTAATTGGGAGTCACTATAAACTTTTACTTGGTCCGCTTCTAATTCTTAGCTATCTTCAATTTCATAATTAGAGCTTCATATTCTGCTTTATTATTTATTGCAGAGAATTCAAAACAAAGTGCATATTCAGCAACAATTACTTCAGGGTTGATTAAGATCAAACCCGCACTTGCTCTGGAAGCATTGGACGAACCATCCACATACAGGGCCTAAAAGCTTTCGAGAACATATGCTCTATCTTCAAGGGGGGTTCAACTGTGACCATGAAACATTAATCTTAGGCTATTTAGATTCGACTTCATTTGGAATGGTGCACTCTACTATAAAATTAACCAGAATCTAAGCTTTGATTGATGGTCAAGGTTGAAAATTAATGTCGAACTTTGTGAGCTCAATGGCCCATTTTGCTATTCTTCCAGAGGCATCTGTCCGACGGAGAATTGCCTTGATGGGTTGATCAGTAAGAAGTATTATGGTGTGCCCCTAGAAAAAAGGTCAAAGCTTTCTAGCTGTAATCAATAGAGCATAAGTTAATTTTTCTAACTTGGTATACCTAATTTCAGCATCCCTTAGAACTCAGCTAATATAGTAGATTGGCCTCCGCACTTTTGCCTCCTCCTCAACCAAGATGGCTGCTAGGGCTGCTGGAAAGACTACCAGATATAAAAATAATTCTTCTCCAAGCTCTGGCTTGGCTAATAGAGGAGGTGAGCTAAGATAGTTTTTCAGTTCTTCAAATGTTTGTTGACATTCAAGAGTCCAGCAGAAGTTCTTTGACTGCTTGAGGACCTGAAAGAAGGGCATATATTGCTCGATCGATCTTGAAACAAAGTGGTTCAAAGCTGTCATATTTTCTATTGGACGCTGAACTTCTTCCATCAACATTAGCGTAGTCATCTCTTGAATGGCTCAAATTTTTTCTATATTTTCTTCGATTCCACACCTCGATACCATGAACCTCAAGAACTTTTTCGAAGTTACTTTGAAGGCATGCTTGGTCGAGTTCAACTTCATCTTATACTTTTGGAGCGTGCTGAAGGTCTTTTTCAAGTCTACAATATGGTTCATGGAAGATCGGCTCTTGACAAGCATATCATCTACATAAAGCTCCATGTTACGGTCAGTCTACTTCTTTAAGATTTTGTTCACCAAGCATTGATAAGTTGCACCTACATTTTTAAGCCCAAAGGGCATGATCCTGTAATAATAAAGACCACGATCAATAATAAAAGCAATTTTCTCCTCATCTTCTAGCACCATCCAAATTTGATTATAATTAGAGAAGGCATCTATGAAAGTGAGCAGCTCATGACCCAAAGTTGCATCCACCAACTGATCGATTCTGGGAAGGAGATAGCTATCCTTCGGGCAAGCCTTGTTCAATTTTTTGAAGTCTATCAAAATCCTCCACTTATCGTTCGCCTTCTTGATAAGGACCATGTTGGAGACTCAGCTTGAGTAAGATACTTCTTGGATGAACCCAATCTTAAGAAGTTTGTTGACCTCTTACAAAATTGCCTTCTATTGCACTGGTGCATAGCCATGCATCTTCTCCTTTATTGACCGATGTTTGAGATCAATAGTCAGATGATGTTCCATCACTTTTGCATCAATTCTAGGCATGTTCATAGGAACCCAAGCAAAAATATCCGCATTTTTTGTAAGAAGGCGACGAACTCCTTTCTGATTTCGTCCCCTAGGTTGGAGCCAATCTGAACAATATGATCCTCATTTTCATCATTCAAAGGGATTGCAATAAGATTTTTCATAGGCTCGTCCCGCTCTTCTATTAGGTCATCACGAGCATCAAGCCCATCCACTGACAAGGATCTAGTTGCCCTCCCCCTTGAAAGGCAACTATATAGTAGTATCTCGCCAGAGCTTGATCGCCTCTTACTTTTTCGATCCCACAACTTGTTGAAAACTTCACTTTCAAACAATAAGTTGATACCACGGCCCGTAGTGTATTCAAACCAGGTTGGCCTAGGATTGCATTATAGGAAGAAGGAGCTCTTACCACTAGAAAATCAACCTATGTCTTGGATTGCCTAGGATATCGTCCTGCCACTATAGTTAGTATTATTATCCCTTCTACTGGCACAGTATCACCAGTGAAGCAGCCCAATGAGGAGTTCATTGATTCCAACCGACTACTAGGTATGGACATCTTTGAGAAAGCATCATAAAATAAAATATCTGCAAAGCTTCCATTATCAGTTAGAATGCGGTGTACATCATAGTCAGTAATATTTAAAGCAACAACAACCGTATCATTATTCAAAAATTGAACCCCTTGAGTATGTTCTTCAATGAAAGCAATGGATTCTTCCATCCTCTATCTCTTCGTTGGCTCTGTCGATCCACTGGCTTTCCCTGTTGAAGTCCACCAATAATGATATTGATGATCCCAAGTGGTGGCCGATCTCCCTGCTACTCTTTTCCCCTAGGTGGTTCTTGCTGCGGTAGTGCCCTTGGCCGATCTATCCTTTCTTTAGGCCAACATCACAAAAATCAATCAAGTCGGTCTCTTCTGATGAGCTCCTCAATCTCGTCTTGAAGCTGGATGTATTCTTCAGTATCATGACCATGGCATGATAGTAGAGGCAGTACTTGTAAGGATTGTGCTTGACAAGGTGGGACCACATCTTTTTTAATCTTGATAATTGTGCCTTAATTTCCATCAGTACCCATGTCTTTGAAGTATTTAAGAAAGCATAGTTGTAGAATCTTTGAGGAGAAAAGTTCCATCGTGCCTTCTGATCTAAGCTTCTTTGTCGATGGGCTTGGGGTGGGGTCCGGGCTTGCCTATGCTTAGAAGTTCTAGAGCACGGTCGAGCTGCACTCGACTTTTCTTCAACTCTGGGCTTGCTAGATTTGCTCATCTACTTCTCCTTTGCGGCCACTTCATTCTTTATTTGAAAAGCCTCCTCTGCTGGGGCATAATCCTCATCCCGGGCCAGCATATTGGCAAAATTCCTAGGATACTTCTTTTTCAGGAAGGACAAAAGATCATTCTTCTAAAGACCGCCCTTCAATGTGGCCATGGCTATAGATTGATCCAAGTTTTGGATCTCTAGTGCAACAGTATTAGAGTGGGTGACATAAGCTCGGATGGACTCTCCTTTCTTCTACTTGATATTGATGAGGGAGTCTAAACCTCATCTTGAACGTCGGCTGCTGATGAAGTGAGCCATAAATTGATAACTTATTTGATCAAAGAAGTAGATCATACCTGGCTTAAGGCTCGAGTATCAATTTCTTGCTGCTCCTTTTAGAGTTGAAGAAAAAGCTCGGCATAGAATGGCATCTGGTATGCCATGGAATAGCATCATGATCTATAAGGCCTCAAGATGGTCGACCAGATTTGAGGTCCTATTGTAATTCTTAAATTGAGAGAGTTTGAAGTTCAACGTGATGGGCTCCTGCATGATTTGAATAGAGAATTGGGCGTCAGTGCAGATATCGTCAATGTGGTCAAGGGCAGTATGGTAGAGCTCCTCAATCTATTGATTCATCTTCTAAAGTTTCTAATCTAGAAGATCTTCTCGATCATGAATCTTAAGGGTCCTTTGGCTAAATGGTGACAGAGATCTTCCGATGGTGGAATCATGATCAGAATAGGGGCTCGCCACTCTCTGCTTCTCCCTCCTAGGTGTTATCGGTCGACTTTCCCAAGTGTGCCTTTCTTGTATCAGATCTTGATATTCCGACGAGATTTCTTCTGGCTAAATCGGTACTGGGGGTTACTGCATGGCCAGCACTACTTCAGCGAGGCCTTTAACCTGTTGGATTAGCAGGTTGAATTGCTCCAGATCCACCATGGCTGCTAGTGGAGGAGGTTGAAGTATTGATGATGGGATCAGAGTGAGTGGATCTTATTTAGATCTGGTAGTGGAGGCAGTAGATCATCGGGTAGAAGCCTTCCTTAGCAGCATCTTTCAGAAGTAAACGACAATCAGAAGGAGAGGAACTAAAGGGGTTGAGAGTAGATGAAAGAAAATGAGATCGACTGAGCACTTCTTTTAAAACAAGAGCTCAAAGAGGCCCTTCCTCTAGCGCTAATCTAGTTGGTGCAGAGAATTGTGTCATTGCCAGAACTGGCTGGAGTCAGAGTAGACAAAGTCACCGTTGAGACCTACAAAGCAAGTCTAGATCGAAAGTGGGTGGCTCCGACAGGATCCTTCGACGCTCAAGTTAGTTCTCTCATTAACTAGAATGGAGTGCTCAGGAGAAAATGAACAGAGTGTCGAGTTGTGTATGAGAGCTTAGAGAGAAAACATATCTAAAGAATTCTTTATATAGATGGAGCATGTAACAAACTGATAGTGACAGCCATAACCATCTGCAAGTGGTCTGTTCGGACTACGTGGAGTTTGTTACAAAGAGTAGTATCCTTTGTCATGACTTGCTAGTCCATTGGAGATTAATAGTTGGAGTTTGGGTAAGGCTTCTACACATATGAGCAAGCGTGTAAGCAGTGAAGAACTCTGAGTCCCAATGGTATAGAGAGGTTCAGATGTCTCTAAGGTTGTCCACAGGGTGGCTGATACTTGCTGAGTGGGAACTTGGACTTGTGTCGAGGATGAGGTCCTTCTACTATTTAAGTCCGTTCAACCGTTGTGCATAATATAAGGTGGCTTATTCAATTACTAAAAGGAGCTTGCCGAGCGACTAGAAGGAGCACAATTAGAAGAAGTTCATCTGGAAGGAGCTAAGAAATTCGGCAACCTTTAAAGTCAACCACTGTCCATGGTAGAAGAGAGGAGTTCGGTTGAGATAGAATAATTAGAAAGAAACTCGGCTGGATGGGTTCAGGTTATTGGAACACACTGCCATGAAGAAATTTGATCATTCCCAATATTTGCTACTGCTTGTGAAGGAGAGCTTGATTGAAGAACTCGCTCAAGTAGGATTCACCTAGAAAAGGAGTTTGCTTGATAAAAAATTTTGCCTATAGGGATCCCTAGCACAAGACTGATAAAATATGCTTGTCGTGAGATAGCTTGGTTGCTCCATTCTAGTTCGGCCTATCGAAGTTCATCATGTTATTGACGGGCTTTGCAGTGGTTGGATGGAAATCATCCATTTTTGAGGAGGTCATCTGGCATCCGTGTGGTGGACTTTGGCGAGGATTATTTACCCCCAACATCAATGAAAAGAGCTTAATTTTTTGATTAAAATATGAAAATTTAGAGCAAATCTGACATAAATTGGATCCGGTATGAAGTTTCAAAGAAAAAAATAAATAAAAATAAAAATAAAAATAAAAAATTGGCTTAGCCGATGCACCCAACTTAGCCAGCATGTCCAGCCTAGCTGATGCACTCAGCTCAGTTAGCGTGCCCATTAGCTAGCTCGCATTTGGCCCAGCCCATAAGGCCGACTCAATGTAGCTAATGAGCCAACCTAGCCCAACACGGCCCAGCTTCTCCCTGCCATGATGTCACCCTAATGTCAAGAAACCATGTGGTCCATGATGGACTGGTGGGTGATGCAGTACATGTGGACCCTTAAAGGGTCCACAAAAAATCCAACATGATGTTGGAGGGCATTTTAGTCATTCTATATGGTGCAGCGAGCTCTGTTTGATCTAGGTCTTTAAAGAACCTAGTCTACGGTGGTCCAGAGGCATAGTACTGCATGATTGGGTGGCTATGCATGCTCTCGATTCAGATCCGATGGCAGGGGTGATGTTTGATTGATTCAAGATTCTAGCTCCCTCTTTGATGCCATCCGACGGCCCCAATCCCTTCTCAGTAAGATTTGATGGTCAGCATGGATTGGGGTGCTGATAAAATAGATTTTTACATGAATTTGGGGCATCTGATTATCATCTAATGGTCATGCGGGTCTGTAGTGATGTTTTAATAGGATTTTGGTTCATGGAAGGAGTTTTAAGCCATTTCAAATACCAATTTCAAGTGGAACTGGGGCTCTTCAACAAGACATGGTGCCCAATGCCTTTTTATTAGTCCCATATTGGTGAAATCACAAAATCCCTCCCCTCTAGCATCTATAAAAAGAACTTCAAGCCTCAAGAAAAAGCTATCTTCGATCAAGAAGAAGCTATGGTATAGGATAGGAGCTATGCTTGGATTGATGGTTTTTTCAAGGTAGACGGTGCTGAGAAAAAGAGCTTATCTTCTATGCCATCTCTTTGCTAATGCCGATCCAAGATCAAGATCAATTAAATTTTAATCTTTATTTTTTTTTATTTTTTTTAATTTTTTATATTTAAATTCTAAACTTTAATTTAATATAAAATTTATTTTCATATTTTTTAGTTTCATGCTCTTTATTTTTATTGCAAGTAGTTGCTAAGATCTAGATTGTAGATCTTAGTACCCAAAATTATTTTTATGCTATTTAAATTTTTTATACTTATTTTTATTATAACTTTAATTTCTATTTTTTGACTTTAATTTTATGTTTAAAATCTTCTTTTTATAAAAATTAAAGATTTCAAATCAAAGCACTGCCTTCTTTATGGATTCGACCTAACTTGCTACTTTCTACGTGTTTTTAAATTATTTAAGAAGTTGGAATTAAATTGATAAATATAGTGTCTTAACGATAACATCGCAGTCTATCAGGAAGTCTATCTTCTCATTAATTACTTGCTTATTGCTATAGTTATGTGTCTGGTTCTCTGATCTAAGGTGTATCGGTAGTTTACCTTATGGATGTTATAATTTGACTACACCATAACTCAATTTTCTTATCATATAGAATCCTAAGGTGTATATTAGCTATAGCATGTTCATTATAGGAATTGGATCACACTAAGATAGGATCTCTCAACTTTGGTGGAGGAGTAGTCTTATGGTGATCATAAGATTGAGTCATAAAGTTCATGGCCATGGCATTGTGAAATTATAGGAAGAAGTTTCTATTAGGATTTCACATCAGACTCGAATCAATTGACTCTATCATATGATAGGTAGGAGGTTTGACGAGTTGATCTTAACCTCGATCATGTTGGAACTCTTGATAGAAGAACTGAATTACATGATAACTACACCAAGAGGTTCTTATTCAGTTTTAATGGATTATCATCACATACTGCTAGGTGTCATTGGTGGATTGTAGGATCAATTAAAATTATCTTGATAATTAATAATTCTAATTAGCTAAATCAAAAAGAGTTTTGATCCATTGAAAAGAGTTTCAACGATGTCAATGATGGAGATCATGACATATCCCATTATCATATAGAAATAAACCTATGGGGTCATACAATCAAGGGTTTTGGCTTTGAATATTTTTAATTGGACTCATATAGTCTGATTGAATTGGATTTGATCTAGTCGGGTTCGAGATAATCATGCTAGCAAATGATTGAACCCAATTTCTCCGGTATTGAATTTTCTATTGGATTGGACTTAGCCAAATTAGATTTGGCTTGCCTGAACACCATTAATTAGTCATGTCCCGATCTCCTTATTAGATTAGGATGAGGGGGCACCAAGTGTAAAGCACCCCCCATCTTTGACCTAGTCTTTTGTAAGCAGATGAGAAGGGATGCATGCCCCCTTTTTTTTTTCTTAGAGGCATGTGCCAGCTATCTTTTAGAGAGAGAATAAGAGGGTGCACGCGCCCTTGGATTTGGCATGCGCCCCTTATGAATAAAGGTGGGAATTTATTCTTTTCCAAACTTCAAATAAAATGGGATAAGGAAGAGAATATCTATGTGCCAACCATCCTTATCTTGATAAGATGGTGCACGCCCAAAATTGGTTTTGTTTAACAAAACAATAGAGAAAATAAAGTGGGGCACTAGATCTCTTGAGGAATCCTTCTGCTTTAAGTATTTAATCCGGTCAAAGACTTAAAGCCTAAGGCTCTAGATTTCCGATCTCTATAAATAGGAACTTACTAATTTGATTAGCAACATAGTTTTAGAAGCTGTGAAGCCCTACCTCTCTTCCTCCATGCCTCCTCCCTCTCCTCTCTGCAATCTCTCTCTCTCTCTCTCTCTCTCTCTCTCTCCCCCACATCCAAGGAGTTGGGTTGATCCAAGTGCTCAAAGGGTCAGGTGCTGCCTGCACAAGAGAAGAAGGAGATCCGATCAAGCATAGATCGAAGTATTACCAATGATCAGATCGAAGGTAGATGCAAGAGATCCAAATCCAACTTGCTAAAGTTGGATCAAAGCCAGAGAATTGTCCAAATCTGAGCTTAAGTGGATACCTATGGAGGTCGGGCACGTGCATGGCTAATTGGTGGACCACGATCTAGATTTGATCATCAGATCGCGAAGATCTTCTATCCATGCAAGGTGATGTGATTGCTAATCTTTTATTCATGTTTATATGTTGTTTTGTAATTAGATCTATGAACCTAATAGCTGGATCAGATTAAAATTTTTTTAATTTTGCTGCATCTGATCCCACCCAATCTAGCATAGCAGAAAAGATCCTTCACATATGGTGCAAATTTATTGTGCAGGAAGAAAAGATGGATAGGAAGAGTGTCTAATGGCTATTAGATGATCTATTCTATGAGACAACTCATCCAATCTACTTTCGAGATCCATCTCGAATTGTTCTGATTATTTAGATATGCAATCAAGGATTTTAGATCAAAGCAATTCTCTTCTAATTATTATTTATTTTACTTTTTTTTATTATATAAAATGAGAAAAGAAACGAGGAAGAGAATTCTAAAGATAAGAGTCCAGAGGATCCTAGATCTAAGAACGATAAATGCGAAGAATTAATTAGTGTTTGGTATTAATTACAATCAAATTAAATAAGAGGACTTTCTATCTTAGGGTTAACCTAGATCTTAGATAGCTATTAATTGCCAAAGTCATCTTTGAGCACTCCAAGCCCAAGACTGATTAACTGACTCAACTAGGTAAGTATAAGATGTGGGAGGTCTCTTGCTTGTTGCTTTCCTTAGATATCAATTGAGTTTGTCAGGTTAGATAATAGAATCAAGTAAAAACCACCTTCTTAAATGACTTACTAATGACTATATTAAATATGACATAAAAATACTAAAATCTATGCTATTTTATTTTTTTATTTATATTTGATATTTTTTATGATCTTTATAGGAATAATTAATTTTAAAATCTTAATTATAAATCAACTAGAAATAGTCTTTCAACGTATGCAGATAAAGCTTGAGTGTAAATTCAAGCTTGTCAGTACAGGATACGCAAAGATATATAGTTATATGGTAGGAACCCAATGGATTAAAAAAGAAGAGAAAAAAAATTATTAAAAAAAGGAGAAAGACTAAAAGTGGCTTGGGACCAAGATCCTTTGTTGGCTGGTGGCATGGCTTTTGGTGCGGTCAACAAAAAAAAATTAATATGCATGGGATCAAATGGTTTGGTTCATTCCAACAACTCAGAACAGTGTGCTGACTTCACGCAAGACAATGACCAAGATGCTTTGTTGACGCTGTTGATTCACGAGCACCCGAGCACGGACTGGTGACGCTGTTGATTCACGAGCACCCGAGCACGGACTGGTGAGCAGATGCGAACATGGAAAAGTCAATGGAAAGTGCGAGTTCGCGCGTAATGGTAGCAAAATACAGAAGGCCACGCGGAAAGAAAATAATTTTTGAAAATTTTTTAAAGAGAAAAAATTTAGATTGAATGGCAACTTTTCTTTGTACCTTATCTTTCATCCTTTTCATCCCATCTATCCAAACCTTTTTATCATTTAATCACATCCATCCATTCTTTCGGGATACATCTTTTTATTAGTTCCATATCTAAAAATCATGAAAACCATCTTCCTCCTAACATCTATAAATAAAACCCAGTACCACTACCATGAGATCATATCTCTCTCCACAGCATAACTCTTGTAG
Organism: Cocos nucifera; assembly: GCA_006176705.1. NCBI lineage: Eukaryota > Viridiplantae > Streptophyta > Magnoliopsida > Arecales > Arecaceae > Cocos > Cocos nucifera. The sequence continues at coordinate 509,323 of QRFJ01000510.1, read as the reverse complement.
GGGCCCACGTGACAGACAAGAATATCTATTCAAAAAATTTTTATCCATCTTGTTCTCATTTTCTTCCATCCTTCTAGCACCAAGAGAAGGAGAGTTAGCCAAAAAAAGGTCAGCTAAAGAAGAGTCTATTTTTTTTTTCTTATTTTAACTCTAAACTCTTTTAATGGCTTAGGAGTTAATTAATTTTCATATCAAATTTTTATTCCAGCAATAAAGTTTTATTTTAACTTTTTTTAAACATAGCCTATGCAATTTAATTTTATAGTTTAATTTTAGCATATAAGATAGTTTAATCTTCTTATTTTTTTCCTGCTTATTGAATTTCTGTATCTCTTTTAACTTTTGTAATTTAAATTTTAGCAATTAATATAATATTTTTTTATGTTTTAATTAGCTTTATAGTTTTGAATCAAATTATGTCAAACTAAGCAATTCTCTGGGATTTATGATACGTGCTAATTTATAGCTATGGCAAGTGCACCAGTCGATCAAGTAATAAAGTGAATGAGTAGAGTATCATCCCTAGATGATTGGAAAACAAGTACTGAAAAACTCTTTCCTATGCTTTATTTAGAAGATCGATTTATGAGAATAAGAAATTAAAAAAAATAAAAAAAATAAAAGAAATAATTAAAAATTTTTAATTAAATAGAGAGAGTATAAATTATTAGGATTTTAAATTCAAGAGCAATGGATTACTAAGGCAATCGGTTCACCAACTCAGTCAATACAATATTCAGATTTTTAGATTAATTTTATTTCATATGACGGTGGAGTCTCCTAATTTATTCACTACCCTTTGGTCTAGGCATAGCAAAATTATTAATATTTATTAATTATCCTTTGGTCCTGGTGTAATTTAAATAAATATTAATGCATTAGGTTTTGTGAAACCCTCTAATTAAAATACGCTGCATCCAAAGCGCACTAAAATTCCTGCATGCATATGAATTCTAATTTGATTCATAATACAAGGTATATAATCAAGAAGCATTAACATAGATGTACTTGGTCCGTAACATCTATGTTCATCAGATCAATTAGAAGATGACCAGTAATCTAAAAATATTAAGATCAGATTTATATACTCCTCATGAATAAAATTTAAAAATAAGTCATACTAAATATTGCATCAAAAGAGTGGCTACACCTTAGCCTTAGTAAAATAAAATTTAGTTCATGATAATAAATTCAAAAACAGCAAATAAAATAAAAAGCATGAAGAAATTAGACCGTTTGATTGCTGAAATTGATTGTCTGCTACTCTTGATGTGGAGAACTTGGTGAAGAAGAAGAGGCTCCTTAATCGATGTCTTGATCGTCGAAGAAAAATCAAAAAAAAACTTTTTTTGATTTTCTCACAAATCACTTTTCTTTTATCTCTCTCCTCTCTCTTTCTCTCTCTCTTTCTCCCTCTCTCTCTCTTTCTCCCCGTCTCTCTTTGATTTTTTTTTTTTCACGACAACACTAGATTTTTTTATAGGTAAAGAGTTTTATTTTCCCCAAAATTCATCAAAAATGGGTAATTCTGCCCGTTAGATCTTGATCAAACGGTCCAAAAACCACTCAAAAAGCCCTTAAAATAACCCAGATCAAGCCGGATTTAATATCAACCGTTGGATCATCCATTGGATCGAATTTGGGCCGTCCGATCGCATTGAAAGAAGCCTTCAGACCTTTAGTTTTACGTCGGGATGAATCTCGGCCATTGGATCTCGATCGGGAGCTAAGGATGCCATCCATCAGCGCCTTCTTCTCATCCGTCCGATCAAGCTTCAGTGAAAACCGCCTGTTTGATCAATCAGAATTCCCAAATTGCCCTCCATAGACCGTGCGCGAGCCCGGTGTTGCATGGACCACCGCGTTCTTCAACTAATCAACGCACTCTTTATGGCGTGAAATTACCGAATTACCCTTCAGATGGTCCACCATGCGCCGTGTAAAATGCTGACGTCAGCGTTGCGTCTGCGGTTTTTTTTTTTTTTGAAATTCGATTCTGGGCTCATTTGAAGTCTGTTTTGCCTGAAATTTTTTTCATCAGAACCAGAAAAATAAGATCTTCACATTGGTGGCCTTCTTTCCTATATAAGATTAATAAAAATATCAATTTCTAATAAAATAAATTAATTTATTTTATAATTTAATACTTTTATTAGTATATTTTTACCACTTATCACACCCCCCAACTTAGTCATTGCTAGTCCCTTAGCAATATTTTATTTAATACCATATTTCAATAAGATTATCCATCATAAAGATAAAATCTAGGATTAAAGGTCAAAAAGTTTAGAAAATACTGCTAACTAAGCATTGAGCTTTAGAAGCAAATTTTTCAGTCAATATAATTAAAAACTTTCTTAGAGTACATCAAAGATCTATAGCACTTGTGTTCGTGATGACTAACTTTAGCATTTCAGTATTAAATTAAAAGAACAAAAGTATCCTCTCTTATCACCTATTTTGGTCAATTTTCTATACATTCTCAATTTTATACTCATGAATTAAGGTAGCTTTCACACTGCCTTTTTTTTCTTTTTTTTTTTTTACTGTGCTGAGCATCCTGGCCTTCCCTTCACCATTTTACGTGAATTTTCATACTTGACCTAGGTGCAGAGATCCAGTTACTAGGCTTTGGGCAATCCACATATACTCTGTCTTTTGCACTTTATTTATAGGCAGGTAGCTCTTTCCTTAAATTCAAGTTTTTTTGATTAGAATGTATATTAATTATCAATTTTTCAGTGATAATTGAATCCTCAGTTGGACCTTATAATCAATACCTACTTTGCCTTGTTAGTGTGCATGTGCAATAAAAAGTGCTAATAATCTTTTAATGACCTAAGTAGGCTGCTAAAAGTTGACCAACTAATCTACTTCTTTAACTCATTACATTCATTAGCAAATAATTCTATCTTTTATCACTTATCCAGTTTATCTTGCTCAAGATTTTCTTCTTGACACATGATTTTTTTTTTTTTATTAATTATTGTTCTACATTGTCTTAAAGGAGAAAGAAAAATAAAGGATGTAATAAAGGATAGGAAAGAATACACCTGATTTAGTTCAATCTGGTTCTTTGGAGCTTTGAAATTTTGCTTGAGTTCTCATTGATTTTTCTGCAAAATTGAAAATACACACCAGAGCAGTAAAAGAGCAACAACAAATTACTAAAAAAATAAAAGAAAAGAAAAATGATCAAAACTAAAAAGAAAAGAAACAACCTATCTAGTAGTTCTGATTTATAGTCTTCAGCTTGACTTTCTTTGAGTTCTAAAGTGGATCAATCCGGTGCCACTTCAATTGGAATACTTTCATGTTTGATCGAGTCTTCTTTCAATTTGACATTGCTCGCTTTTATAGTCTCAAACCTATTTTCTACAGAATTCTCATATAATGGATTGTCAATAATATCAATTAGAAAATAAGTTTGATTATCATCAGGATGTTTAGTATCTTTAAAAACATTAAAAGTAACTTGTTCATCTTGGACTCTAAGAATTAATTTTTCTTGTTGAACATCTATTAAAGCTCCTCCAGTAGCTAAAAAGGGTCTCCCTAAAATAAGGGGTACATCATAATCTTCTTCCATATCAAGAACAATAAAATCAACAGGAAAAAATAAACTTGTTTACCTTTACCAAGACATCCTCCACTATACCTCTTGGATATTTAATGGATCTGTCGGCTAATTGAAGAGTAATAGTGGTAGGCTTTGGTTCTCCTAGACCCAGCTTCCTGAAAATAGAAAAAGGCATGAGATTAATGCTTGCTCCTAAATCACATAAAACTTTATCAAAACTACAATCACCAATAATGCAAGGGGATAGTAAAACTCCCTGGATCTTTTAGCTTCTGTGGTAATTTATTTTGAAGTATTGCTGAGCATTCTTCATTCAAATTTATTCTCTCATGCTCCTTCAGCTTTTTCTTATTTGTTAAGATTTCTTTGAGAAACTTGGCATACCTGGGCATTTGAGTAATAGCATCTACAAAAGGAATATTAATATGTAAATTCTTTAAAATTTTAAAAAAGTTAGAAAATTCCTTATCTGGATGCTGTATTTGTCTCTCTGGGAATGGTAGTGGTGGCACGTAGGGCTTCACATTTGGATCAGCAAACCGTATACCTGGAGACCATCCATCTGCTGGTTGTTTTGGTGACTGACGAGTTTGAGTTGATGGTTCCTTATTTGTAGTTGGCTCTTCAGTCTCTTTCTTCTGATGTAGCTCCTCCAGCTTTGTACCACTTCTTAGGGTGATAGCATTGACTTGCTCCCTTGGATTTGTCTCCGTATTGCTTGGCAAGGATCCTTGAGGTCTCTCGGAGATTATCTTAGCCATTTGACCTATTTGCATCTCCAAGTTTCGAATTGCTGCTGTTTGGTCTTGCCTAAGTTTGGCTTCCAAATTTTTTATAGTTGCTTCTTGGTTTTGCATAAATTTGACCATCAGCTCTTCCATGTTGGACTTCTTTTCAGGTACTTGGAATCCCTGGGGGTGGCTGTTGTGCTGCATTTTGATTGCTCCATGAGAAATTTGGGTGCTGCCTCCACCCTTGATTGTATGTGTTGGAGTAGGGATTGTTTTGTTGCGGCCTGAAAAAATTACCAATATAATTAGCTGTATCAGTTGTTTTAGCAAAAGGATTACCTGTCTGGCAATTGCTCGTATCATGTCCTCCTCCACACAAGTCACAAGTAATGCTCTGAACATGCATAGCTGTTCCCTTTAAGTTGTTGACTTCGGCTCTAAGGGCTGCAATTTCAGCTAGTAAAGTTGGCACGCAATCTACTCCCTGCACAGCTGCTAGTCTTTTTGGCATCATGCGCTCTGTCTGCCATTGATAGCTATTTGATGCCATCTCATCGATCAGATCGAAGGCTTCTTCCTCCATTTTTCGATTAATGGTTCCTCCTGCTACTGCATCAATCATAGATCGATTAGTAGGAGATAAACCATTATAGAAAGTTTGTACCTGAAGCCATATGGGTAGTTGATGATGTGGACATCTCCTCAGCAGTTCCTTGAAATGCTCCCAAGCCTCATATAGCGTCTCCATATCCATCTGCATAAAAGAAGTGATATCGTTGCGCATCTTAGCAGTTTTGGAAGGTGGAAAGTACTTGGCTAAGAATTTTTGGGCTAGAACATCCCAAGTTGTGATAGAACCTACAGGAAGAGAATGAAGCCAATTTTTAGCTTTATCCCATAAAGAGAAAGGAAATAACCTTAATCTAATAGCATCATCCGACACCCCATTAATTTTAAAAGTATCGTAAAGTTTAAGAAAATTAGAAATATGGGCATTCGGATCATCATGCATGTGTCCACTGAATTGGATAGTTGATTGAATCATCTGGATCATCGTCGGCTTTATTTCGAAGTTGTTTGCTTGTATAGGTGGTCTCCTGATGCTCGAAGCTACATCAGCTACAGATGGTGTGATGTAATCATTTAATGGATGATGTACTGATCGAATAGCTTCATGCTATCCTTCAGTCGCCATATCCACTCCTAGATTGATGTCGTTAGGATCTTCAGCTGCCATGTTTCTCTCTTGTTGTAGTCTTCTAATAGTCTTTTCAATTTCTGGATCTAGAGGTAGTAAGTTACTATGTCCAGTACGTGTCATGCACTAAAATTTTTTTTTTTTTAATAATAAAAATTAAAAATAAATTTCTAAAGTAAAGCTAGGATCAAAATTTTAATATTATTTTAGACACAATCCCCGAGCAACGGCGCCAAAAACTTGATGCGTGCTAATTTATAGCTATGGCAAGTGCACCAGTCGATCAAGTAATAAAATGAATGAGTAGAGTATCGTCCCTAGAGGATTGAAAAATAAGTACTGAAAAGCTCTTTCCTATGCTTTATTTAGAAGATCGATTTATGAGAATAAGAAATTAAAAAAATAAAAAAAATAATTAAAAGTTTTTAATTAAATAGAGAGAGTGTAAATTATTAGGGTTTTAAATTCAAGAGCAATGGATTACTAAGGCAATCGGTTCACCAACTCAGTCAATATAATATTCAGGTTTTTAGATTAATTTTATTTCATGTGACGGTGGAGTCTCCTAATTTATTCACTACCCTTTGGTCCAGGCATAGCAAAACTATTAATATTTATTAATTATCCTTTGGTCTAGGTATAATTTAAATAAATATTAATGCATTAGGTTTTGTGAAACCCTCTAATTAAAATACGCTGCGTCCAAAGCGCACTAAAATTCCCGCATGCATATGAATTCTAATTTGATTCATAATACAAGGTATATAATCAAGAAGCATTAACATAGATGTACTTGGTCCATAACATCTATGTTCATCAGATCAATTAGAAGATGGCTAGTAATCTAAAAGCATTAAGATCAGATTTATATACTCCTCATGAATAAAATTTAAAAATAAGTCATACTGAATATTGCATCAAAAGAGTGGCTACACCTTAGCCTTAGTAAAATAAAATTTAGTTCATGATAACAAATTTAAAAATAGTAAATAAAATAAAAAGCATGAAGAAATTAGACTGTTTGATTGCTGAAATTGATTGTCTGCTGCTCTTGATGTGGAGAACTTGGTGAAGAAGAAGAGGCTCCTTGATCAATATCTTGATCGTCGAAGAAAAATCAAAAAAAAACTTTTTTTGATTTTCTCATAAATCACTTTTCTTTTATCTCTCTCCTCTCTCTTTCTCTCTCTCTTTCTCCCTCTCTCTCTCTCCCCATCTCTCTCTCTTTTTTTTTTTTTTTTCACGACAACACTAGATTCTTTTATAGGTAAAGAGTTTTATTTCCCCCAAAATTCATCAAAAATTAGGTTTAGGACTCCTAAATCAACTCAAATTAAGATCTGGGTAATTCTGCCCATTAGATCTTGATCAAACGGTCCAAAAACCACTCAAAAAGCCCTTAAAATAACCCAGATCAAGTCGGATTTAATATCAGCCGTTGGATCATCCATTGGATCGAATCTGGGCCGTCCGATCGCATTGAAAGAAGCCTTCAGACCTTTAGTTTTACGTCGGAATGAATCTCGACCATTGGATCTCGATCGAGAGCTGCGGATGCCGTCCATCAGCGCCTTCTTCTCGTCCGTCCGATCAAGCTTCAATGAAAACCGCCCGTTAGATCAATCAGAATTCCCAAATTGCCCTCCGTGGATCGTGCGCGAGCCCGGTGTTGCATGGACCGCCACGTTCTTCAACCAATCAACGCACTCTTTATGCCGTGAAATTATCGAATTATCCTTCAGATGGTCCATCGTGCACCGTAAAAAATGCTGATGTCATCCTGACGTCAGCGTTGCGTCTGCGGGTTTTTTTTTTTTTTTTTTTTGAAATTCGATTCTGGGCTCGTTTGAAGTCCGTTTTGCCTGAAATTTTTTTCATCAGAACCAAAAAAATAAGATCTTCACATTGGTGGCCTTCTTTCCTATATAAGATTAATAAAAGTATTAATTTCTAATAAAATAAATTAATTTATTTTATAATTTAATACTTTTATTAGTATATTTTTACCACTTATCAATTTATGATGAAGCTAAACCATAATTAGAAGCTTTTTCTTAGGATTTGTTCTTAGCTTTTATCTTGTTAGTTCTTCTTCTTTTAAGCTTCTTGCTAAGAGACCAGATGGACTATCATTGGGTTTCAATCCCTTTATAGTTCATACTTGATTTGATGCAAGAAGGATAATAGGTAGAAGATTTATAATCTTTTTAATTTCTTTTCTCTTTCTTCTTATGAAAAATTTGGATGGATTATTGTTGGTTCAGAGCTCCTTCATAGTCCATGCTTGGGTAACACAGGAGAAGTAGTTGAAAAGAGAGTTTATTAATTAGAGTGAATGCTTGTCCATGCATTACACCTTGATCAAGGTATAAGAGAAACTTAGAAAGGCTCTCTAAGTCATTGATCTAGTGGATTCAGAAGCCCTAGATCTTTAGATTATTATTCTCTATGATTAGTTTACTATTTAGTAGTAAGTAACAACCAAGCTTCCAAAATCTTTGTTAAAGCTCGCTTGAGCATGGGTTTGAACACAATTCATACACAATTCCTCATGGGATTGACCTGTACTCATTGGATGTGCTACTTTACATACTATGCGCTTGTAGTTAATTTAAGATATATCAAATTTTTGGTGCGATTGCTGGAGAATTGATGTGTTTTAAATTATGTTCTAAATTTTTGTTCTTCACATTTTTAGTTTAGTTTTTTTTCTGACCTAACTTTCTTATCTTACTTTGTAGAAAATTTGTGAGTGCTGAAAATCAGGTACATTATCTAACCTTTTTCTTTGCCTTTAGCTTACTAATTTGATCTTAGTTTATTATTAGTTTTCAATTAAAACTTGTTTGTTCTTATTGGTTGTGCATAAGCATATCTAAACTATTTTAAGGGTACAAATCTAAACAAGATAAGATGGAAATTTCATCACTCTTCCTTAGCCCACAAACAAGTTTTCTCATTTGCATTCATCCTAATCCTTAAATAAAATCAATTAGCCGTTAGTCCTAGGAACATCCGAGCTCATTAGGATAAGGCACTTGAAAGAGTTGGATCGGGTCAGGATTGGCTAGTTGACTGGTGTCTAGGAAAGAGGCTCAGGAACAAGTGCTCGAAGAAAGGTGGTTCTTTAATTAGTTTCATTCGCTTACCTGGCCAATCTATTGGTATCTAAGGAAAGCAATGGGAGGACTCCCACCAATCTTACCCTTACTTGGCTAGTTGGCTAGTTGGTTTTTGACTTAGAGGGCTCCAAGATGGTCTTGGCAGTTAGGAGTTGTCTGAAATTAAGGTAACCTAGGATAGATATTTGCTTGATAAGTATTTGAAAAAAAAATATATATCTTAACTAATTCATTTCACTCTTTTCTTTCATCTCTAGATTTAGGACTCCTTAAGATCCATCTATAGAACTTTTTTCTTATCTATCTTCCTCTTCTCTCTTCTTTAAAAAATCAACAAAAAAAATTAAAAAAATTAAAAATAATAAAAAATAGAAAATAAAGTAAATTATCCACTTTCCTCATGGAAAAGAATTTTGGATCGACTAGCTAGAATTGACTTAATTTCTGTGTCAAGCCTTAAAGTTTCTAAAATAGAAGAAATCAATCAACCCCAAATTCTTAAAGATTTATGTTATCCAGTTGGATCTGTCCAGCCTTCTTACATTAGGTTGCCCCAATCTACTATAAATAATTTTGAAATTAAACTCCAAATGATCAATATGCTTCTAAAATTCACTAGAATAGAGGATGCATATATATTCATTAGGAAATTTGAAAAGATTTGCGCAACCATGAGGTTGCAACAACTTTCTGAAGATGAGATCAAATTGAGACTAACCAATTTTATCCTTAAGGATAATGCCAAAAAGTGGTTATATAACTTGCCAAATCAATCTATCATGATCTGGGAGGGCTTTGTAAGAGTATTCTTGAAAAAAGTACTTTCTCCACCATAAAACGGCTAGAATTAGAGATGAGATCAACCAATTTTACTAGCTAGCTAGTAAGTCATTCTGAAAGTATTTCGATCATTTTAAGAACCTCTTAACCTAATGCCCACACAATGGAATAGAGATCTGGAGGCTATGCCAAATAGTTTATGAGGGGCTAGACTCAAATTTCAAAACCATGCTAGAGTCCATGTGCCAAGATTAATTTATGTATAAAGAACCTAATGAGGCCTGGCAATTTCTAGAAGACCTAGCTGAGAAAAGTCTACAATGAAAAACAACTAGAAAACTAGAAAGATCAACACCTTCAAGAGGTGGAATGCATCAAATGCCAACATCCCTAGTTGCGGAAGCTAAAATTGCAATCCTAATACATAGGTTAGAGGCCTTAGAACTGCAGAGATCAGTCAGCATAAATCATGTGTCTACACCCATATGCAATGGATGTAATGCACCAAATCATGTCCTTAAAGAATGTCCTCTCCTAATGAATCCAAGTGGAACCACATGTGCACAAGTGAATGCTGCATACCAGAAACCAATGAACAATCCTTATGCACCCACATATAACCCAGGATGAAGGAATCATCCAAAATTTTCATGATCGCAGCACCGAAATGTAGGCAGTCCTAATTTCAATTAGTAAAATCCAAGGCCTAATCCTATATTAAACAACCCACCAAGCATTAATAATCATGAAAAAAAAACTTAGTTCTTTAGAGAAAAGCCTGGAAGTCCTAGCCAAATCCAATGCTGACACCAATGCTACATTAAGTAATTTCATGCAAACCACAGGCCAGCTCCTAAATGCTAACACTCAGGCCATCGTCTATTTAGAAATGTAGGTAGGTTAGTTAGCCTCTACCATGAATAAGCGAGAATGAGGTAGGCTGCCTAGCCAACCCGAGCCCAACCCAAGAAATCAAAATGGTCTACGATCCCAATTGAACAACCAAGTCAACCAAGTGAATACTATTCATTCATTAAGATCGAGGAAATAAGTGGATAATAAGGTAGGTACATCTGACAATAGAGAGAACTCATCTATCGAGCAACTTTACGAACAACCTACCTTACAAACTCAAGCTCCTGAAATTGATAGTACACCTAGCCCAGTACCCATTACTCCTAGAGCTCCTTTTTCAAATCAATTAAGGTCTAATAAAAAATTAAAATATTTAGATAAAATGTTAGAGGTGTTTAAACAAGTCCAGGTGAATATCCCTCTGCTAGACATGGTCCTATAAGTACCGACCTATGCTAAATTCTTAAAAGATCTTTCCACCAAGAAGAGAATCACTAATATACCTAGGAGAGCGTTCTTGGCTGTAAGTGTGAGCTCATACTTATCAAGTCATGTGCCAATAAAATATAAGGATCCAAGATCTCCGATAATTTTATGTGTTATCGGAGAAACCCAAATTGAGAAAGTCTTGCTAGACTTAGGGGCTAGTGTAAATATTTTGTCCTATTCAGTTTACAAGCAATTAGAATTGAGAAAACTTCAACCAACAGGGATTATGTTGTAATTAGCAGACCGATCTTTTAGGATCCTTGATGGAATGGTAGAAGATATTTTAATCAAGGTTGGCAATTTTATCTTTCCTGTAGACTCCATCATCTTAAAGACCGAACTAGTTTCAAATCCCAAGGATCATATCCTAGTTATTTTAGGAAGACCTTTCCTAGCTACTGCTAACGCTAAAATTAGCTATCAGAATGGATTTATGAGGTTATCTTTTGGGAACATGACCATTGAGTTAAATATATTTAATCTGGAGTAGGAATCCACTCAACATGCTAATGTAAATGTAATCCAAGATGAAATTGATGAATTCATTGACATTAGCGATGAAGAAGTCGATCTCGAGTCAAGTATTTGGCTAAACCATGAACCTAAAAATATTGATGAAACATCGGTTGACCATAAGATTAGCCAAAAATGGGAATCTCCTACTGAACCTCTCATGAAAATAATCAGACCTAAATTCTAAACAAGAGGAGGAATTATTAGAAGTCCTAAAGAAAAATTAAGAAGTAATAGGCTGGACCATGATAGATATTAAAGAAATAAGTTCCTCCATAGTTCAACACAGGATACATCTAGAAGAAGGGGCTAAACCAATTAGAGATGCTCAGAGAAGACTCAATACAGCTATGAAAGATGTAGTCAAGAAAGAGATTTTAAAATTACTTGATAATAGAATAATTTATCCCATCTCTAAGAGTTCTTGGGTAGGTCTTGTGCAAGTGGTACCCAAAAAGTATAGAATAATAGTGGTCCAGAATAAAAAAAATGAACTTATGCTGACTAGGACCCAAACAGGATGGAGGGTCTGTATAGATTATAGAAAATTAAATGCAGCAACAAAGAAGGATCACTTTTCTTGCCATTCATCGATCAAATGTTGGAAAAATTAGTCGGACAAGTTTTACTATTTTCTTGATAGATACTCTGGCTATAACTAGATCCCCATAGCCGCTTATGATTAAGAAAATATTAGAAATATGTTCCAATGCCAATCATCAGCCTGTTGATGGTTGTGCTACTTGTTGTACTTGTATATAAATTATCAAATAATAAAAGTTATTTTGGCATTTTTCATCATAAATTCTATTGTCTTCTAATGAACTCCTGTATTGTGATGAAGTCCTTAGGATTATCTAGATTTGATAAAGAAAGATTTATCATTTAGTCTTTAAATTATTCACGACCAAAAGATACGTTGTTATTTAGGACGACAACGTTTATCGAATATAGATTATTATGTGCAATATAGATTAGTTGTCCTCGTAACCAAGAAGTGTTGAGACATTGGCATGGCATGTAAGTGAGATGTATGGATACATCTGTACTGAACGTGTGTTAGATATATGAGCCCTAGAAGCCAGAATTGGCTGACACTTGTAATACACTTCTAGGGGCAAAATTGTAATTTTGACTAAAAGCAATAAATGGGTTATTTTCTATCACATATGTGTATTTAGTGTTTGTGATACATCCTTTGAGTTAATGGTAATGATAATTCATATTTTCAAGAGTTGAAAATTTAAGACATGAATAATCATTATTAACTCATAAATTGCTCCTGACCATAGGATCATCACAAGGATGGTGATTGATTCGAAAGGTTGGTGTACAATCGCTTCTCTTTAGTAGATGAGTCTTGAGCCTACGGTGTGGAGATACCAGAGCGAGAGTATAGGTACTCGCTAGAGAACGAGGGCACTGAGCGTGACCACCTCGAGTAGTCATTAGGGAGTCTACCTTCTCGTCAATGACTGACTCGATGCTGCAGTAGTGTGTCTGGTTCTTTGACCTGAGGATGCATCGGTAGTTCACCTTGAGGGTGTTATAGTTTGACTACACCATTACTCGGTCTCCTAGCCATATGGAACCCTGAGGTGTATGTTGGCTATGACATGTTCATTGTAGGAACTGGATGGCATCAAGATGGAATCTATCTACCTCGGTGGTAGAGGAGCAGCCCTATGATGATCATGAGAATCAAGTCCAGAAATCCATGGCCATGGTAGAGTGAAATAATAGAAAGAGTTTCTATTTAGATTTTCACATTGGACTCGAATCGAATGATTACATCATATGACAGAGACTAGGGTTTGACGAGTTCACCTTAAACCCTAATCTGATCGGGGCTCAAGATAGAAGAACTGAATCACACAGGTAGCTGCACCAAGAGGTTCACATTCAGCTCTGATGGGTTGCCACCATATACTGCTAGGTGTCACTGGTGGATTTTGGGAGCAATTAGAATGATTTAGATGATCGATCATTCTAGCTGTTCGAATCAGAAGAGTTCTGATCCATCGAAAGGAGTTTCGATGATGTCGATGATAGAGATCATGACATATCCCATTACCATACAGAACTGAACCTAACTGGGTCACACAAACAAGGGTTTGAATCTGGTGATCATCAATTGAACTGATCTAGTTCAATTGATCTGAATGAGATTCAATTAGGTTCAAGAAATCGTGCTAGCACTCGATTGAACCTAACGTTCTTCTTTTGCTATCATAAATAAGTTGTCCTGTCTGAGCCAAAGGAGTTTATGCTCAAACAGAGGCCTTCATATGGTCTGACAGGAGGTTGTCCAAGTCAAAAAAGGTTGTCTTATTTGTAAGACACTACCTGCCATTTTTGGTCACCTGCCATTTCTTGTTCTTTGACTTTGGTCAAAAGTCTACCTTTGACTGGTCAAACATTGACCATTGACACTTTGACTTTTGACCACATGTCATGCACCTATTGGAGAGCTGGTGGGGGCCTGTCCCCCTACCAGAACCTGGCAAGGAGAAGGGCGCACGCCACCCTAGGCATGTGCCCAAGTTGGAGGCGCCTAGGAGTCCTTGTTGGACAAGGACTCCATCTCCTTTTTGGATTCCAATTAGAGTTCTTCTAAGAACCAACTTTGACTGGTCTTAGGCACCCTCTAAGGAGGAATCCAGGGGACTCTATTCCCACCAATCAGATTTAGATCTGATTTCACAAAGGGTTGTGATTGGTTGGGAAGAAGAGGAGTTGGATCACAGCTAGTCTATAAATAAGACCCTATACCCAACTCAGATAAGAGAGATATGATGAGATCATAGTTTCCCCACACCCCAAGGCTGCCTCTCCCCTCCTTCTCCATGCCATAGTCTCTTCTCCCCTTGCTCTCCATGTCCAAAAGGAGTTTTGGACCTTGGTTGGTGCGATTCAGATCAAAAAAAAGGCGATCAAAATAAGAAGGCTGCGCTGCTGCAAAGGACGACTGCTCATCTTCAAAAGAGTTTTGAAGATCCTCCAGATCAGATCCAGATCTGATTTTTGGAGGTATGATAGAGAAGAAGAGGATCTCCAGATCCAACCCTGAGTGGATACCGGTAGAGGCCAGGCGCTTGCGTGGCTAAGATCCAGAACCTTCCGCTGCAAACAGGAATCATCAACAGGGTAATAGGATTACCCAGATCAGGTAAATTAAATTTGATTTAATTTATCTTTTAATTTTATTTTATTAAAATAATAAGAATTAGATCTGAAACATATTAAGATCTGATTAGGATCAAGAGAAAATTTTTGAAATATATCTCTTGATCTGATCAGATCTGAACGAACCTGGACCGAAAAATCAGGATTTCCCTTCAACTGGTATCAGAGCCATGGTTCTAAATTGTTTAGATCTAATTTTAAATTTTTTTTAATTAGAAAATAATTGATTTCAGATGTCACATGATATGTGATCAGATCTGAAATCAGAAAAAATTAAAATAATAATTTGGATCTAAGATTAGAAGATATGATGACTGTTCTAGAATAGAATTAGTCGTATAGAATATTCTTTGCATATTTTTGATTTAATCCATAAATAATGTTTAGATCTTTTTTATTACTATTTTTTGATATTATAAGTTTATAAATCTCTCTCATGGTT
>QRFJ01000510.1:394788-493595 GCA_006176705.1 Cocos nucifera | reverse complement strand
TTTTCCATCCCCCTGAAAGATACTTAGGTATTATTTCAGAGGATGTAGAGGAAATGTTCCTCGTAGGTAATGGTGCTCATGGTGATGATCCCAAAACCTACAACGAGGCAATATTAGATATCGACTCCGAGAAATGGCTAGAGGCAATGCAGTCAGAAATTGACTCGATGCACTCAAACCAAGTCTGGACCTTGGTAGATCCACCAGAAGGTATAGTACCTATTGGATGTAAATGGATCTTCAAGAGAAAGATTGGTGCAGATGGGAATGTGGAGACATTCAAGGCTAGATTGGTGGCAAAAGGTTATAGTCAACGCGAAGGCAATGACTATCAGGATACTTTTCCCCAGTAGCTATGCTAAAATCCATCCGCACATTGCTTGCTGTTGTAGCCTATTTCGATTATGAAATATGGCAAATGGACGTGAAAACGGCATTCCTAAATGGATATCTTGAGGAAGATATCTATATGGAACAGCCGCTAGGTTTCACATCCAGTGATACTGATCACAAGGTTTGCAAGCTGCAAAGGTCCATATATGGACTTAAGCAAGCATCTCGGAGCTGGAACACTCATTTTAATGATGTGATCAAAAAGTTTGGTTTCATCAAAAATGAAGAGGAACCATGTGTTTTCAAAAGGGTCAGTGGGAGCACTGTTGTCTTCCTCGTATTGTACGTGGATGACATCCTCCTTATTGGGAATGATATTCCCATGTTGACATCAGTCAAGATGTGGTTGTCCAAGAAATTCTCCATGAAAGACCTAGGTGAAGCATCATTTATTCTAGGAATTAAGGTCTATAGGGATAGACCGAATAGGATGCTAGGACTTTCACAGAAGATGTACATAGAGAAAGTACTAAATAGGTTTAGTATGGAAAACTCTAAGAGGGGATTAATACCCTTCAGACATGGTATTCATCTTTCCAAGAAGATGTGCCCCAGCACACCTGAGGAAATAGAATGCATGAGCAAGATCCCTTATGCTTCTGCAATAGGGAGCCTCATGTATGCCATGCTATGTACACGACCTGATATAGCCCGTGCTGTGAGTGTCACAAGCAGATATCAGTCAAATCCAGGTGAAGAACACTGGACTTCTGTGAAATGTATCGTTAAGTACTTGAGAAGAACTAAGGATATAATATTGGTCTTTGGTAACGGAGAACTCCAAGTCCAGGGATACACAGACTCAGATTTCATGTCTAATATAGATGATCGAAAGTCGACATCTGGCAGACTGTTTGTGCTGGAAGAGTTTCAAGCAAACGGTGATACCACCCCATCCGCGATTACCTCGAGAAGGGTTACGTCGAGGTCAAGAGAGTCAACTCACAGATAATGTGGCAGACCCATTTACAAAGCCGTTGGGCCAGCAGAAGTTCGAAGCCCACCTTGAGAAGATGGGACTTAGACGTGTAGCCAATTGGCTTTAAGACAAGTGGGAGATTGTTAGATATATGTGCCCTAGAAGCCAGAATTGGCTGACATTTGTAATACACTTCTAGGGGCAAAATTGTAATTTTGACTAAAAGCAATAATTGGGTTATTTTCTATCACATATGTGTATTTAGTGTCTGTGATAAATCCTTTGAGTTAATGGTAATGATAATTCATATTTTCAAGAGTTGAAAATTTAAGACATGAATAATCATTATTAACTCATAAATTGCTCCTGACCATAGGATCATCATGAGGATGGTGATTGATCCAGAAGGTTGGTGTACAATCGCTTCTCTTTAGTAGATGAGTCTTGAGTCTACGGTGTGGAGATATCGGAGTGAGAGTATAGGTACTCGTTAGAGAACGAGGGCACTGAGCGTGACCACCTCGAGTAGTCATTAGGGAGTCTACCTTCTCGTCAATGACTGACTCGATGCTGTAGTAGTGTGTCTGGTTCTTTGACCTGAGATGCATTGGTAGTTCACCTTGAGGGTGTTATAGTTTGACTACACCATTACTCGGTCTCCTAGCCATATGGAACCCTGAGGTGTATGTTGGCTATGACATGTTCATTGTAGGAACTGGATTGCATCAAGATGGAATCTATCTACCTCGGTGGTAGAGGAGTAGCCCTATGATGATCATGAGAATCAAGTCCAGAAATCCATGGCCATGGTAGAGTGAAATAATAGAAAGAGTTTCTATTTAGATTTTCACATTGGACTCGAATCGAATGATTACATCATATGACAGAGCCTAGGGTTTGACGAGTTCACCTAAACCCTAATCTGATCGGGGCTCAAGATAGAAGAACTGAATCACATAGGTAGCTGCACCAAGAGGTTCACATTCAGCTCTGATGGGTTGCCACCATATACTGCTAGGTGTCACTGGTGGATTTTGGGAGCAATTAGAATGATTTAGATGATCGATCATTCTAGCTGTTCGAATCAAATGAGTTCTGATCCATCGAAAGAAGTTTCGATGATGTCGATGATAGAGATCATGACATATCCCATTACCATACAGAACTGAACCTAACTGGGTCACACAAACAAGGGTTTGAATCTGGTGATCATCAATTGAACTGATCTAGTTCAATTGATCTAAATGAGATTCAATTAGGTTCAAGGAAATCGTGCTAGCACTCGATTGAACCTAACGTTCTTCTTTTGCTATCATAAATAAGTTGTCCTGTCTGAGCCAAAGGAGTTTGTGCTCAAACAGAGGCCTTCATATGGTCTGACAGGAGGTTGTCCAAGTCAGAAAAGGTTGTCTTATTTGTAAGACACTACCTGCCATTTTTTGGTCACCTACCATTTCTTGTTCTTTGACTTTGGTCAAAAGTCTACCTTTGACTGGTCAAACATTGACCATTGACACTTTGACTTTTGACCACATGTCATGCACCTATTGGAGAGCTGGTGGGGGCCTGTCCCCCTGCCAGAACTTGGCAAGGAGAAGGGCGCACGCCACCCTAGGCGTGTGCCCAAGTTGGAGGCGCCTAGGAGTCCTTGTTGGACAAGGACTCCATCTCCTTTTTGGATTCCAATTAGAGTTCTTCTAAGAACCAACTTTGACTGATCTTAGGCGCCCTCTAAGGAGGAATCCAGGGAACTCTATTCCCACCAATCAGATTTAGATCTGATTTCACAAAGGGTTGTGATTGGTTGGGAAGAAGAGGAGTTGGATCACAGCTAGTCTATAAATAAGACCCTGTACCCAACTCAGATAAGAGGATATGATGAGATCATAGTTTCCCCATGCCCCAAGGCTGCCTCTCCCCTCCTTCTCCATGCCATAGTCTCTTCTCCCCTTGCTCTCCACGTCCAAAAGGAGTTTTGGACCTTGGTTGGTGCGATTCAGATCAAAGAAAGGCGATCAAAAATAAGAAGGCTGCACTGCTGCAAAGGACGACTGCTCATCTTCAAAAGAGTTTTGAAGATCCTCCAGATCATATCCAGATCTGATTTTTGGAGGTGTGACAGAGAAGAAGGGGATCTCCAGATCCAACCTGAGTGGATACCGGTAGAGGCCAAGCACTTGCGTGGCTAAGATCCAGAACCTTCCACTGCAAACAGAATCATCAACAGGGTAATAGGATTACCTAGATCAGGTAAATTAAATTTGATTTAATTTATCTTTTAATTCTATTTTATTAAAATAATAAGAATTAGATCTGAAACATATTAAGATCTGATTAGGATCAAGAGAAAAATTTTTGAAATATATCTCTTGATCTGATCAGATCTGAACGAACCTGGACCGAGAAATCAGGATTTTCCTTCAACTTGACCAACTCCGAAGCTTTTTTTCTGTCAAGATTATCCCCGAAGAATATGGGTAAAAGTGTCACTTAGACCTAAGACCACCATGGTGACTTGCAAGCAACTCACTGTACTTAGGTACCAAACTACCTAAATTTTTAATTCAATGATGAAAGACTACTAAGTGCAGTCAAGTACTTAGCTTGTCGGTGTGTGAGTCAAGATGGGATTGATCCCTCCTAGTGTAGAAGCAAGTGCATTACTGCATTTCAATTTAGCAGATCCTCGATCGGGTTGTCCATATGATGGATGCTAAATTTTGAAATACAATATGGATGAATTATAGGATTGATAGTAAATTCTAGATCATTCTTTTAAGCATCATGATCAAGGGAATGAATTATACGGTAACCATATTCCACAGATTCATCATTGTTGCATTGCGATTTTTTGACTTATCCGAACATCGGGTATCATTGCTAGATGGTCACATTGATTGGTATAGAAAATTGGTTCCTATGCTATCGACTTAGAATTCGAACCTATGGGGTCACACACATAAGAAGTTTCTACCTGATCTGATGGCTGATCATGAGACTTGATGACCTAGGACACTATGGTCAAGAGTCCCACTGGACTAGGACTCTGTGACCAAGAGTCCCACTGGACTGGGACTCTGAGTCCTACTCATCTAGGACTCTCTGATTAGGAGTCCCACTGGTCTGAAACTCTAAGATCATGAGTTCCATTCATTTGGGATACTTGGTTCAAGAGTTCCACTGGATTGGGACTCTTCAGGAGTTTTATTTTGATGGAACTCCATTGCCCGGTAATCCATCCGATTTAGACTCAGATATTTTTAAAGGATTAATTAGCAATTCAATTATTGAATTACTCAATTTGATTGAGCGATGAGGATTTGATCAAGTTCGATTAAATTTGATTCAATTAGGTTTGACCCAATCAGGTCATGAGATGACCTAATCGCTATGGAAGTTTTGACCATGATTTGATCAAGATATGGATCTAATTAATTTTTAATTTGATTAAAATTTTATTAGGTTAGACTAAGCCTAATTTGATTGGATTTAACCTGGTTTAATTGGATCTAGATTAATTAGTTTGGTTTAAACCAATTAGGACCAAGTCAAATGAAGTTTGAATTCAAACTCTCCCATGCGCCCACCATTTTTGACTTTTCCACTCTTGTTCCATGCCCAAAATTGTTTATACATAACTTTTCTCTCACCCAGAAGACTTTTGTATGCCCTCTCTTATCTACTTTTGATCTGGTCTAAGGGTTGGATCAGTTTAAAGTAAGTTGAGTTTTCAACTCAGTTTGTTGGAGGTTGGAACCAATCCAACCTTATCTGCTTCCCATGCCCTTCCTTTTGTTTGTCAAATATTTTTTGGAGAAATAAAAATGTGCACATATAGAAGGAGAGTCCTTCTGCTTGTTAAAAACATGGGAGGAGGCATTGGATCAAGATAAGAGGTTCATTTGATTTTTGAAATCAAGTGAGTGGTTAAAACCTCCTAACCACTCGACCCTTATCTTTTTCCATGCATGTTTCCCACGGTATTCAAGTCAATAAATTATGAGAATTTTTTTTCATGCACAAGAAGGGGTTAGCATTATGTGTTAAAAATTTTAGAGTGATTGGGCATTAGTTTCTAGTGAAAAAAATCTTGGAGTGAAGTTGAGTAGGGTCTTGTAGCACTTTACTTCTCTTCTAATTTTCACCTCTAAGGATACCCAATTTTTAGATATGATCTAAATAGGGTTTATAGATCTAAAATTCATGTTTTCACTAAAAGTTGTTTTATAGAGAAACTCCATACAGAGAGGGTGTGATAGGATTTTTAGTGTGTCAGAATTTTTGGATCGAGTGAAATCCTAGTTTTGAAAATCTGGATTCGGGTGGAGAGATCGAGTGCTGTGAGCATTGGATCACCACCAAATTTGAAACACCTCTTCATCATCCTCCACTATTTATGTTCTAATTTTTTAGAATATTCAAAAAATTAGAAAGTATATTTATGTTCTAATTTTTTAGAGTATCTAGAAAATTAGAAAGTATACGATCAACCGTGATCAGCCATCGAAGGCCTCGACGAGGAGCCAGCACTCCAATGGAGCTAGTCAGGATCAAAAGCTCCATATGAACCATTCATAGAGGTCAGATGAGTGTGTAGTTATAACATAACAGCATAGCTTCTTCTGATGGATTCAGATCATGGAGATCAACTATCTGTGAAAAGGTATAGAGTTCTGAACTCATATCGATCAGTAGATTCGATTTGCTGATCGAATGCATTTTATTTTCTATCACATATGAGCATGTTTAGATCCTGAGTAGGGTTCATTTGATATGATCAATACATGCATAGTATTAATTTTAGATTAATATTTACTTCCATTGTTATTTTATTCAAAAAAATTCAAAAAATGCATACTTAAATCCTACGCGATTTTCTTCAAATAATATCAGAGCAGATTCGCTAAACATGATATGCTTGCATATTTTAGATTGATAATTTAGATTTAATCTAAATATTAATCTAATAATTTAATTAATTAGATCTAAAAATTAAAATCTAAATCGCACAGGCTGTAGGTTGTCTTGATGTAGGGTTTATCCTTTATAGTGAAAAGATTGTCCTGGTATATTATTGATTTATATCATTAATCATAAAATCTTAGATTTAATCTAATATTTTTATGATCTAATTATATTAGGATTTAATCTGATTTGTGATCATGAATGCATAATTAGATAAAGTTTAATTCATGGTTTAGTATTATGTAGTGTACATAGTTTCATATTAAATCCTACAACTAGTATTGTTTGTAAATTGAGCTGATTCAATTTTAAAATGAGTCGACTCAATTGGTGAATAATACTAAGTTGAAAAAAACCTTTCAAAAATTTAAAAAATATTTTTTGAAATATCGAATCCTAACCCATAGCCTATAAACTTAATTAAATATTAAGTATAATGATTTAGTGTCTCAAATTATGAATTAAGACTCTAAGTCATTAATCATAAAATGTGAGTTATTAGGTTAGTTGAATTAGGTCTATAAATTGGGTTAGACCTAAGGTTAGTTAAAGAGTGGACTAAATTAGAGTAATTGGTCAAATCTAATTAAATGTTAATTTAGATTAGGTCAAGGACTCTATAGACTCAATTATAACAGTTGTAGTTGGTCAAGTCCATGCCTTTAACGAGAACTAAATGGACTTGATTCATGGCTATGTGGTCGAGTCTGAAATTACTAAGTTGGTCAAATTAAAACTAATAAACCAGATGGGGTCTAAGGTAAGTTTGGTAGTTTGACCAGTGGTTTTTAATTGGGAGCTACTCGCACTGATTCGATCTTTGACGAGTTAATGGCATATCCCTTCCACTGATCTCACTTACCTGGCCATCCTGGTAAGTTAGGTTTTGATTAGATCACTTGGTGATTCGGACTCATCCATGTCAATTAGGTAAATCAGTCTGACTAATTTAGGTGCTCCTAATGCCAGCTTAGATTAGATCCTTTTTTATCTAACTTAGTGAAGTCAAAGAGAGGATCAAAATTGGCTTACTTTTTTTAAATATGTTAACTAAATCCTCTAAAATTATTAGATCCCTAAAAATAAAATAGTTATATAGATAACTAAATCATAGCCTCCCATTAAGTTGAGTGATAATAGGTTCATTAATTTGATAATCATTGGAGGCCCAAAGGTCTGGTGGTTATTGACTAATGAAATTATCATTCATAAAATGATGATTTAGTTAAGTCTTTCTAATGGTGGTTAGGTTGGCCGACCAAAGTCGGGCCTAATCATTTATTGGTTAGATAAGATCAAATGTGGTCATGTTAATGGTTAGACCTAACCAGACTTTTTTACTGAAGGCCAAAGCATACTGATTAGGTCTTCGGGGAAAAATTGATATTACTAGAAATTATTTAGAGAAGTAATTAATTTTAAACCTATCCATAGGTGCACATGGGTTGACCAACCAAAGTTGGGCTCCTGTGTAGTCTATGTGGATTCTAGTACCCACTAAGGAATTAAAGTAATTCCTCGAATTAGAGGTAGAGGCTACCAATTCGCATAAAATAGTGGGAAAACCTTTAGACTAAAGTCCAAATCTTTAGGATAATTGATTCATATACTAATTAGGTTTGGTTTTTCTTATTGTGCAAAAATGGCCACTAACCTGTCGCTCCGATCATTGTTAGATAATGATAAATTAATGGGATCCAACTACGATAGCTGGTATCATCAGTTGAAAATATCCTAGAGCATGAGTAGATCTTTTATATCGTAACGGATCCTACACCTGAGGAGCCAGCTCTGAATGCTAGAGGAACGATCTGAGACACTTATCAAAAGTGGCTTAATGATCGTCCCACCATTCGAAGTATAATGCTGGTGGCAATGAACGACAAATTTAGCCATAAATTTAAAAACACTCAGCCATAGGAGATGCTTCAAATGTTGAATAACTCCTTTAGCACGCTTGATGATGTTGAAAGGCACAAAATAAATTATGCTATTTTTAATGCTCGAATAAGGGATGGGGCCTCTGTCATCGATCATGTATTGTACATTATTAAGATGATTGAGCACCTTAGCAAGCTGGGCTTTTTCCTGCACGAGTAGCTCGATAAGGATATGATCCTTAATTTCTTGCCTAAGTCCTTCCTCCCCTTC
The DNA here is from genome assembly GCA_006176705.1 of Cocos nucifera. Classification (NCBI taxonomy): domain Eukaryota; kingdom Viridiplantae; phylum Streptophyta; class Magnoliopsida; order Arecales; family Arecaceae; genus Cocos; species Cocos nucifera. Next base: position 485,167 of record QRFJ01000510.1, on the reverse strand, counting down.
CTAACTCATTTTAGAATGACAAAGCCTGTAGTCAACTACCATGGATTGTTGGGATTACTGTAGAAATTTGAGAAGGATCACCAACTTCACAAGGAGATGGTGAATGTAGTGGGAGGGTCTTCTTCTAGTCGTCGACTCTTTAAGAAAGGAAAGAAGAACAAGAAGAAGAAAAATAAGAAGATGCAACCAAACACCAGAACGACTGCATAGGGTTGGACCAAGAAGCATAAGCCCGACTAGAGCCAGACAGAGTCCTTCTTCTGCAAGAAGCAGGGGCACTGGAAGAGGGACTATCCTCTGTACATTGCCTCCCTAGATCCGAATAGGTCGAGGAAGAATCAAGTGGTTGCTAGGCAAAATAATTATATGATAACACCTTGTAATTTTTTCTTATTTGATTCTACTGTCAGGGTATTAGATATTGAAAGCCCTTATCATATTTGTAATTCTATGTAGGACTTGCAGGTCAGTAGGAGATTTGATCAAGACAAGAGGTTCTTGAATGTTGGAGATGGAAGACAAGTTTCAATTCTAGCTTTAGGAATCATGAACCTTGTAATCAATTCAAATAAAGTTATTCTTAATGAATGTCATTATTGTCTAACTTTCTTATTGAATGTCATTTCTATAGGCCTTTTGGCCATGAATGGTTTTGAAATATCAATAAAAGAAAAAATTTGTAATGTCATTTTGAATGGTGTTACAATTTTGATTGAATAATTGAATAACAAAATTTATTTACTTTCTATGCCGATTAACGTGGTTCAATCCTTCAATAAATATCCTAGAATTAGTGATGTGTCTGATGTCTACCTTTGTCACTATAGGCTAGGTCATATTAGCAAGAATAGAATTAACAGGTTATCTCAAGAAGGAATTCTTGAGATTAGTGATTGTGAATCACTTCTGACCTATGAGTCCTATCTTCTTGGTAAGATAACCAAGTCATCTTTTACTAAAAAAGATGAATGAGCCACTGAACTCTTGAGTTTGGTACATTCGGATGTATGTGGACCCATGAGCTCAAGTGCCAGAGATGAATATTTCTACTTCATAACCTTCACAGACGATCTATCGAGGTATGTGTATGTCTATTTATTAAAGCATAAGTCAGAGTCGTTTGAAATATTCAAACTATTTCAAAATGAGGTAGAAAAGAAAATTGGAAAGAGTATTAAAACTCTTCAATCTAACCAAGGGGGTGAGTACCTTTCCAATGAGTTTCTGACATATCTTAGGAAGAACAGGATTCTCTCCCAATGGACCCCTCCTGGAACACCACAACATAATGGTGTGTCTGAAAGAAGAAATCAGACCTTGTTGGACATGGTTCAATCCATGATTGGGTTTGCTGGTTTACCAATCTTCCTATAGAGATATGCGCTCGAGTTAGCTTGTTACTTTCTAAATAAGGTTCTGAGTAAATCTATTAATAAAACACCATATGAGATATGGATAGGGCGTAAGCCAATGCTTTCACACCTTAGGGTTTGGGGGTATCCGGCTTATATCAAATGTTTAATGATAGACAAGCTTGGACCTAGGTCTGATAAGTGTAGTTTTATAGGTTATCCAAAGAAACCAAAGGGTACTACTTCTATCTTACTGATGAGCAAGAAGTGTTTGTTAGCTTTAAGGCAGTCATTTTAAAAAAGGAGTTTCTTGGTAAAGGAACTAATGCCTCTAAGGTCGAACATGATGAAGTATGATAGGTGATAGAACTGACACAAGTTGTTGAACCAGAGCTGGATTTGTTTAGATCAAACCCAGAACCCATTGTAGATGCACCCTTAAGGTGATCTGGTAGAGAACCACATCAACCGGATAGATACTATGATTTTATGATCCGGTATGGGGATCCTATCGAACTCGATGAGAATGATCAGGACCCAATCACCTATATGGATGCAATGCAGAGATCCAACTCTGAGAAATGGCTTGAGGCCATGAAATGTAAAATGAAATCCATGAAGCTTAATGATGTACAGACATTGGTTGACCCACTAGAAGGGATAAAACCCATAGGGTGTAAGTGGATCTTCAAAAGAAAAAGGGATGCAGATGAAAAGATGGAGACCTATAAAGCCCATCTGGTTGCCAAGGGATATCATCAATATTATGGTACTGACTATGACGAAACGTTCTCTCCTATGGTAATGCTCAAATTCATTCAAATTATGCTTGCCATTGCTATCCATCTGGACTACGAAATCTGGCAGATGGATGTAAAAATGGCTTTCCCAAATGGAGAGCTGAATAAAGAGGTGTATATGATACAGCCTGAAGGATTCACATCCATAGATGAGTCTAAGGTGTGTAAGCTTCAAAGATCCATTTATGGACTTAAGCAGGCATCTCGGAGTTGGAACATATGATTTGATAGAACAATCAAAATGTATGGCTTCGTTAAGAATGAAGAGGAGCCCTGTATGTACATGTGGACTAATGGTTTAGCAATAGTATTTCTAGTATTGTATGTGGATGACATTTTTTTAATCGAGAATGATGTCCCTACATTACAAGAAATAAAGATCTAACTATCATCACAATTCTCTATGAAAAGATTTGGGAGATGCTTCTTACATCCTAGGGATGAAGATCTATAGAGATAGATTTAAAAGATTGCTTGAATTGTTCCAGTCTACACACATTGATACTATGCTGAAATGGTTCAGCATGGAGAATTCAAAGAAAGACAATCTACCGATAGGCCATAAAATTTCTCTTTCAAAGAGGGATTGTCCAGCAACACCTCTAGAAAGAGAGCATATGAGTAGAATACCATACACTTCGATAGTAGGTTCTATCATGTACGCCATGACATGTACACGACCAAATGTAGCATACTCACTAGGGGTAGTGAGTAGATACCAATCTGATCCATGGAAGAACAGGGGAGAACCACTGGAAGGTTGTTAAAACCATCCTGAAGTATTTAAGAAATAGTAAGGATCAGTGGCTTATATATGGTGAATCGGACTTGAAACTGGTGGGATTCACAGACTCCAATTTTAAGTCTAATCATGATGATAGCAAGAGTGTGTCAGGATATATATTCATCCTTAATGGTGGGGCCATGTATTGGAAGAGTTTCAAGCAGTACACTATGGCCAATTCAGTTTGTGAGGCAGAGTATATCACTACATCAGATGCTGCCAAAGACGTGGTGTGGCTGAGAAAATTCATCATCGAGCTTGGAGTAGCACCCTCTCTTGATGGTCCAGTTCTGCTTTATTACAATAGCTTTGGAGCCATTGCTCAGGCGAAGGAACCTAAAGCATACCAGTGGACGAAGCACATTCTGTGCCACTTCCATCTTGTCTAAGAAATTATGGATTGAGGTGATGTCAACCTTTAGAAGATTGATGGGAAGGAGAACCTAGCCGACCTATTCACTAAAGCTATTGTGGTGAAGGAGTTCAATGATTTCAAGTCGAAGATAGGTATTAGATACTGCACCGATTAACTTTAGTCCAAGTGGGAGATTATTGGGAATATGTCCCAAAGCCAATCATCAGTCTGTTGATGGTTATGCTACTTGTTGTACTTATATATGAATTATCAAATAATAAAAATTATTTTGATATTTTTCATCATAAATTCTGTTGTCTTCTAATGAACTCCTATGTTGTGATGATATTCTTAGGACTATCAAGATTTGATAAAAAAGGATTTGTCATTTAGTCCTTAAATTATTCATGACCAAAAGATACATTGTTATTTAGGATGATAATGTTTATCAAGTATAGGTCGTTGTGTGCCATATAGATTGGTTGTCCTCATAACCAAAGAGTGTTGAGACACTGGCATGGCATGCAAGTAAGATGTATGGATACATCTGCACTGAACATGACCAACTTCAGAGCTTTTCTTCTATCAAGATTAGCCCTAAAGAATATGGGTATAAGTATCCCTTAGACCTGAGACCACCATGGTGACTTGCAAGCAACTCACTATACTTAGGTACTAGATTATCTGAATTTCTAATTCAATGATGGAAGGCTACTGGGTGTAGTCAAGTACTTGGCTTGTCAGTGTATGAGTTAAGATGGGATTGATCCCTCCAAGTGTTGGAGCAATTGCATCGCTGTATTTCAATTTAGCAAATCCTCAGTCGGGGTAGTCCATATGATGGTCGCTAAATTTTAAAATACAATATGGATGAATTATAGAATTGATAGTAAACCCTAGATCATCCTTTTGGGCATCGTGATCAAGGAGATGAATTATACGGTAACCATATTCCACAGGTTCGTCATTATTGCGTTAAGACTTTTTGATTTATTCGAACGTTGGGTACCATTGCTAGATGATCACATCGATTGGTATAAAAAATTGGTTCCTATGCTATCGACATAGGATTCGAACCTATGGAATCACACACATAAGAAGTTCCTACCTGATCTGATGGCTGATCATGAGTCTTGATGACCTAGGACACTATGGTCAAGAGTCCCACTGGATTGGGACTCTATGATCAAGAGTCCAACTAGACTGAAACTCTAAGTCCTACTCATCTAGGACTTTTTTATCAGGAGTCCCACTTGTCCGAAACTCTAAGATCGTGAGTTTCATTCATTTGGGATATTGGGTTCAAGAGTCCTACTAGATTGGGACTCTTCAGGAGTTTCATATTGATGGGACTCTATTGCCCAGTAACCCATCCGATTTGGACTCAGATATTTTTGGAGGATTAATTAACAATTCAATTACTGATTAGCTCAATTTGATTGAGCAATGAAGATTTGATCAAGTTTAATTGAATTTGATTTAATTGGGTTTGACCCGATCAGGTCATGGGATGACCTAATTGCTATGGGAGTTTAGACCCTGATCTGATCCGGACCTAGACCTAATTAATTTTTAATTTAATTAGGATTTTATTAGATTAGGCTAAGCCTAATTTGGTTGGGTTTAACCTGATCTAATTAGATCTAGATTAATTGGTTTGGTTGAAACCAATTGGACCAAGTCAAATAAAGTTTGAATTCAAACTCTCCCATACGCCCACCTTTTTTGACTTTTCCGCTCTTATTCCTTGTCCAAAATTTTTTGTATGTAACTTTTCTCTCGCCCAGAAGATTTTTGTGCACCCTCTCTTATTTGCTTTTGACTTGGTCCAAGGGTTGAACCAATTCAAAGTAATTAGAGTTTTGAATTTAACTCAGTTTGTTGGAGGTTGGAACTAATCCAACCTTATCTGCTTCCCATGAAGGAACCAGATATAGGATTTTACAGGTAGATCTTGAAACTTTTTCAAAATCTTACAGCAAATGACTTAAATAAATTTAAAATTTATTTAAATAATCATATGAACATCTAGATCTTAGATCTATTATATGATTAAAGCATGTATTAAATCAAAAATTAAAATCAAATAAGAAAGAAAAAGGTTGATCAAATCAACCTAGATCTACACTACATCAAATACAGGTATGATGTTTATAGATCAGATCTATTACCTGAGTAAGTTTAGATGATCTAACTTATTGATCTAGGCTTGAGAATGAAGTCATGAGCCACACATGCATCCGGCCTCTAGGAGTCATCCACATGAGCCTACGATCTCTGATTTGAAGTTCGATGCAGAAAATCAGCACAGCATGCTAGTACTGTGTTGATCCTTCTTCGACGGTTGATCCGATGCTTCCTTCTTCAAAATTTGGACTCTTCAAAGTATGGGAAGGAAGATGAGTGTTTGCTGATCTGAGACTCTCTCAAAAAAAAAACTCAAAAGAAAGGAGGAGAGATTGAAAATAAAACAGCCCTAGAAGAAGACCCTCTTCTTCTTCTCTTTTCTCTCACCTAGACACCTAGTTTGGTGCTTATGGAACCCCCATGCTCAAAGATCCCCTTTCTTTGATTTTTGTACACCCCAAACCTCTCCCAAATCTCTGTATTCCATGAAAAAATTAGAACAAAATTCATCCAATAAATAGGAAAAAGAAAGAGTCCAAGTTAGGTCAAATTTCTAGACTAGGAATATCCAAACATGGGAAGTTGTTAGGGCACCCAACTCTTGGGTGCCTCCTACATAATTTTTGGCATAGACCAGCAAGGGAGGGCACACAAAAAAAGAGATTATTTTTATGAAATAAAAGAAGAATTAATTAAAAGAAGGGGCGGCACTCAAGGAAAGTTGTTTTCGTCAATAAGGATTCCATCTCATAGAATCTTAAACAAAACCAATTTCTCTTTTGACTTGGTCTTTCACCTAACTTCCAAATATGACTTGGAGGGGGAGAGGGGGCATGAAAATTAGGAAGAAAAGAATTTTTCACGAAAAATACCTAAAAAATAGGGATGGGGAGTGTTGGGACCAAGGTGGTGCAAGGAGATAGGGAGTCCTAGTCACACTAGGACTCCTATTTTGACTTGGTCAAATAAGATCTTTTAACCAAATAAAATCAAGATTAAACCAATCCAATTAAATAAGACCCTAACTCATTTAAGAACTTAATTAAATTAGATTAAATCAATTTAATTCTGATTTATTTTCTAATCAAATTAGAAAATTGGGTTAATCCGAGTTCTAGTTAGATTAGGACTAGTTCTTCCTTGCACTTGGCTTATCTAATAAACCAATTGAACTTGATCCAATCAAGTCCAAATCAAATCAAATTAAATCATATTTAATTAGACTTGATCTCAGTCTATTGGCCTAATCAAATTAAGTTAATTAACAATCCAATTGCTAATCGATCCTCCTGCAATACTTGCACTAGGTTAAACACCAATCGTATTGATTGTTTAATCCTAGAATGATTTTTAATCATTGATCAACCATCCAATCAGATCATAAGCTCTAATGTGTATGACCTCATTAGTCCAAACCTAAGTCGGTAGCATAGAAATAAATTTCTATACCAATCAAAGTGACCATCTAGCAATGATATCCGACGATGGGATAGGTCAAAGGTATAGAACACCATCCTTAGAACCCATGCGGATATAGTTTTCATATAACTCATCCCCTTGACCATAATGCTCGTAGGACACATTAGAGTTCAACTGTCAACTCTAATCAGGTTGTCCACATTGTATTTTAAAATACCAAATTCATCTGATGGATTATCCTAACCAAGATTTTGCTATATTGAAATACAGTGATATATTCTTCTCCAACTCTTGGAGTGGTTAATTCCATCTTGATCATACTCTGACTTTGCAAGTACTTGACTATGCCCAGAAGTCTTCCATTACTAAATTAGAAATTTAGTTAGTCTGGTACCAAAACACAATGAGTTGCTTGCAAGCCACTAAGGTGATCTTAGGTCTAAGGGATACTTATACCTATATCCTATCAGAGATATTCTCGACAGTAGAATGCTCTGGAGATGATCATATTCAATGATAATATATCCATACATTTCACCTGTATGCCATACAGTGTCCTCATGCACCTTGGTTAAGAGGACAACCAACCTATATGGCATATAGCAACCTATGCTCGATAGATGCTATCATCCTAATTAATAGCCTATCATTTGATCGTGAACAAATTTAAAGACTAATTGATAAATCCTCTTTTTATCGAAACTAAATAGTCCTAAGAACTTCATCTCAACAATGGAATTCATTAGAAGATGTAAACTAAATAGTCTTAATTAATAGCCTTCGGTTCCTTTGCTTGAGCTATGGCGCCAGTGCTATTGCAATAGAGCAGGACTGGACCATCAATGGAGCGTGCTAGTCTAAGCTCGGTGATGAACTTTCTCAGCCACATAGCTTTCTTTGTTACATCTGATGTTGCCATGTACACTGCTTCGCAAACAAAGTCAGCCACTATATGCTGCTTAAAATTTTTTCAGTAGATGGCTCCACCATTTAGAGTAAAGATATATCTCGATACACTTTTACTATCCTCATGATCAGATTGAAAGCTGGAGTCCATAAACCTCAGAGGCTTTAGATCTGACTCACCATAAACCAACCATTAGTCCTTAGTATTTTTCAAATACATAAGGATGGTTTTAACCACCTTTCAGTAATTTTCTTTAGGGTCAAACTGGTATCTACTCACCACTTCTAGTGAGTATGCCATATCTGATCTCGTACATGTCATTACATACATAATAGATCTCACTATCGAAGTATATGAAATTCTACTCATACGCTCTCTCTCTTTAGGAGTTATCGGACCATCCTTCTTAGAGAGAAAAATTTCTTGGCCTATTGAAAGATAATCCTTTTTGAAATTCTCCATGCTGAACCACTTCAGCACAGTTTCTATATACATGGATTGGAATATACCAAGCATCCTTTTAGATCTATCCCTATAGATTTTCATCCCTAGGATGTAGGATGCTTCACCCAAGTCCTTTATGGAGAACTATGATGACAACCAAACTTTTATTCCTTATAGTGCAGAGATGTCATTCTTGATTAAGAGAATATCATCCACGTACAAGATAAGAAATACCACTGCTAGACCATTTGCCCATTTGTAAATGCAGGGTTCTTCTCCATTCTTAATGAAGACATATGTTTTGATCACTTTATCAAAATACATGTTCCAATTCGGAGATGCCTGCTTCAATCCATAAATGGATCTCTAAAGCTTGCACACCTTGGACTTATCTGTGGATGTGAACCCTTCTGGTTGTATCATATACACCTCTTCGATCAGCTCTCTATTTAGAAAAAGCTATCTTCACATCCATCTGCCCAATCTCATAATCTAGATGGGCAGTAATAGCAAGCATGATCCAAATGGACTTGAGCATTGCCATAGGGGAGAACGTCTCATCATAGTCAATACCATAACATTGACGATATTCCTTGGCAATCAGATGGACTTTATAGGTCTCCACCTTTCCATCTGCACTCTTCTTTCTTTTGAAGACCTATTTACACCCAATGGATTTAACCCCTTCAGGTGAGTCAACTAATGTCCATACATCATTGACCTTTATGGAATCCATTTTGGATCTCATGGCATCTAGCCATTTCTTAGAGTCGGGTCTCTGCATCGCATCCATATTAGTGATCGGGTTCTCATTGTTCTCATCGAGTTTGATGGGATCACCATTCTGAACTAAGAATCCATAGTATCTATCTGGATGGTGGGGTACTCTGCCTGATCGCCTTAATGGTGTGAGTTCACTAGGCTTCGGATCTGATCTGATCAAATCTGACTTAGGTTCAACATTCTGTATTGGACTTTCTACCTGTTGAACTTCATCAAGTTCAACCTTAGAGGCAATAGTTTCTTCATCAAGAAACTTCTTTTCCAAAAAAATTGCCCTAAGACTGATGAACACCTTTTGTTCATCAGCATGGTAGAAATAGTATCCTTTGGTCTCTTTTGAGTATCCTATGAATATACACTTGTCAGACCTAGGTCCAAGTTTGTCTGTAATTAACCATTTGACATAAGCTGGGCACCCCCAAACCCTAAGGTGTGAAAGTGCTAGCTTACGCCCTATCCATATCTCATATTATGTTTTTATAGTCTTACTTGGAACCCTATTTAATAGATAACAATCTGATTCGAGTGCATATCCCCAGAAGGATATCGACAAGCTGGCAAATGCCATCATGGATCGGACCATGTCTAATAGAGTCTGATTCCTCCTTTCAGACATATCATTATGTTGTGGTATTTTAGGAAAAGTTCATTAGGAGAAAATTCCATTCTCTCCTAGATATGTGAGAAACTCATCAGAAAGGTATTTTTTTCCTCGATCAGATCGAAAAGTTTTAATACTCTTTTTAGTTTATTTTTTTACTTCACTTCGGAATCGTTTGAATATTTCAAAAGAATCCAACTTATGTTTCATCAGATAGACATATCTATATCTAGATAGATCATCTATGAAAGTGATGAAGTAGACATATCCATCTCTAGCACTTGTGCTCATTGGTCCACATACATCAATATGTACTAGACCTAAGAGCTCATTGGCTCTCTTACCTTTTTCAGTGTAAGGTGACTTGTCATTTTACTAAGAAGACAGGACTCACAGGTTGAAAGTGATTCACAATCATTAACTTCGAGGATTCCCTCCTGAGTCAACCTATTTTTTCTGTTCTTATTTATATGACCTAGCCTACAGTGCCATAAGTAGATATCTGATACACTATCTAATCTAGGGTGCTTGCCAGTAGAATAGACTACAAAATAGGCTATGATAACATATATACACCACTATTAAATTATCCATAGAAAGCAGTAACATCATTCATAATGACATTACAAACTCAATTTTTTATTGAAATTTCATAATTGTTCATGGCCAAAAAGCCTACAGAAATGATATTTTAAAAAAAATTAGGATAGAAATGACAATCACTAAGAACAATAGTATGAGATTCAAATATGAGTTTCAAAATTCCTAAAGCTAGAACTGAAACTGATCTTCCATCTCCTACGTTCAGGAATCTCTCATCTTGCTCAAATCTTCTATTGACCTACAACCCCTGCAACGAATTGCAAATATGGTAAGGGCTATCGATATCCAATACCCAGTTAGTAATATCATAAGTAGAGAAATTACAAGGAGTTATCATATAAATATCTTGTCCAGCAACAGCTTGCTTCTTTTTCTACCTGCTCGGATCCAGGGAGGCAATGTACTAAGGACAGTTCCTCTTCCAGTACCCCCGCTTCTTGCAAAACAAGCATTCGGCTTGACTCTTATCGGGCTTGGTCTTTAGGGTCTGAGCCTGCATAGGTGTCCTAGCATGAACATGCACCTTCTCGGCTTTCTTCTTCTTGTTCTTCTTTTCTTTTCCAAAGGATCGAGAATGAGAAGTCGAACCTTCCACTAAGTTCACTGACTCCTTATGGAGTTGGTGATCCTTCTCAAAGTTCTAAAGTAACCCTAGTAACCCATGGTAGTCTACTTCAGGCTTTGACATTCTATAATGTGAAAGAAATGGGAGATAAGACTTGGGTAATGAGTTCAGTATTACATCTTTCCTAAGTTGTTTGTGCAAGGAAAAGTCGAGTTTGCTCAAGCGCTCTATCAGCTCGATCATGTACAATACATGATCAGTGACAGAGGCACCATCCCGCATTCTAACGTTTAAGATGGCACAACAAGTCTTGTGCCTCTCAACGTTATCGGGTGTGCCAAAAGAATCCTCCAACACTTGGAGCATTTTATTTGTCTGAATTGTCTCAAACATGCGACTGAACTCATCATTCATCGCAGCCAGCATAATGCAGCACTCTGTGGTTCGATCACTGAGCCACTTCTGATAAGTATCTCTGACTGTTCCACGTGCATTGATAGTTGGCTCCTCAGGTGCAGGATCCGTCAGCACATATAGGATCCATTCATGCTCCAGGGCAATCTTCAACTTTCAGTACCAGCCACTGAAGTTGGATCCCCCTAAATTATCATTGTCCAACAATGATCGAAGCGATAGAGAAGTGGCTATGTCTGCACAAAGAAAAACCAAAATCTAATTAGTAATTGATTTATTAAACCTAAAGATTTGGACTTTAATCAAAAAGTTTCTCCCACTATTTTATTCGAATTGATAGCCTTTACCTCCAATTCGAGAAATTATCCTAATTCCTTAGTGGGTACTAGAATCCACATAGACTATATACAAGCCCAACATTGGTTGGCCCACCCATGTACATCTAAGGGTAGGTTCATAATCAATTATTTTTTTAAATAATTTTTAGTAATTAAATTTTGCCCAGGCCCTGATCAGTTGGCTTTGGACTTCTCAGAAAAGGGTCCAGTTAGGTCCAACCATTAACATGACCATACTTGGCCCATCTAACAAATAAATGATCAGGCCCAACTTTGGTTGGCCCATCTGACCACCATTTAGAAAGATGTATCCAAGAGATCATATAATGAATGATAATTTCATCAACCGATAAGCACCACACCTTTGGGCCTCCAATGATTATCCAACTAATGGACCTATTATCATCCACTTTAATGGGAGGCTATGATCCAGTTATCATATAACTATTTTATTTTAGGGACCTAATAATTTTAGAGGATTTATTTATAGAAGTGAGTAAGTCAAATTAACCATCTTGTCATGATCCTCCCACTAACTTCATCAAGTCAGCTTAAGGGAGACCATTAATAGACTGGTCTAGGAGCACCTAAATCAGTCAATCTGATTTACCTAGCTGACATGGGTTAGCTCGAATAGTTAAGCGGTTCGATCAAAACATAATCTCACCAAGAGGCCAGGTAAGTTCGATCAATGGAAGGGTCTGCCAGGCTTGCCTTAGACATCATCAGAAATGGCCAAGTAAGTAGGTTGCTAATTAAAAATCACTGGTCTGGTTTATCTTAGATGCCAACTGGTTTAATTAATTTCAATTAGATCAACCTAATAGTTCGTACTAGACCATGTAGCCAAGAATCAAGTCCATCTTGGGTTTTATTAAAGACATGGACTTGACCAACTACAACTATTGTAATTAATCTAGAGAATCCTTGACCTAATCAAAGACAATAATTGATTAGATTTAGTCAATTCTCTAATTAAGTCCAATCTTTAATCTAATCCTAGGTCTAACCCAATTAATGGACCTAATCTCCACTAACCCATTTAACCCAATGTGTTATGATTTGTCTTAGGATCTTCAATTCACAATCCTAGATCCTAATCAATCAACTTTTTAATTCTCAATTAAGTTTTGGGCTGAGGGTTGGGGTTCGACTTTTTGAAAATGATTATCATGTTTGTAAAATAGTTTTACAACATGGTTCTATTAACTAAGTTACATGTTTGATTTATAATCAATATGCAAGTAAAATAAACATAAAACTACTTTAAATCTAATCTAAACAGGTTCATGTAATTGAAACAGTTTCAATAATAATCAATCATAAATCTCCCTAGATCAAATCTAACATATTTATGATGATTAAAATTATATTAAAGTATTTTTAATCAGATCATAAAATTTCTTAGATTTAACCTAAAATTTTATGATTAATATTTTAGATCAGTACGTACTAGGACAATCTATTCACTATAAGGGATAAACCTTATAGCAGGATAACCTTATGACAGTCCGTGCAATCTAAAATATTTTATTATTATTATTATTTTTAATTTTAAATTTAATAATTAGATTATAAATTAGTTCTAATCTAAAAAATAATATAGATAAGTATAAAAATTATATAATAATAATCTTGCTCTGATACCAATTGAAGAAACAAGATCTAGAATTTCATAGGTAGATCTTAAAACTTTTTCAAGATCTTATAGTGAAAGAATTAAATAAATTTAAAATTTATTTAAATAACCATGTAAATATCTAGATCTCAGATCTATTATAGTATTAAGGTATGATATTAAATTAAAAATTAAAATCAAACAAGAAAGGAAAAGGTTGATCAAATCAACCTAGATCTATGCTACATCAAATGCAGGTATGAAATTTATAGATTAGATCTATTACCTGAGCAAGTTTAGATGTTCTAACTTATTGATTTATTCTTGAGAATGAAGTCATGAGCCGCACATGCATCCTGCCTCTAGGAGTCGTCCACATGAGCCTACGATCTCTGATCTGAAGTCTGATGCAAGAAATCAGCATAGCATGCTAGTACTGTGCTGATCCTTCTTCGACGATCGATCCGATGCTTCCCTCTTCAAAATTTGGACTCTCCAAATATGAGAAAGAAGATGAGAGTTTGCTCATCTGAGACTCTCTTAAAAAAAAACTCAAAAGAAAGGAGAAGAGATTAAAAATAAAACAGTCCTAGAAGAAGATCATCTTCTTCTTCTCTTTTCTCTCACCTAGACACCTAGTTTGGTGCCTATGGAACCCCCCATGCCTAAGGACCCTCTTCCTCTGATTTTTGCACACACCAAACCACTCCTAAATCTCTATATTTTATAAAAAATTTAGAATAAAATTCATCCAATAAATAGGGAAAAAGAAGAGTCCAAGTTAGGTCAAATTTCTAGACTAGGAATATCCAAACAAGGAAAGTTGTTGGGGCACCCAACTCTTGGGTGCCTCTTCCATAATTTTTGGCGTGGACCAGCAAGGAAGGGTGCACAAAAAAGGAGATTGTTTTCATAGAATAATAGAAGAATTAATTAAAAGAGAGGGTGGCACTCAAGGGAAGATATTTTGGTCAATAAGGATTTTATCTCATAGAATCCTAGGCAAAACCAATTCCTCCTTTGACTTGGTCTTCCACCTAACTTCCAAATATGACTTGGAGGGAGAGAGGGGGCATGAAAATCAGGACAAAAGGGATTTTCCATGAAAAATACCTAAAAAATTGGTATGGGGGATGTTGGGACCAAGGTGGCGCAAGGAGATAGGGAGTCCTAATCACACTAGGACATCTATTTTGACTTGGTCAAACAAGATCTTTTAATCAAATAAAATCAAGATTAAACCAATTCAATTAAATAAAATCCTAATCCATTTAGGAACATAATTAAATTAGATTTAATTCTAATTTATTTTTTAATCAAATTAGAAAATTGGGTTAATTCGAGTCCTAGTTAGACTAGGACTAGTTCTTCCTTGCACTTGGCTTATCCAATAAACTAATTAAACTTGATCCAATCAAGCTCAAACCAAATCTAATTAAATTTTATTTAATTAGACTTGATCTCAATCTATTAGCTTAATTAAATTAGGTCAATTAGCAATTTAATTGCTAATCAATATTTTTGCAACACTTGCACTAGGTTAAACACCAATCGCATTGATTGTTTAACCCTAGAACGATTCTTAATCATTGATCAACCATTCGATCAGATCGTAAGCTTTAATGTGTGTGACCACATAGGTCTAAATCTATACTGGTAGCATAGAAATAAATTTTTATACTAATTGAAGTGATCATCTAGTAATGAGACCCGAAAGTCGGATAGGTCAAAGGTGTAGAATACCATCCTTAGAACTCATGCGGATATAGTTTTCATATAATTCATCCCCTTGACCACAATGCTCATAGGATATATTAGAGTTCAACTGTCAACTCTAATTAGATTGTCCACATTGTATTTCAGAATACCAAATTCATCTAATGGATTACCCTAGCCAAGGTTTTGCTATATTGAAATACAGTGATACATTCTTCTCCAACTCTTGGAGTGGTCAATTCCATTTTGATCATACTCTGACTTTGCAAGTACTTAACTATGCCCAGAAGCCTTCCATTATTGAATTAAAAATTTAGTTAGTCTGACACCAAGGCACAGTGAGTTGCTTGCAAGTCACTGAGGTAATCTCAGGTCTAAGGGATACTTATACCTATATCCCATCAAAGACATTTTTGATAGCAGAATGCTCTGGAGTTGGTCACGTTCAATGATGTTGTACCCATACATCTCACCTGCATGCCATACCAGTATCTCCACATATCTTGGTTAAGAGGACAACCAATCTATATGGCATATAGTGATCTATGCTCGATAGACGCTGTCGTCCTAATTAACAGCCTATCATTTGATCGTGAACAAATTTAAGGACTAATCGATAAATCCTCTCTTTATCAAAACTAAATAGTCTTAAGGACTTCATCACAATAATGGTGTTCATTAGAAGATGTAAACTTATGATAAAAAAAGATGCTAAATTTTTTTTCATTAATTAATAAATTAATTATAATATCTCAATCATCAATAGGCTGATGATTGGCTTTGGAACATAATTTTCAACATCCCACACATTTTCTTTTGTTTGTCGAATATTTTTTGAAGAAATAAAAATGTGTGAATATGGAAGGAGAGTCCTTCTACGTGTTAAATACATGGGATGAGGCGTTGGATAAGGATAAGAGGCTCATTTGATTTTTTAAATCAAGTGAGTGGTTAAAACCTTCCAACCACTCGACCCTTATCTTTTTTCACATGCTTTTTCCTTGGTATTCATGTCAATAAATTATGAGAATTTTTTTTTGTGCACAAGAAAGGGTTAGAATTATGTGGTAAATATTTTGGAGTAATTGGGCATTATTTTTGGGCGAAAAAAATATTGAAGTGAAGGTGAGTAGGGTCCTGCAGCATTTTATTTTTTCCTCATACCTCTCTTCTCTTCTGATTTTCACCTCTAAGAATACCTAATTTTTAGATATGATATAAATAAGGTTTATAGATCTAAAAGTCATCTTTCTATAAAAACTTGTTTCATAGAGAAACTTCATACAAAGAGGGCATGATAAGAATTTTAGTGTGTTAGGATTTTTAGGCCGAGTAAAATCCTAGTTTTGGAAATTTGGGTTCGGGTGGAGAGATCGTGTGCTGTGAGCATAGGATCGTCACCAAATTTGATACACCTCTTCATCATCCTCCAATATTTATGTTCTGGTGTTTTAGAGTATCTAAAAAATCAAAAAATATATAATCAATTGGATCGATCATGATCCACCATCGAAGGCTCCGATGAGGAGCTAGCACTCCGGTGGAGCTGGTCGGGACCAGGAGCTCCGTGTGGACCATCCATAGAAGCCAGATGAGTATGCGGCTATAGCATAACACCACAGTTCCTTTCAATGGATTCAGATCATGAAGATCAGCTACCCACGAAAAGGTATCAAGTTTTGAACTCGTATCGATCAGCAGATTCGATTTGCTGATCGAATGCATTTTATTTTTCTATCACATATTAGCATGTTTAGATCTTGAGTAAGGTTCATTTGATATGATCAATGCATGCATAGTATTAATTTTAGATTAATATTTATTTTTACTACTATTTTATTCAAAAAAATTTTAAAAATGCATGCTTAAACCCTACACGATATCCTTAAGAAAAGACTACATTCACCTATCCATTTGGAACCTTTGCCATAGGCGCATGCCCTTTGGGTTATGCAATGCACCAGTGACCTTCCAAAGATGTATGATCAATATTTTTTCTAATATGATTAATTGATTTCTCAAAATTTTCATAGATGACTTTTCTATCTTTGGCCACACCTTCTCTGAGTGTTTAGATCATCTGAGACTTATCCTAAAGAGATGTTTAGAGAAGCACTTAGTTCTCAATTGGGAGAAATGCCAATTCATGATTAGAGAGGGTATAGTTCTTGGCCATATAGTTTCAAAAAAAGAAATTGAAGTAGACAAAGCCAAGGTAGATCTGATTGCAAGTCCTCCACCATCCAAATCTATCAAGAAAATCCATTCATTTTTAAGACATGCTGGATTCTATAGAAGATTCATAGCCAATTTTAGCAAAGTGGTTCACCCATTGACCAACTTGTTAGCAAAGAAAATAAAATTTGAGTTCACTTCTGAGTGCCTAGAATCTTTTGAGTTCCTTAAAAGGTCATTTCAGCTCTCATTATTCATCCATCTATCTGGATTGAATCCTTTGAACTCATATGCAACGCGTCTGATCATGCTATAGGCGTAGTTTTAGGTCAAAGGATTGATAAGTTGCCTAGAGTTATGTACTATGCCAGTAAAATCTTAAATGATGCACAGCTTAATTATACTACCATAGAAAAGAAGTCCCTAGCCATTGTCTTTGCCTTTGAAAAATTTAGGTCCTACTTGGTTGGATCCCACACTATTGTGTATACTGACCACTCATCCATTAGACATCTCCTTGCAAAGAACGATGCCAAGGCACGCTTAATTCGATGGATCTTACTCCTTTAAGAATTTGACCTAGAAATCAAGAACAAGAAAGAAATAGAGAATACAGTAGCTGATCACTTATCCCGAATCATAGTCATAGCATCTAATGAACCACCTATCAATGAATTTTTTCCTGATGAGCAACTCATGTCGGTGTCCACTGAACCATGGTATGCTGATATTGTTAATTATTTAGCCATTGGTAAAGTTTCTTCCCACTGGACCACTCAGGACAAGCATAAATTCTTTGCCCAAGTGAAGTATTTCATTTGGGATGACCCATACCTTTTCAAATAGTGTCTTAACCAGATCATTAGGAGGTGTGTCCCAGATAATGAGGTTAGAAGTATTTGATCTTTCTGTCATGACCAAGCATATGGTGGTCACTTTGCATCCAAAAAGATAGTTGCAAAAATCCTTCAATGTGGATTTTATTGGCCAAACTTATTTAGAGATGCACACGAGTATTGTAGAAGTTATGCTCAATGCCAACAAATGGGTCGAATCACTAAGAGAAACATGATGCCACTTAATCCAATCTTAGTGGTCGAAATGTTTGATGTATGGGAGATTGATTTATGGGACCATTTTCAAACTCCTTTAAAAATGAATATATTTTAGTAGCTGTTGATTATGTCTCTAAGTGGGTAGAAGCTATTCCTTGTAGATCAACTAATAGCAAAGTGGTCATTAAGTTTCTCAAAAAAAATATTCTCTCTCGTTTTGATACTCCTAGAGCAATTATTAGTGATCAGAGGACATACTTTTGCAATCGATCCTTTGCTGTATTAATAAAAAAATATAATATCATGCACATGTTGGCTACACCATGTCATCCTCAAACTAGTGAGCAAGTAGAAGTATCCAACAGACAAATCAAATAGATCTTAGAGAAAATTGTTAATGCTAATAGAAAGGATTGGTCCTTGAAACTCTAGATGCACTCTGGGCATACCGCACTATCTTTAAGACCAACCTATGCATGTCTTCTTATAGGATTATATTTGAAAAATCTTGTCACTTGCTTGTTGAGCTAGAATACAAAGCCATGTGGGCTATCAAAAAATTAAATTTGGACTTGGACGCGGTTGAGAACCATAGAAAGCTTTAGATTAATAAATTAGAAGAACTTAGAAATGAAGCTTATGAAAATGCCAGGGTGTATAAGGAGTGAATAAAAGTATTTTATGATCAAGCAATTCTTAGAAAATCTTTTACTCTTGGACAGAAAGTTCTCTTGTACAATTCGAGATTACACCTATTTTCTGGAAAGCTAAGATCTAGATGGACAGGACCTTTCTTAGTTAAAAAAAATCTTTTCGCATGGGGCAGTAGAAATCGAAAACCTAAGCAATGATGCTGTGTTTAAAGTAAATGGTTAATGATTAAAACCATTCTTAGAATTACCCACTAAAGTTATTGAGGAAGCCATGGTTCTCTATGAACCAACATATCTCGATTGATCTATCTAGTCTGGTGAAGACTTTAAACTTAGCACTCCTGGAAGGCACCTAAGACCCCTGGATTGGTTGGAATAGATCTAAAAGTTATTGTGAAATCAGATCTAAATCTGATTGGTTGGAATAGAGACCCCTGGATTCCTCCTTAGAGGGCACCTAAGACCAGTCAAACTAGATTCTTAGTAGAACTCTGATTGGAATCCAAAAGGGAGGTGGAGTCCTTGTCCAACAAGGACTCCTAGGCGCCTCCTACTTGGGCTCACGCCACCCTTGGCGTGCGCCCTTCTCCTTGCCAGGTTCTGGCAGGGGGACAGGCCCCCACCAGCTCTCCAATAGGTGCATGACATGTGGTCAAAAGTCAAAGGGTCAATGGTCAACATTTGACCAGTCAAAGGTAGACTTTTGACCAAAGTCAAAGAACAAGAAATGGCAGGTAATGTCTTATAAAATAAGACAACCTTCTCTAACTTGGACAACCTCCAGTTAGACCATATGAAGGCCTCTGATTGAGCACAAACTCCTTTGGCTCAGTCAGGACAACTTATTTGTGATAGTAAAAGAAGAACGTTAGGTTCAATCGAGTGCTAGCACGATTTCCTTGAACCTAATTGAATCTCATTCAGATCAATTGAACTAGATCAGTTCAATTGATGATCACCAGATTCAAACCCTTGTTTGTATGACCCAGTTAGGTTCAGTTCTGTATGGTAATGGGATATGTCATGATCTCTATCATAGACATCATCGAAACTCCTTTCGATGGATCAGAACTCTTCTAATTCGAACAGCTAGAATGATCGATCATCTAAATCATTCTAATTGCTCCCAAAATCCACCAGTGACACCTAGCAGTATATGGTAGCAACCCATCAGAGCTGAATGTGAACCTCTTGTTGCAGCTACCTGTTTGATTCAGTTCTTCTATCTTGAGCCCCGATCAGATTAGGGTTAAGGTAAACTCGTCAAACCCTAGTCTCTATCATATGATATAATCATTCGATTCGAGTCCAATGTGAAAACCTAAATAGAAACTCTTTCTATTATTTCACTCTGCCATGGCCATGGGCTTCAGGACTTGATTCTCATGATTATCATAGTGCTGCTCCTCTACCACCGAGGTAGATAGATCCCATCTTGATGCAATCCAGTTCCTACAATGAACATGCTATAGCCAACATACACCTCAGGGTTCCATATAGCTAGGAGACCGAGTAATGGTGTAGTCAAACTATAACACCCTCAAGGTGAACTGCCGATGCATCTCAGGTCAAAGAACCAGACACACTGCTGCAGCATCGAGTCAGTCATTGACGAGAAGGTAGACTTCCTAATGACTACTCGAGGTGGTCACGCTCAGTGCCCTCGTTCTCTAACGAGTACCTGTACTTTCGCTCTGGTGTCTCCACACCGTAGACTCAAGACTCATCTACTAAAGAGAAGCGATCGTACACCAACCTTCCGGATCAATCACCATCCTCGTGATGATCCTATGGTCGGGAGCTGTTTATGAGTTAATAATGATTATTCATGTCTTAAATTTTCAACTCTTGAAAATATGAATTATCATTACCATTAACTCAAAGGATGTATCACAGACACTAAATACACAGGTGTGATAGAAAATAACCCATTTCATTAATTATAGTCAAAATTATAATTTTGCCCCTAGAAGTGTATTACAAGTGTCAGCCAATTCTGACTTCTAGGGCACATATATCTAACACCTATATAGGATGGTGGACTCAATGGTTACAGATAGTGCAGAGATGTCTGTAGCAGCATAGGAGGAACAACTAACCTACAAGCTATGGGACTATTATATGGGTCACATAAGTGACAAGGGGCTCACAGAGTTGAGTAGGAGAGGTTTGATTCTAGCACTCAAAAATGAAGAAGATGACCTATGTAAGCCTTGTATCTATGACAAACATCATAGAGTTATATTTACCAGTAGTACCAAGCGAAGTGAAGCTATCTTGGAGCTAGTTCACTCAAACGTATGGGGACTAGCACCTGTTGCATCTCAAGGTGGAGCAAGATATTTTGTCATCTTTATAGATGACTTCTCTAGGAAGGTATGGATATATCTAATCAAGAAAAAATTAGATATTTTTGCTTAGTTTAAAAAATTGAGAGTTGAGGTGGAGAAGGAGATAAGGCAGCCAGTGAAGTATTTAAGGTCTGATAATGAAGAAAAATATGTTAGCCTAGCATTCAGAAGATACTATGAGAAAAATGGCATAAAATGCTATTACACAATGAAGATGACCTCTTAGCAGAATGGTGTCATGAAAAGGATGAATCAGATACTGATGGAGAAGGCTAGGAGCTTGAGGCTGCAAGCATCACTGCCCAAATCCTTTTGGGGTGATGCTCTTACTTATTCTTGTTTTCTTGTTAACAGGTCTCTCCATAGAAAATTGAATAAAGGACTTTCAGAAGTTGTCTAGAGTGGGAAGAAGGTGGAGCTAGGAAACCTGAAGGTATTCGATTGTCCTGCATATGTTTTGATAGAAGAAGTCGAGAGGAGCAAGTTAGACCCAAAGTCATAAAAGATGATATTTATTGGATTTTCATGAGGTGTGAATGGTTTCTTACTGCAGGATTCACAATCCCAGAGGAGTATCATTAGTTGGAATATGATATTTGATAAGAAGAGCATCGTGTTGAAGCTAGAAAGTGTAGATGAAGTTGTTAAGACAACATAGGGTAGCATGGGACTGTTCTTGGTATAGGTGATTTGCCCTCAACATCAACCTCGGGTCATGTTCAGTTTAAGATGGAGTTGGGCAGGCATGGTGATGAATCTATTGAGTTTCAATAAAGAGAGCAATCTATCCTAGAAGAGGTGCAAAGATAGCCATAGGCAGTAGACTTGCAGGATACCGCAAGAGGAGTAGCACTGCACAAACCAAAGTGTACTCTTCTCAAATTGGTGTGATATGGCATTGATGAGACTATCTCTTATGCTCTCATCACTACCAATGGAGATCTAGAGAGCTTTGAGGAGGCCATGAAAAGTTTGGATCGAGAATCATGGATGTAGGCTATGATGGAGGAGATGGAGTCTCTCAGGAAGAACCAGACATGATAGTTGATGGATCTACTGGATGATGCTCGACCAATTGGCTCCAAATGAATTTTCACCAGAAAAGAAGCACCTTCAGAGCAAGATGGAGTGAGGTACAAGGTGATAAGTGATAAAAATACACTAATAAAAGTATTAAATTATAAAATAAATTAATTTATTTTTAAGAAATTGATATTTTTATTAATCTTATGTAGCAAAGAAGGCTACCAATATGAAGTTCTTATTTTTCTGGTTCAGATGAAACAAGTTTCAAGCAAAATGGACTCCAAATGAGCCCGGAATTGAATTTCAAAAAAAAAATTTATCGACCGATCCAGACCGAACTGGCTCAGAACCAGACTGGCCTGACCAAAGAACTGGCCGCCCACTAAACTGGCCCGCTAATGCCCCATTGACGTTAGAAAAATCATGGTGCACGGTGGACCGCTATAGTAACCAAGGTGAGGGCATTCCGAAAATTTTACATAGAGCGGCGTATCTCGATTGGCTGAAGGAAGTGGCGGTCTACGCAATGCCAGGCTCACGCATGGTCTACAAAGGGCATTCTAGAAATTAGGCATGATCGAACAGCTACTGACAGTTGGGTTTGGATCGAATGGTCAACTTCTATGTGCTGACAGACGGCGGATGCGACTTCTGATCGAGATCCAATGGTGCAGACGCATTATCGGGTTTACCTAAGCTACAGGAGCTCTTTGGATGAGATCCGATAGTCCAAATTTCATCATCAAGATGATCAAATGGCTGCTATTAGATCCAACTGTAACTAAGTTTTATAAAGGGTTTTAGAGTGATTTTTGATGCATTGGATGCTAATCTAATCGCCAGAATTATCCTGGGCTTTATTTAACTTGTTTAAGGAGTCTAAAACCTAGTTTTAAGGGGATTCCTACTAGAAATCTTTCTCTTAGGGCTATAAAAAGCCTGCTACCGATCAAAAAGTAGAGAACCTAAGTAGAGAGCCTAAGTAGAGAACCTGTATAGAGAGCCTAAAGAATAGGAAACAAAGAGTTGAAAATAAAAAGAAAATAGGGAGAAATAGAGAGATGGTTTAGGGAGAGAAGAGAAAGAGCTTTTATTTTTGTTATTTTTCTTTCCTCTTCTTTTCTTCTTCTGAAGACTGGTACACGAGCGGCTTTTTTCTTCATCAAGTTCTCCAAACCAAGAGCAATGGACGATCAATTTCAGCTAACAAATAGTCTAATTTCTTCATACTTTTTATTTTATTTAATATTTTGTATCTTTTTTCCATGAACTAAATTTTATTTTACTAAGGCTAAGGTGTAGCCACTCTTTTTGATACAAAATTTAGTATGATTTATTTTTAATTTTTAATTTTATTCATGAGGAGTATATAGATCTAATCTTAATGCTTTTAGATTACTAGCCATCTTCTAATTGATCTGATGAACATAGATGATACAGACCAAGTACGTCTATGTTATTGCATCTTGATATATATACCTTGTATTATGAATCGATTTAGAATTCATATGCATGTGGAAATTTTAGTGCGCTTTGGACACAGCGTATTTTAATTAGAGGATTTCACAAAACTTAATGCATTGATATTTATTTAAATTATATCTGGATCAAAGGATAGTTAATAAATATTGATAGTTTTGCTATGCCTGGACCAAAGGAGAGTGAATAATCTAGGAGACTCCACCATCACATGAAATAAAATTAACTCAATAACCTGAATATTGTATTGATTGAGTTGGTGAATCGATTGCCTTAGTAACCTATTGCTCTTAAGTTTAAAACCCTAAAAATTATACATTCTCTATTTTCTTACAATTTTTTTATTATTTTTTTATTTCTTTTTATTTTCTTAAATCTTATAAATCAATAATCTAAATAAAGTTTAGGAAAGAGCTTTTCAGTATTTATTTTTCAATCCTCTAGGGATGATACTCTACTCACTTACTTTATTAATTGATCGACTGGTGCACTTGCCATAGCCATAGATTAGCATGCATCAAGTTTTTGGCACCATTGTCAGGGATTGTGTCTAAAATAATATTAAAATTTTGATCCTAGCTTTACTTTAGAATTTTATTTTTAATTTTTGTTCTTACTTTATTTCTAGATTTGATCGATGCATGACACGTACTAGACATAGTGACTTACTACCTTTAGATCTAGAAATTGAAAGGACCATCAGAAAAATATAGCAAGAAAGGAACATGGTAGTTAAAAATCCTAACGACATCAATCTGGGATTGGATATGATGATCGAGGGATGACAAGAAGCTAGTTAAAAATCCTAACGACATCAATCTGGGATTGGATATGACGATCGAGGGACGACAAGAAGCTATTCGAGTGGCACATCATCCATTAAATGATTACATCACACCATCTATAGCCGATGTAGCTTCGAGCATCAAGAGACTACCTGTGCGAGCAAACAACTTCAAAATAAAATTGGCGATGATCCAGATGATTCAATCAACTATCCAATTTAGTGGACACATGAATGATGATTCGAATGCCAATATTTCTAGCTTTCTTGAACCTTATGATACTTTTAAAATTAATGGAGTGTCGGATGATGCTATTAGATTAAGGTTATTTCCTTTCTCTTTATGGGACAAAGCTAAAAATTGGCTTCATTCTCTTCTTGTAGGTTCTATCACAACTTGAGATGCCCTAGCCCAAAAATTCTTAGCCAAGTACTTTCCACCTTCCAAGACTGCCAAGATGCACAATGATATCACTTCTTTTATGCAGATGGACATGGAGACACTATATGAGGCTTGGGAGCATTTTAAGGAACTGCTAAGGAGATGTCCATATCATTAACTATTCGTATGGCTTCAGGTATAAATTTTTTATAATAGTTTATCTCCTACTAATCGTTCTATGATTAATGCAGCAGCAGGAGAAACCATTAATCAAAAAATGAAGGAAGAAGCCTTCGCTTTGATCGATGAGATGACATCAAATAGGTATTAGTGGCAAACAGAATGCATGATGCCGAGAAGACCAGTAGCTGTGTAGGGTGTAGATTGTGTGCCAACCTTACTAGCTAAAATTGCAGCCCTTAGAGCCGAAGTCAACAACTTGAAGGGAACAACTATGCATGTTCAGAGCATCACTTATGATCTGTGTAGAGGAGGATACGATACGAGCAACTGCCAGACAGATAATCCTTTTGCTAAAGCTATTGATATAGCTAATTATGTTGGTAATTTTTTTAGGCCATAATAAAATAATCCCTACTCCAACACATACAATCAAGGGTGGAGGCAGCATCCAAATTTCTCGTAGAACAATCAAAATGCAGCACAACAGCCACCCCTAGGGTTCCAAGTACTTGAAAAGAAGTCCAACATGGAGGAGCTTATGGTCAAATTCATGCAAAACCAAGAAGCAACTATAAAAAATTTGGAAGCCAAGCTTAGGCAGGACTAAGCAGTAGTAATTCGAAACTTGAAGATGCAAATAGGTCAAATAGCTAAGATAATCTTTGAGAGACCTCAGGGATCCTTGCCTAGCAACACGGAGATCAATTCAAGGGAGCAAGTCAATGCTATCACCCTAAGAAGTGGTAAAAAACTGAAGGAGCTACATTAGAAGAAAGAGACTGAAGAGCCAGCTACAAACAAGGAACCATCAACTAAAATTCATCAGTCACCAAAACCATCAGTAGATGGATGGTCTCCAGGTATAAAGTTTGCCGATCCAAATGTGAAGCCCTATGTGCCACCACACCATTCCTAGAGAGACAAATATAGCATCCAGATAAAGAATTTTCTAACTTTTTTAAAATTTTAAAGAATTTACATATTAATATTTCTTTTGTAGATGCTATCACTCAAATGCCTAGGTATGCCAAGTTTTGTAAAGAAATTATAACAAATAAGAAAAAGCTGAAGGAGCATGAGAGAATAAATTTGAATGAAGAATGCTCAGCAATACTTCAAAATAAATTAGCATAGAAGCTAAAAGATCCAGGGAGTTTTACTATCCCTTGCATTATTGGTGATTGTATTTTTCATAAAGTTTTATGTGATTTAGGAGCAAGTATTAATCTCATGCCTTTTTCTATTTTTAGGAAGCTGGGTCTAGGAGAATCAAAGCCTACCACTATTACTCTTCAATTAGCCAATAGATCCCTCAAATATCCAAGAGGTATAGTGGAGGATGTCTTGGTAAAGATAAACAACTTTATTTTTCCTATTGATTTTATTGTTCTTGATATGAAAGAAGATTATGATGTACCTCTTATCTTAGGGAGACTTTTTTTAGCTACTGGAGGAGCTTTAATAGATGTTCAATAAGAAAAATTAATTCTTAGAGTCCAAGATGAATAAGTTACTTTTAATATTTTTAAAACTATTAAACATCCTGATGATAATCAAACTTATTTTTTAATTGATATTATTGATAATTCAGTAAATAAGAATTCTGTAGAAAATAGGTTTGAGACTATGAAAACTAGCAATGTCCAATTGAAAGAGAGTTCGACCAAATATGAAAGTATTTTGATTGAGGTGGCACCGGATTGATTCAGTCCAGAACTCCAAGAAAGTCAAGCTGAAGACTATAAATCAGAACTACTAGATAGGTTTTTTTTTTCTTTTTAGTTTTAATCATTTTTTTTTCTTTTATTTTTTAATAATTTATTGTTGCTCTTTTACTGCTTTGGTGTATAATTTTATTTTTGCAGAGAAAAATCAATGAGAACTCAAGCCAAATTTCAAAGCTTTAAAGAATCAGACCGAACCAAATTAGGTGTATTACTTCCTGTCCTTTATTGCATCCTTTATTTTTTTTCTCCATTGAGACAATGTAGAATAAGTTAGGGGGTAGAAAAAAAAATTTTGAAAAAAAAAGCTTTTTAAATCATGTGTCAAGAAGAAAATCTTGAACAAGATAGACTGAAAAAGTGATAAAAGTTAGAAGTATCTGCTAATGAATGTAATGAGTTAAAAAAATAGATTAGTCAGTCAGACTTTTAGCAGCCTACTTAGGTCATCTAAAGACTATTAGGACTTGTAATTGCACATGCACACTAACAAGCCAAAGTACGTATTGGTTATAAGGCTAATTGAGGATTCAATTATCACTAAAAATTGATAATTAATATACATTCTAATCAAAGAAACTTGAATTTAAGGAAAGAGCTACCTGCCTAAAAATAAAGTGCAAAAGATAGAGTATATATGGATTACCCAAAGCTTAGTAACTGGATCTCTGCACCGAGGTCAAGTATGGAGATTCACATAAAATAGTGGAGGAAAGGGTAGGATGCTCAGCACAGATAAAAAAAAAAATGAGGTAATGTGAAAGCTACCTTAATTCATGAGTTTAAAATTGAAAATGTATAGAAATTAATCAAAATAGGTGATAAGAGAGGATACTTTTGTCCTTTAAATTAAATCTGAAATGCTAAGTTAGTCATCATAAATACAAGTGCTGTAGATCTTTGATATACTCTAAGAAAGTTTTTAATTGTATTGACCGTGAAATTTGCTTTTGAAGCTTAATGCTTAGTTAGTGGTATTTTCTAAATTTTTTGATCTTTAATTCTAGCTCTATCTTTATGATGGATGATCTTATTGAAATATTGTATTAAATAAAGCATTGCTAAGGGACTAGCAATGACTAAGTTGGAGGGTGTGATAAGTGATAAAAATACACTAATAAAAGTATTAAATTATAAAATAAATTAATTTATTTTTAAAAAATTAATATTTTTATTAATTTTATAGATAAAAAAGGCTACCAATATGAAGATCTTATTTTTCTGATTCAGATGAAATAAGTTTCAAGCAAAATGGACTCCAAATGAGCTCGGAATCAAATTTCAAAAAAAAAATATATATTATTGGCCAGTCTAGACCGAACCAGCTCAGAACTAGACTGGCCGGACCATAGAATCGACCACCCACTAAATTGGCCTACTGATGCCCCATTGACATCGTGCTGACGTCAGAAAAATCATGGTGCACGGTGGACCGCTACAGTAACCAGGATGAGGGCATTCTGGGAACATAGAGCGGCATGTCCTGATTGGCTGAAGGAAGTGGTGGTCTATGCAATGTCAGGCTCACGCACGATCTATAAATGGCATTCTAAGAATTAGGTGTGATCGAACAGCTGTTGATAGCTGGGTTTTGATCGAACGGTCGACTTCTATGCGCTGACGGATGGTGGATGTGGCTTCCGATCGAGATTCGATGGTGGAGATGCGTTACCAATTTTAACTAAGCTACAGGAGCTTCTTTGGACGACATTCGATGGCCTAGATTTCATCATCAAGATGATCGGATGGCTGCTGTTAGATCCAACTATAACTGAGTTTTATAAAGGGTTTTAGAGTGGTTTTTGATGCATTGGATGCTGATCTAATGGCCAAAATTATCCAGAACTTTATTTGACTTGTTTAAGGAGTCTAAAACCTAGTTTTAAGGGGATTCCTACTAGAAATCTTTCTCTTAAGGCTATAAAAAGCCTACTGTCGATCAAAAAGCAGAGAACCTAAGTAGAGATCCTAAGTAGAGAACCTATATAGAGAGCCTGAGGAATAGGAAACAAAGAGTTGAAAATAAAAAGAAAACTGGAAGAAATAGAGAGAGGGTTTAGGGAGAGAAGAGAAAGAGCTTTTATTTTTGTTATTTTTCTTTCCTCTTCTTTTCTTCTTTTGAAGATCAGTACATGAAATGGCTTTCTTTTTCATCAAGTTCTCCACACCAAGAATAATGAATGATCAATTTTAGTAAACAAATAGTCTAATTTCTTCATGCTTTTTATTTTATTTGATATTTTTGATCTTATTACCATAAACTAAATTTTATTTAACTAAGGCTAATGTATAGCCACTCTTTTTGATACAAAATTCAGCATGATTTATTTTTAATTTTAAATTTTATTTATGAGAAGTATATAGATCTGATCTTAATACTTTTAGATTACTGGCCATCTTCTAATTGATCTGATGAACATAGATGATATGGACCAAGTATGTCTATGTTATTGCTTTTTGATTTATATACCTTGTATTATGAATCGATTTAGAATTCATATACATGCAGGAATTTTAGTGCACTTTGGACGCAGCGTATTTTAATTAGCAAATTTCACAAAACTTAATGCATCAATATTTATTTAAATTACACCTAGATCAAAGGGTAGTTAATAAATATTGATAGTTTTACTATGCTTAGATCAAAGGATAGTGAATAATCTAGGAGACTCCACCGTCACATGAAATAAAATTAACTTAATAATCTAAATATTATATTGATTGAGTTGGTGAACCGATTACCTTAGTAACCTATTGCTCTTAAGTTTAAAATTCTTAAAATTATACACTCTCTATTTTCTTTTAAATTTTTAATTATTTCTTTATTTCTTTTCATTTTCTTAAATTTTATAAATCGATCTTCTAAATAA
This sequence comes from Cocos nucifera, assembly GCA_006176705.1. Lineage (NCBI taxonomy): Eukaryota > Viridiplantae > Streptophyta > Magnoliopsida > Arecales > Arecaceae > Cocos > Cocos nucifera. The sequence goes on along the minus strand of QRFJ01000510.1, from coordinate 455,659 downwards.
GTTTAAATAAGAGCTTTTCAGTACTTATTTTCTAATCCTTTAGGGATGATACTCTACTCACTTACTTTATTACTTGATCGACTGGTGCACTTGCCATAGCTATAGATTAGCATGTATCACAAGGCTAGACTAGTAGCCAAATGGTACTCACAGAGAGAAGAGATTGATTACTCAAAGGTCTTTTCCCCAGTTATCAGACATACATCCATTAGGATGATGTTAAGCATGGTTGTTGCTTATGACTTGGAGCTAGAGCAAATGGACATTAAGATAGCATTCCTCCATGGAGATTTAGAGGAGAACATATACATGGAGTAGCCATAGGGCTTTAGGAAGCTTGAATTAGAGAGAGAGATCTATTTACTGAAGAAATCACTGTATGAGTTGAAGCAGTCTCCTAGATAGTGGTATAAGCAATTTGATACATATGTGAGAAGTATTGATCTTTCCAGGTGTGATCATGACCCGTGTGTATATGTGATATCTCTGAAAGATGAATTTTGGTTATACCTACTCTTGTATATAGATGACATGCTGGTAATATGCAAGAGCAAGGAGGTTGTGCACGAGTTGAAAGGAGCTTTGTCTCAAGAGTTTGAGATGAAGAACTTGGGGCCTGCGAAGAAGATCCTAAGTATGAAAATTATCAGAGATGGAACAAAGAGGCTGCAACATCTATCTCAGGAAGGATATATCAAGAAGATCTTAGAGAGATTTAGAATGAAGGAGGCCAAACCAGCAGAGTTGCCACTTACCGGGTATGTTAGACTCTCTAAGATCATGTCACCACAAACTAAGATGAAAGTTCAAGAGATAGAAAAGGTTCCATATGCTTTTGGTGTGGGAAACATTATATACTCTATGGTATGCTACAAACTGGACTTAGCTCATGCAGTGAGTTAGGTGATCTGGTTTATGGCTCAACCTGACATGGAGGACTGAAGGGTATCTTCAGATACTTGGCATGTTTAGTTAGGATTGGCATCTGCTATGGTCAGCAGGAAGGTGCTGAGGAATATCCTAACATGTCCAAAGAGGCTCGAGGGCTAATAGAGGAGTTTGTCGATGCAGATTTTGATGGAGATGTGGACATTCAGCATTCAACGATAGGTTTTGTGTTTAGCCTGTATGGAGGTTCAGTCTCATGGAGATCATGCTTGCAGTCGATTATGGCCTTATCTACTATCAAAGCAGAGTACATTGGTATCACGGAGGCAGCAAAGAAAGCTCTATGGCTGAAGGGCTTGGTGTTGGAGATGGGATTCCCATAGGATGTAGTTCGGATGAATTGTGATAGTCAAAGTGCTTTGTTGCTTGCACAGAACTTTGTATATCATGCAAGGACCAAGCACATTGATATCAGATACCATCGAATTAGAGAGCTAGTGAAGGATGGTGAAGTGGAGCTGGTGAAGGTTTATACTAAAGAAAATCTAGCTGATGTGCTAACAAAGGTACTTCCATGGAATAGTTATCATAATTATATAGTATCGATGGGGCTGATGGATAGAGCTAAGTGAACGAAAAACCTATTTTCTGGATCAGATTCATTCAGATTTAATTGGATCAGGAGGGATATTTTAAAATTTTTTCTTTAAGATCCTAATCAGATCTGAGACTCCTCAGATCTAATCTTATTGATCTAATAATAAAAATAAAAATAAAAATTAAATCTAATTTAATTATACCTTTATTTTGGATAATCTAATTATCTTGTAATGATCCCGATGTTTGTCTGAGATTCTAGATGTATCCATGCAAGTGCCTGGCCTCTACTGGTATCCACTCGGGCAGGATCTGAAGATCTTCTTCTTCTTAATCAATCCTCCAAAAATTAGATCTAGATCTGATCTTGAAGGTCTTCAAAATGGCTTTTGAAGAACAACCATTTTCTCTTGCAGCAGTGCTATCTTCTTCCTTTCCTGGCACCTTTCACTTGCTTGGATCGCACCTTCTTTATGCCCAAAGTCCCTTAGGCATGGAGAGGAGAGAGAGGACCAGAGGGTGGCATGGAGAAGGAGGGAGAGGAGCTATATGGCATGGGCTAAAGATAGAAGAATTGAATTCTAGGCACAGACAGGGTTTATATAGACCTTATTGCGCCATGCAGTGCCACATCATCCTGGCCAATCACGATCCTTTATGCAATTAGATCTAAATCTGATTGGTGGGATGATATTATCTGATCCAATCAGATTAGAGACCCTCAAAAATCTCCTTAGGTGGTGCCAAGACCGGATCAAACAAGTCTTCTTGGCACCAGACAATTTAATCCATTGAAGCAACTAGAGTCTCATCTGTATGGGACTCCATCTTTTATCCTCATGGGGTGCATGGGGGATAGGTCCCTAGGTTCTCTCCTATGGATGCATGACACATGGATAGATGTCTAAGTATCTAGGGTCAACATTTGACTAATGTTCGAAGACAAGATTTAGCAGGTGACAAAAAATGGTAGGTGTTGTCTCAAATTTATCTCAAAAATTAAGATAACCCTTTTCTGATCTAGACAAGCTTCAGTCAGATCAAGTAAAGGTTTCTGAGTAAGTCCAAACATATTTAGCTCAGTCGAGACAAGCTTTAATGATTGTTAAAGGAGAACATTAGGCTCAATCGTGTGCTAGCACGATTTTCTTGAACCTAATTGATCTTATTCAAATCAATTGAATTGAGTTAGTCCAATTGATGACATCCAGATCCAAACCCTTGTTTGTGTGATCTAATTAGGTTCAGTTCCATATGGTAATGAGATATGTCTCGATCACTATCATCGACATCATCAAAATACCTTCCGATGGATCGAAACTTTTCTGATTCAGACAACTAGTATGATCGATCATCCAACTCATTCTAATTGCTCCCAAAATCCACTAGTGACACCTAGCAGCATATGGTGGCGATCCATCAGAATTGAAAGGAAACCTCTCAGTGTGGTTACCTATGTGATTAAGTTCCTCTATCTTGAGCCCCGACTAGATTAGAGTTAAAGTGATCTTGTCAAACCCTAATTTCCATCATATGAATTAATCATTCAATTCAATTCCAACATGAAAATCCTAATACAAACTCTTTCTATTATTTCACTCTACCATGGCCATGGGCTTATGGACTTGATTCTTATGATCATCATAGGGCTGCTCCATATCTATCGAGATAGATAGATCTTCTATCAGTGCAATTCAATTCCTACAATGAACATGCTAGAGCCAACATATACCTCAGAATTTTGAATGGTTAGAAGATCAAGTTATGGTGTAGTCAAACTATAACACCCTCAAGATGAACTACCGATGCATCTCAGGTCAAAGAACTAGATACATCACTGCAACTTCGAGCCAGTCATCGATGAGAAGATAGACTTCCTCATGACTGCTCGAGGTGGTCACGCTTAATGCCCTTGTTCTCTAATGAGCATCTGTACTCTTGCTTTGGTGTCTCTACACCATAGACTTAAGACTCATCTATCCAAAAGAAGCGATCATACACCAACCTTTTGGATCAATCACCATCCTTATGATGATCCTACGGTCGAAAGTATTTTATGAACTATCATTACCATTAACTCAAGGGATGTATCACAGACACTTTCAGAATATACACTATGATAAAAAATAATTCATTTTATTATTTATAGTCAAAATTAAAATTTTGCTCTTAGAAGTGTATTACAAGTGTCAGCCAATCTGGCTTCTAGGGCACACATATCTAACAAACTCCCACTTGACCAAAAGCCAATTGCCTACAAATCTAAGTCTCATCTTCTCAAGGTAGGCTTCGATCTTCTACTGGCTCAACAGCTTTGTAAGTGGGTCTGCTGCATTGTCTGCCTAGTCGACTCTTTTGACCTCAACATAACCTTTCTCAAGGTAATCATAGATGAGGTGGTATCGTCGCTCGATGTGCTTAGATTTCTGATGAAACCTTGGCTCCTTAGCAAGGGCTATGGCGCCATTATTATCGTAGTATAGAGGAATGACATCTAATGGCATCACTCCAATCTCTGTGGCAAACTTCTTGTACCAGAATGCCTCCTTCGTAGCTTCTGATGCAATGATGTACTCTGCTTCCATGGTGGAATCTGCTATCACTATCTGTTTGGAACTCTTCCAATTGACAGCACCATCATTATACACAAATAGACTCCCAGATGTCGACTTTCGATCATCTATATCGATCATAAAATCCAAGTCTATATATCCTTAGACATGGAGTTCTCCATTACCAAAAACCAATAATATATCCTTAGTTCTTCTCAAGTACTTAAGGATACATTTTACAGAAGTCCAGTATTCTTCATCTGGATTTGACTGATATCTGCTCGTGACACTCAAAGCATGGGCTATATCAAAACGTGTACATAACATGGCATACATGAGGCTTCCTATTGCTGAAGCATAAGGGATCTTGCTCATGCGTTCAATCTCCTCAGGTGTGTTGGGACACATTTTTTTGGAGGGATGAATGTCATGTCTAAAGGGTACCAATCCACCAATCCCCTCTTGAAGTTTTTCATGCTAAACCACTTTAGCACTTCCTCTATGTACATCTTCTGTAAAAGACCTAGCATCCTATTTAGTCTATCTCTATAGACCTTAATTCCTAGAATGAAAGATGCTTCTCCTAGATCTTTCATGGAGAATTCTTTAGATAACCATATTTTAACTATGGTCAACATGAAAATATTATTTCCAATAAGGAGGATATTATCCACGTACAGTATGAGAAAGATAATAGCGCTCCCACTGACTTTTTTAAAAAAACATGGTTCCTCCTCATTCTTGATGAAACCAAATAATTTGATCACATCATTAAAATGAGTATTCTAGCTCTGAGATGCTTGCTTAAGTCCATATATGGACCTTTGCAGTTTGCATACTTTGTAATCAATATCACTGGATGTGAAACCTAGTGGCTGTTCCATATTTCCTCAAGGTATCTATTTAAGAATGCCATTTTCACGTCCATTTACCATATTTCATAATCAAAATAGGCTGCAATATCAAGCAATGTGCGGATGAATTTTAGCATGGCTACTAGCAAAAAGAAATTCTGATTATCAATTTCTTCGCGCTGACTATACCCTTTTGCTACTAATCTAGCTTTGAATGTCTTCATATTTCCATCTGCACCAATCTTTCTCTTGTAGATCCATTTACATCGAATAGGTACTATACCTTCAGGTGGATCTACCAAGGTCCAGACTTAGTTTGAGTGCATCGAGTCAATTTCTGACTTCATTACCTCTAACCATTTCTCGGAGTCGATATCCGATATCGCCTCATCATAGGTTTTGGGATCATCACCATGAACCCCATTATCTACGAGGAACATTTTCTCTACTTTCTTTGAAATAGTATCTAAATACCTCTCAGGAGGATGGAAAATTCTTTTCGATCTACAAGGTGGAGAAGGTAGTGATTATATTGCCTCAACCTGATTTGGTTCTATAGGGTCCTTAGTTCGTAGCTCTTATGAGATTTTCTCCTCGAGCTTGATCTATTTTTCAATGCCACCATCTTGAATAAACTATTTTTCAAGAAAGATGGCATGCTAACTCATAATCATATTATGGTCTTCTGGAATGTAGAAATAATATTCTAATGACTCTTTAGGATATCCTATGAATCGAGCTCTAAAGGACCTATAGTCTAACATGTCCGCTTGTTGTCTTTTGATATAAGCCAAACAACCCCAAATTCTAAGATGACTCAGACTTAGTTTCTTACCAGGCCATATCTCATACGATGTGATAGGAACGGTTTTAAAAAAAATCCTATTCAGTAAATATATAGCAGTTAACAGACTATGTCTCCAAAGAAAATCAAGAAGGTCTGTGAAGCTCATCATGGATTGGACCATATCTAATAGGGGTTGGTTCTTCCATTCTGAAACCCCATTGAGTTGAGGTGTTCCAGGTGGAGTCCATTGAGAGAATATGCCATATTTCTTGAGATAGTTTAAAAATTTCTGACTAAGGTATTCACCTCGTCGATCTGATCGAAGAACCTTAATGGATTTTTCAGTTTGCATTTTCATTTTATATTTGAATTTTTTAAACTTTTCAAAGGCTTCAGATTTATATCTCATAAGATACACATACCCATACCGAGATAAATCATCGATAAAGATTATGAAGTAGACAAAGTTGTCTCTAGCTGGCACATCTAATGGGCCGCACACCTCAGTATGTACTAGGGCAAGTAGATCCATGGCCCTTTCCTCATGTCCTACAAAAGGAAGCTTAGTCATTTTGCCATGAAAACATGATTAACAAATTGGATATGACTCGAATGTCAATGGACTCAATAGTCCGATTTTCTTCAATTTGTTAACCCTATCTTCTGCTATATGATCTAGCCTTAGGTTCCATAGATACCTATCATTTGGACTATCCCTGGGTCATTTTGATCTTATGGCATTCACATTTTGCTTGATACTAAAGATAGATACATCAATATGTAACTGATAGAGACCGTTAATAAGAAAATCACTTGCAATTTTATTTCTTTCATAAAAAATATTATAATGATCCTTAAGAAAACTAATTACATAGCCTTCTTACGCTAAACATAAAATAGAAATCAAATTTCTGCTTGCAGCAGGCACATAATAATAATCCTTAAGCACTAAATCTAAGCCAAATGGTAGTCGAAGAGGATAGGTTCCCACGGCTACAGCAGTAACCCTTGCTCCATTTTCGATGCATAGGATCATCTCACCATCCCTCAGCCTCCTGCTATCCTCAAGATCCTACATGGAAGTGCACAAATGAGCACTAGAACCAGAGTCAAGCACCCAATTGGATGCAGAAGAAATCATAAGGTTAGATTAAAAAATAAGCATACCTCCAGAAGGACCTGTCTCCTTCTTATTCTTCAGGGTGGCTAGGTATGTAGGGCAGTTCCGCTTCTAGTGGCCATCAGTATTACAATGAAAATATTTTTCTTTGTCAACGGCCTTCTTCTTCAGCTCTACCTTCTTTTTCTTTCCACCTTCCATCTTCTGCCTTTTTCACAGACTTCTTCTTCTTTTCAAAAGACTTTCTCTTGGAAGAAGTCAATTTCATAGCAAGTACTGAGCCTTTAGAACCTTTCATAAAAAGCTCAGTAGTAACCAGCATATTCATAAGCTCAACCAGAGTATTCTGAAGTTTATGCATATGGTAGTTCATGATGAACTGCCCATATGCATCAGTCAAGGATTGTAGAATTATATCATTTTACAGATCTTGATCTAAATTCACTCCGAGCTTCTCAAGCTCTTCCAAGTCCTTGATTATCATCAGACAGTGATCTTGGACTGACTGCAATCACGCATTTTTAGTCTTAAATAGTCATTTAGTGATCTGATATTTGGCTGCGCGACTTTGTTCACCAAACAACTCTTGTAGGTGTGCCAACATTTGGTGGGTAGTCTTGATATCTTCATGTTGGCACTGAAGCTCATCAGACATCGAGCCCAACATGTAGTATCTAGCCTTATTATCTTCATCCATCCACTTATCAAGAGATGCTCTCTATTCAGTAGATAGATGAGCTGGTAAGATGGAGGAATCCTGATCCAATACATGAGTCAACTTTTTGAAATTCAAAATAATTTTGAAGTTTTGGAGCCAATCCTTGTAATTGGGTCCGATCAGTCTATGGGTGTCCAAGATACGGGCTAGTGGATTGGATGTAGACAATTTTCTTTTCTTATAGAGAGTCAAAGTTTTTAGTTAGATTTTGTAATTAAGACTTGACCAATTTATTTAGGTGTCTAATTTTTAAACAAATTAGCTCCAACTATTTTCTTGGATCCCTACACTTCCTCTGTAAAGATGTGAAAATCTTCATGATTACAAATTTCTAGTGGGTGGTGCAGTCCCACCAACTGACTCATCACCTCACCAAATAGTTATTGGTGATGAGTTAGTCAATGAGTGAACAACTCTTATCCAATAATTCTCTAATCATGGTGCACCCAGACTTGGTCTCTAATTCATGAATCTCACCATGCCCAAAATATTAATCCACTCCTTAGTTAAGTTAGACCAACTATTTGCATAGATTGGATTCTTAATTGGGTCTCTTATCGTATCCAGAATATTGAGCCCAATCCATCCACCAGCCCATAGCATCCAATGCCTAATAGACATGGTTGCATATTTTTGGTGCAACTGAACCACTGTGACTGGTCGAGAACAATCAAACCCGAGAAGGGCCCATACATCTACAATGGTGGAAAACCTTAGACTTAATCTTTTCTTAGGAAGATTTGATTTAGGTCTCTTTAAACTTGACTTGACATAGCCATAACCATTATGACTAACCTAATGGTATGGGTCAGCTCGGACTATTAGCCATCTTAGATCAGGACTGGACCGATAAATATGGCCAGGTAAGTGAGACCGATGGAAGGGATATGCCATTAACTCAATAAGAACGCATTTGATTTGAGTAGCTCCCAATTAAAAATCAGTCGATCGTATCTATCAAACTTAAAAATTATTTTAAAAAATAATTAATTATGAACCTATCCTTAGATGTACATGAGTTGACCAACTAAAATTGGGCTTATGTGTAGTCTATATGGATTCTAGTATCCACTAAGGAATTAGGGTAATTTCTCGAATTAGAGATAGAGGCTCCCAATTCAAATAAAATAGTCAGAGAATCTTTTGATTAAAGTCTAAATCTTTAGATTTAATAAATCAATTACTAATTAGGTTTGGATTTTCTTTTGTGCAGATATGGCTACTTTTCTATTGCTCTGATCACTGTTGGATAATGATAAGTTGGTGGGACCAAACTTCGATAGCTGGTATCGAATGTTGAAGATAGTTCTAGAGCATGAATGGATCCTATATGTATTGACAGATCCTGCACCTGAGGAGCCAGTCTCGATGCACGTGGAATAGTCAAAGATACTTATAAAAAATGACTCAGTGATCGAACTATGGTGTACTATATTATGTTGGCTACCATAAGCGATGAGTTCAGTCGCAGATTCGAGATGGCTCAGCCAAAGGATATGCTTCAAGTGTTGGAGGATTCTTTTAGCACACCCAATGATGTTGAGGGGCATAAGACTAGTTATGCCATCTTCAATGTCAGGATGTGGGATGGAGCTTCTATCACTCATCATGTACTGTACATGATCAAGTTGATAGAACATTTGACCAAGCTCGACTTTTTCTTGCATAAACAACTTGAAAAAGATGCAATACAGAACTCACTGCCCAAGTCCTATCTTCCATTCCTCACTCATTACAGAATGACAAAGCCTAAAGTAGACTACCATGGGTTACTGTGGTTGCTTCAAAACTTTGAGAAGGATCACCAACTCCATAAGGAGTCGGTGAACTTAGTGGGAGGTTTCTCTTCTTGTTCTCGATCCTTTAGGAAAGGGAAGAAGAATAAGAAGAAGAAGGGCAAGAAGGTGCAAGTTCGGGCTAGGACATCTGTGCAGGGTCAGACCAAAAAGATCAAGCTCAATAAGAGTCAAGTTGAATGCTTTTTTTGCAAGAAGCAAGGGCATTGGAAGAAAAACTGTCCTCAGTACATTGCCTCTCTAGATCCAAATAGGTAAAGAAAGAAGCAAGCTTTTGCTGGGCAAGGTATTTATATGTTAACTCCTTGCAATTTTTATATTTATGATTTTACTAACTAGGTATTGGATAACGATAGCCCTTACCATATTTGCAATTCATTATAGGGGTTGTAGGTCAGTAGGAGATTCAAGCAAGGTAAGAGTTTCCTGAACATTGGAGATGGAAAATCAGTTCAAGTTCTAGCTAATAAAAAATCTGATATTCTGCCACAGGATCGTCCAGATTTGATCCGATCTAAGGTAAATTTTTTTATAAAAATTTCTATAATCTGATCAAATCTAAGAGTTCTTAGATCTAGTCTAGGTGATCTAATATCAAAAATTAAAAATAAAATTAAATTAGATTTAATTTAAGTAACTGATTGGGTAATCTAATTACCCTACAATGATCCTGATCATTCCTGAGATTTTGGAATGAGCCATGCACATGCCTGGCCTCTACCAGTATCCACTCAAGCAGGATCTAGACATCTTCTCCTCACAAATCTTTCTTCAAAAGATTAGATCTAAATCTGATATGTAGATCCTTCATAAAGATCTTGAATGCTGCATGCTCGTCTCACAGACACCGTCGCGTAGATGCTAAATCTTGTGCCAAAATCCTTGGACCTCCTTCTCTAATTGTACCCAAATATTTTAGGCATGTAGAAGAGAGGGAGAGAGAGGATAGAGAGGGTGTGGGATATGAAAGGATGGCAGCAACTTAGGCATGGAATATTATTTCATGCGATGCTTTGCTCTTTGATGTGAGAAAGGATTTTATACTCTAAACCCAGCAACACATAGAGTCCCATTTGACCAAAATAACTAATTTATTTTATTGTTGGGACTCAAGGACTTATTCTCCATGTAGAGAACCAGATTGCATCTAGTTTTTATGCCAAAAATCAATCAAAAAGTGGGCAACATGAGTAGATAAGGAAGAGTCCATTGCACCTATGACTCTTCCCTCAAGAGTTTGATCCAAATCAAACTCTATCAAAACCTAATCTAAGCACCTCCAAAAATTATAAAATTTGGCACACCCAAAGTATGACTCGAGCACTATCACATATCTAAAAATTAGAATAAAATAATTTCCAAAAAAATTTCTAGAAGTATCTGATCAGGTGACCCTCAATTCTCTTAATTAGGTCAACTATTGACCCTAGTCCAATTGCACTAGGAATGAATTTAATTTCTATAATTAATCTGACCTTGACTGATTCCAGTCAGATGAAAATAAACTCATTCAAGATGTAGAAATAAGTTAAATCAAATTTGACTCGATTGTGATGAATCAGAAAGATTACAGAAGGAGAAAGCTAGGCACAATCATGTGCTAGCACGATTACCTTGAATCTGATTAGATCTAATCCAAATCAATCAAATTGGATTAGCTTAATTGATGATATCTAATGCAAACCTTTATTTGTATGATCTAGTTAGGTTCAATTTCATATGATAATGAGACATATCACGATCTCTATCATCGACATCATCGAAACACCTTTCGATAGATCGGAACTCTTCTGATTCATATCATTAGAATGATCGATCATCAAAATCATTCTAATTACTTCCAAAATCCACCAGTGACACCTAGTAGTATATGGTGGTAATCCATCAAAATTGAAAGTAAACCTCTCGGTGTAGCTACCTGTGTGATTAGGTTCTTCTATCTTGAGCTCCGACAGGATTACGATTAAGATAAACTCATCAAACCTAACATCCGTCATATGAATTAATCATTTGATTCCAGTTTGATGTGAAATCCTAATAGAAACTCTTTCTATCATCTTTACACTACCATGGCCATAGGCTTAAGGACTCAATCTTTCTAATGAATCCCCAATTGGTGCAATCCAATTGATATAATAAGCATGCTATAGTCAATATACACCTCAGGATTTTGAATGGCTAGGAGATCGAGTTATGGTGTAGTCAAATTATAATACCCTCAAGATGAACTATCAATGCACCTTAGATCAAAGAATCAGACACACCACTACAACATCGAGCCAGTCATCAATGAGAAGGTAGACTTTCTTATGACTGCTCGAGCTGGTCATGCTTAGTGCCCTCGTTCTCTAATGAGTATCTGTACTCTCACTCTGATGTTCCACACCATAGACTTAAGACTCATCTATCATAAGAAAGCGATCATGTACTAACCTTCTAGATCGATCATCATCCTCATGATGATCTTACGGTCGGGACATTAATAGACTTTTAGATGTTAACTTTCGATCATCTAAGTCAGACATAAAATCTAAGTTTGTATATCCTTAGACCTGGAGTTCTTCATTACCAAAATTTAGAAGCATATCCTTAGTTCTTCTCAAGTACTTAAGAATATATTTTATAGAAATTTAGTGCTCCTCACTTTGATTTGACTGATACCTGCTCGTGACACTCACAGCATGGGCAATATCAAGTCGTGTACATAGCATGGCATACATGAGGCTCTCTATTGTCGAAGCATAAGGGATCTTTCTCATGCGTTCAATCTCCTTAGGTGTGCTAGGATACATCTTCTTGGAGAGATGAATGCCATGTCTAAAGGGTACTAAACCCCTCTTGGAGTTTTCCATGTTGAACCTCTTTAGCACCTCCTCTATGTACATCTTCTGTGAGAGACCCAACATCCTATTCAATCTATCTCTATATATCTTAGTTCCCAAAATAAAGGATGCCTCTTCTAGGTCTTTCATAGAAAACTCTTTTGACAACTATATTTTGACTATAAAACATAGGAATATCATTTCCAATTAGGATGATGTCATCCAAATATAGTATAAGAAAGATAACAGTGCTTCCATTGATCTTTTTGAAAATACAGGGCTCCTCCTCATTTTTGATGAATCCAAACGATTTGATTACATCATTGAAATGAGTATTCTAACTTCGAGATGCTGGCTTAAGTCCATATATGGACCTTTGCAGCTTGCATACCTTATGATTATCATCACTGGATGTGAAACCTAGTGGCTATTCCATATAGATATCTTTCTCAAGATATCCATTTAAGAATACCATTTTCACATCCATCTGCTATATTTCGTAATCAAAATAGGTTGCAATAGCAAGCAATGTACGGATGGATTTGAGCATGGCTACTGGCGAAAAAGTATCTCGATAGTCAATACCTTCGCACTAACTATATCCTTTCGCTATGAGCCTTGCTTTGAATGTCTCTACATTTCCATCAACATCTATCCTTCTCTTGAAGATCCATTTACACCCAATAGGTACTATACCTTCAGGTGGATCAACCAAGGTCCAGACTTGGTTCGAATGTATTGAGTCAATTTTTGACTTCATTGCCTCTAACTATTTCTCGCAGTCGATATCTGATATCGCCTCATCATAGGTTTTGGGATCATCACCATGAACCCCATTTTCTGTGAGGAATATTTTCTCTACGTCCTCTAAGATAGTACCTAAGTACCTTTCAGGATGATGAAAAATTCTACCTGATCTATGAGGTGGAGGAGGTAGTGTCTGAGTTGATTCTAACTGATTGGGTTCCTCAGGTTTCTTAGTTCGTTGCTCATCAAAGAACTTCTTCTCAAGCCTTATTTGTCTTTCGATGCCACCATCTAGAATAAACTGCTTTTCAAGAAAGATGGCGTGTCAACTCACAATCACATTATGGTCCTCTGGAAGATAGAAATAATATCCCAACAACTCTTTAGGCTATCCTATGAACCTAGCTCTAAAGGACCTTGACTCTGACTTATCCACCTGCTGTTTCTTGACATTGGCTAGACTGAAGGAAACCTAGCAGGGTTTAGGGCATGCCTTTCAAAATTTTTTTGAAAATTAACTACAGCGAAAGTAGAATTAGTCTAAAGTTAATTTTATGCATGCTATGATCTAATTATAAAATCCTACTTAGAATCATTGACATGCTTATATGAATCAAAAAAGTAAAATACATTCGATCAGCAAATTATATTTGCTGACCGATCTATGTTCAGAATATTGTACCTATGCACAGGTAGATGATCACCGCAATTTGGATCCACCGAAAGATGCTCTCCTATTGCTCTACAACTACACACATGTTCGACCTCTATGGTAAGTCCACATAGAGCCCTTGGTCCTGATCAGCACTTTCAGAGTGCTAGCTCCTCACTAGGGCCTTCGATGGTTGATCTTCATCGATCCAATCGATGATTTGCTTTCGATCTTCTGGATGCTCTAGAAGATCAGAAAATGCAATGGAGGAAGATAAGATGGTGGTAAAAGTCGGTAGAGATCTGGCACTGAAACTCTCCACCCAAAACCTAGAGTCCCAACTCCAAGATTTTAGCACACACCCATGAGGATCTTGACACTCTTCTCTTTTTGGAAAATCTCACGCCAAAAGAGATGCACCCCTATATCAAATTTTTCTATCACAAAAATTCCTCATGAAACCTCTTTATTCCTCATGCAAACCCATGCATTCCTAAGGCATCTCAACTGCGCATGCCCAGAAAATCCTATTTTTAATAGGCGCTAATGCATGGGAGGATAAGCATAAGTTTGGTTGAACTTGTTTCAACCAATCTATTGAATTCAAAATTCAAGATGACTCCTTATCTTATTCTAGTGCCCACCCCAATGTTTAACATGCTGAAGGACTCTCCTTCTGTGCGCACAAATAAAATGACGATCAAACAAATGAGAAGGCATGGAGACTAGATAAGAATGAGAGGGAGATATGATTTCAAACACTAACAAATCAAGTTGAATTCAAAATTCAACTTGCTTTGAATCGATCCAACCCTTGGACCAAGTCAAAAGGAAATAAGAGAAGGAGCGTAGAAGGCTTCTTGGCATGAGAATTCCCACGCACATTCCTAATGTGCATTGAGAAGGAGAATGGGTCAAAGGTCAATGGCGTAGGGAGATAGATGTTTAAATTCAAACTTACTTTGAATTGGTTCAAATTGATTTCAACTAAACCAATAATTCTAGATCCAATTAGATTAGATCAAATCTAATCAAATTAGGCTTAACCCAAAGAAATTAATTCCTAATCAAATTAGATATTAATTAAGTCTAACCTCTGATCAAATCAAGATTTATCTCTCTAAGCGATTAGATCATCACATGATCTGATTAGGTCAACTAAATTGAATCAAATTCAATTTGATTTGATCAATTCCTCATCATTCAATCAACTTGAGCTAATCAGCAATCTAATTGCTAATTAATTCTTTAATAAATAATCAAGTCCCAATCCAATAGGACTCCCAATCAGCCATCAGGTAGGAACTCCTATTGTGTGTGATCTTATAGGTTTGAATCCTAAGCCGGTAGTACAAGAACTAATTTTCTATACCAATCGATGTAACCATCTAGCAATGGTACCCGATGTTTGGATAGGTCAAAATCATAATGCAACATCGATGAACCTATGGCATATAGTTACCGTATAATTCATCTCCTTTACCATGATGCTCATAGGATGATCTAGGGTTAACTGCCAACCCTAAAAATTCATCTACATTATATTTCAAAATTCAGCATCTATCATATGGACTATCTCGATCGAGAATATGCTAAATTGAAATACAATGATGCATTTGCTCCAACACCTAGAGGGGTCAATTTCATCTCGACTCATACACCGATAAGCCAAGTACTTAACTACATCCAATAGCCTTCCATCACTGAATTAAAAATTTAGGTAGTCCGGTCCCTAAGTACATGAGTTGCTTGCAAGTCACCATGGTAATCTTAGGTTTAAGGGACACATATATCCATATCCTTCGCGAGCAATCTTTGCAGAAGAGAGCTTCATAGTTGGATCACGATCAGTAAAATATTTTCCTACATTTCACCTGCATGCTATAATAGCATCACCATGTTTCTTGGTTAAGAGGACAACCAACACTTATGGCATACAATGACCTACTTTTGATTAACGCTGTCATCCTAGGTAGCAACAAATCATTTGGTCACAATCAGTTTAAGGACTAGATGATAAATCCTTCTTTGTCGAGTCTAAATAGTTCTAAGAACTTCATCACAGAGAGTTTATTATAGGAAGATGCATAAAATAATGAAATTGCTAGAATAATAATTTTATTCAATTAAAATTAAAGTATAAATTATATTTAGCTCAACCATCTACAATCTAGATGATTGACTTTAGGATACATTTTTCAATAACTCTCACTTAGATTAAAGCCACTCAGAATAATATCAAATGTCCATCTTCCATTTGTGATTATCGAACTTTTTGATTCCAAGAGCTTTAGTAAATGGGTCACCCACATTCTCCTTTCTATCGATCTTCTGAAAGTTGACGTCACCTTGCTTTACGATTTATCGTACAAAGTGGTAGTGACATAGAATATGTTTGGTGCATTGATGTGCCTTCGGCTCCTTCGCTTGAGCTATGGCTCTAGTGCTATCATAGTAAAGCCGAATCGGACCATCCAAGGAGGGTGCCACTTTTAGCTCATCGATGAACTTCCACAGCCATATAGTTTCCTTCGTAGCATCAGATGCCATGACATACTCCACCTCGCACATAGAATCGACCATATTATGCTATTTGGAACTCTTCTAGCAGATCGCTCCATCATTTAGGATAAACACATAACCTGACATCCTCTTACTATCATCATGATCTGATTGAAAATTAAAATTAGTGTATCCTACAAGTTTCAAGTCAGTATCTCTATAGATGAAACACTGGTTCTTAGTATTTTTTAAATACTTCAGAATTATCTTCACAACCTTTCAATAGTTCTCACCTAGATCAGACTGGTATCTGCTCACTACCCCTAGTGAGTATGCCATATTTGGTCTCATACACATCATGGCATACATAATAGAATCCACAGTCGAAGCATATGATATTCTACTCATACCCTCTCTCTCTTGAGGAGTTGTCGAATAATTCCTCTTCGAGAGAGAAATTTTATGACCTATCGGGAGATAGCCCTTCTTGAAATTCTCCATGCTGAACCTCTTCAACACGATATCAATGTACGTGTACTGGGACAATCTAAGCAACCTTTTAGATCTATCCTTATAGATCTTCATCCCTAGGATATAGAAAGCTTCTTCCAAGTTCTTCATGGAGAATTACGATGATAGCCAAACCTTTATTTCCTATAATGCAAGGATGTCATTTTTGATTAAGAGAATATCATCCACATACAAAATAAGTAATACTACTATAGAATCGTTAGTCCATTTGTACATACAACATTCTTCTCCATTCTTAATGAAGCCATACGTTCTGATCATCTTATCAAAATGCATGTTCCAACTCCAAGATGTCTGCTTCAATCCATAAATGGGTCTCTGAAGCTTCCACACCTTGGACTCGTTTGTGGTTTTGAACCCCTTAGGTTGTATCATATACACCTCTTCATTTAGCTCTCCATTAAGGAAAACCATTTTCACATTTATTTGCTAGATTTCATAGTCTAGGTATGCTGCTATCGCAAGCATAATCTGAATGGACATGAGCATTGCCACTAAAAAAAATATCTTACCATAGTCAATACCATAATGCTAACGATATCCCTTGGCAACCAAATGGACTTAATAAATTTTCACCTTTCCATCTACGCCCCATTTTTTTTTGAAAATCCACTTATACCCAATGAATTTTATCCCTTCAGGTGGATCAACTAGTGTCCATACACTATTCACCTTCATGGACTCCATTTTGAACTTTATGGCTTCAAGCCATTGATCAGAGTCAGACCTCTGTATGGTATCCATGTAGATGATTGGATCCTCATCATTCTCATCGAGTTCAATAAGATCACCATCTCGAATCAAGAAACCATAGTATCTGTCCGATTGACGTGGTACTCTACTGAATCTCCTAAAAGGTGTCTCTATAATGATCTTTGGATTTGATCTTATCAAATCTAGTTCTGAAAGTTTACTAGAATGTGTCGGTTCTTCCACCTATCAAACTTCACCAAGCTCAATATTAGAGGCAGTTGTTCCTTCCATTAGAAACTTCTTTTCTAAAAAGACTATCCTATTTTTGACGAACACATTTTGCTCTTCAATAAGGTAGACGTAATAACCCCTAGTTTCCTTGGGGTATCCTATGAACAAGCACTTATCGGACCTGGGTCCAAGCTTTTCTACCTGCAAATATTTTACATAAATCGAACATTCCTAAATCCTAAGGTGTGAGAGTGTTGGCCTACGTCCAGTCCATATCTCATATGGAGTCTTTGCAACAGACTTGCTCGAAACATTGTTCAGAACAAAGCAAGCAGTCTTATGTGCATACCCTCAAAATAAAATTAACAAACTCACAAACCCCATCATGGACCGAACCATGTCTAACAAGGTCAGATTCCTCCTTTTGGATACACTATTATGCTGTGGTGTTCTAGGAGGGATCCATTATGAGAGAATTTAATTTTCTCCTAGATATGTCAAAAACTCATTGGAAAGGTATTCACCTCCTCGATCTAATCGAAGAGTTTTAATACTCTTTCTAAGTTATTTTTTTGCCTCATTTTAATATCATTTGAACATTTCAAATGAATCGAATTTACTCTTCATAAGATAGATGTACCCATACCTAGATAGGTCGTCAATAAATGTAATGAAGTAGTAAAACCCACCCCTAGCACATGTGCTCATAGGTCCACATACATTAGTATGTACTAGACCCAGAAGCTCATTAGCTCGTTCACCCTTTCTAGTAAAAGATGATTTGGTCATCTTACCAAGAAGGCAGGACTCATAGGTAGTCAATGATTCACAATCATCAATGTCAAGGATATGCTCCTTGACTAACTTGTTGATTCTATTCTTATTTATATGACCGAGTCTATAGTGTCAAAGATAGGCATTAGAGATATAATCTAGTTTTGGGCATTTATTAGACGTATACATTACACTAATAGGCTGTGACAAAACATAAATATCATTTCTTAATTATTCTTGCATTACTGTAACACCATTCATAATGATGTCATAATAATTTTTTTTTATTAACAAACAATAATCATCCTGGATCAAAAATCTAATAGATATTATGTTTATCATAAAAGATGGACAATAGTGACAAATATTTAAAATAATATTATTATTTTTAAAAAATAGCTCAAGAGTTTTTAATGTTAGGACTGGAACTTTGCTTCCATCCCCAGCATTTAGGAATCTATCATCATTCTCAAACTTTCTACCAATTTGAAGTCCATGCAATGAATTACATATCTGAATCAGACTTTTGGTATCTAATATCCAGGTAAAAGTATCACACATGGGGAAATTACAAGGTATTGTCATATAACAACCTTGACCAGCAACCACTTGCTGATTTCTTCTATTCAGCCTATTCAGATCAAGAGGACCATTTCTCTTTGAGTCTGCCTGTATAGGATCAACACTAGACTCCTCATATCCAGGTCCTAAATGCTTGTCATTGTCCAATAGTGAATGAAGCAGGCTTACATTAGCCATTCTATTTATTTGAAAGAAAAATATGAAACCTTATTAGTACTTGAATTAATAATCCTAAAGACTTGGACTTTAGTCTAAAGATCCTTTCACTATTTTTAAATGAATAGATAGCCTCTATCTCCAATTCGAGGAATTACGCTAACTCCTTAGTAGGTACTGGAATCCACATAGACTATAAACAGGCCCGAGGAAAGCTCTGGCTAACCTACATGCATCTATAGATAGGTTCACAACCAATTATTTCTCCAAATAATTTTCAATAATTAGATTTTGCCCTAGAAGCCAAATTAGTAGGCTTTGGCCTCCACTTAAATGGTCCAATTAGGTCCATCCATTAACATGATCGACTTTAGTGCATCAAACCAATGATAACCAGGTCTGAGAAAAGCTCTAGCTAACCTAATCACTATTAAGAGAGTACGACCTAATCATCATATGATGGATAGTAATTTCAACATCTAAATGAACATCAGATGTAAGGCACCTCTAATATCCATTCAGAAAATTGGACTCATTACTATTCACCTTAATGGGAGGCTATGACTTAGTTATCCCATAACTTAGTCATTTTAAGGATCTAATAATTTAGAGGATTTAATTTATGATTTTAGAGATAGAAATGACATGGACCAATTTCTTCCACTGACTTCACCAAGTCAAGTCCTTCCACTGACTTCACCAAGTCAATAGGTAAGGACTAGGATCAATTTAAGTCCATGGACACCTAATTCAGTCTTATTGAATTGAAATTAGTCAAACTAATTTTTAGTGACATAGGTCAGCTTGAATTACTAAGTGATCTAATTAAATTCTAATCGATCTGTTGGCCAGATAAGTAAGATCAGTGGAAGGGATATGCCATTAACTCATCAAAGATCAAATTAGTGCGAGTAGCTCTCAATTAAAAACTATTGGTCTAAACTACCAAACTTACCTTAGACACCAACCAGTTAATTAGGTTTAATTAGATCAACCTAGTAATTACGGTCTAGACTGCTTAGCCATGAATTAAGTCCATCTTGGTCTCATTAAAGACATGGACTCATTCAACTACAACTATTGAAGTTGAGTCTAGAGTATCCTTGACCTAATCTAAGTCAACACATGGTTAGATTTGATCAACTACTCTAGATTAATCCATTCTTTAACTAACCTTAGGTCTAACCCAATTAATGGACCTAATTCATCTAACCCTTTAACCTATAGAATTATGGCATTGTCGTAGGATCTTTAATTCGTAATTCTAGACCCTACTAGATAATACTTAATTCTTTTAATTAAGTTTTGGGCTAATGGATTGGGGTTCGGCATTTTGAAAATAATTTTCAATTTTTGAAAGATTCTTTACAACCTAGCACTATGTCACTAAATAGATTAACTCATTTCAAAAATGGATTGGCTTATTTCACAAACAAGCACTATTTGTTGAATAGAATACTTAAAAACAATAATTGAATAGCTTCAACCAGCTTCTGATCAGTTGAGCTGGCTCAGATCCCATTTGAGCCAGCCCGAGCAGACATCGAGTCAGCCCATCACCTGAGATAGCCGGCTCAAGCAAAATCCCATAAGCTTTCATTTTGTCGAGCTGACTCAGATCCTATCTAAGTCGGCCCAAGTAGATGTCGAGTCAGCCCATCACGTAAGACAGCCGACTCGAACAGAAGCCTCGAAGGCCATGTTTTAGTCAAGCTAGCTCGGATCCCATCTGAGCCGATCCAAATAGAAGCCAAGTTGGCTCGGTGCTTGACTGAGCTAGCCCAAATAGAAGGCCGCAGAGCTAGTTCAAGCTGGCATATTGGTCGAGCTGGCTTGATTCTTGAGACAGCTGGCTTGACTAGGAAACAAAACCTTCACAAGATTCTATTTAGGTTTAATCTAAACCTATGTACATTACACAAAAATCATAAAATATTTAGATCTAATCTAAACATAAATTCATGATAAAATTTAGATTAAAATCAAGTTAAAATATATCATAAAAATTCATTAGATCACATCTAAAATTTTTATGATCAAAGTTATAGATTGCAACGTACCAAGACAACCTCCACTGTAAGTGATAAAGCTTATAGCAGGACAACCTACCATCCATGCAATCATTATGTTATATATTAAATCTTTCTAATTTACATATTAAGCATGTCAAGCAACCCTTGTTTTGATACCATTTGAAGGAAACCTAGTAGGGTTTAGGGCATGTCTTTCAAATTCTTTTCAAAAATTAACTATAGTGAAAATAGAATTAATCTAAAGTTAATTTTATGCATGCTATGATCTAATCATAAAATCTTACTCAAAATTTTTGACATGCTTATATGAATCAAAAAGATAAAATGCATTCGATCAGCAAATCACATTTGCTGATCGAACATAATACTTGTGCGTGGGTAGATGATCACCGTAATCTAGATCCACTAGAAGATGCTCTCCCATTACGGTGTAGCTGCACATGTGTCTGACCTCAATGATGAGTCCACACGGAGCCCCTGATCCTGATTAGTCCTTTTAAACTGCTAGCTCCTCGCCGTGGCCTTCAATGGCTGATCTTCATCTATCCATCGATGATTTGCTCTCGATCTCCTGGATGCTCCAGAAGATCAAAAAATACAATGGAGGAAGACGAGATGGTGGTGAAAGTTGGTAGAGATTTGGCACTCAAACTCTCCATCCAAAACCTAGAGTCCCAACTCTAAGATTTCAGCACACACCCATGAGTACCTTGACACTCTTCTCTCTTTGGAAAACCTCATGCCAAAAGAGATGCGCCCCTATCTTAGATTTCTCTCTTATAGAAATCCCTCATGAAACCTCTCTATTCCTCATGCAAACCCATGCATTCCTAAGGCATCTCAATTGCGCACACCTAGAAAAATCATATTTTTAATAGGCGTCAATGCATGGGAGGATAAGGATAAGTTTGGTTGAACTTTTTTCAACCAATCTCTTGAATTCAAAATTCAAGAGGACGCCTTATCTTATTCCAGCACCCACCCCAATGTTTAACATGTAGAAGGACTCTCCTTATTATGTGCGCACAAATAAAATGGTGATCAAACAAATGAGAAGGCATGAAAACTAGATAAGAATGAGAGGGAGATGTGGTTTCAAACACTAACAAATCAAGTTGAATTCAAAATTCAACTTGCTTTGAATTGATCCAACCCTTGGACCAAGTCAAAAGGAGATAAGAGAAGGAGCACAGAAGGCTTCTTGGTATGAGAATTCGCATGCACATTCCCAATGTGCGTTAAGAAGTAGAATGGGTCAAAGGTCAATAGCGCAGGGAGATAGATGTTTAAATTCAAACTTACTTTGAATTGGTTCAAATTGGTTTCAACTAAACTAATAACTCTAGACCCAATTAGATTAGGTCAAACCTAATCAAATTAAGCTTAACTCAAATCTATTAATTTCTAACTAAATTAGAAATTAATTAGGTCCAACCTCTGATCAAATCAGGGTCCATCTCCCTAAGCGATTAGATCATCACATGATCTGATCAGGTCAACTAAATTGAATCAAATTCAATTTGACTTGATCAATTTCTCATCGCTCAATCAAATTGAGCTAATCAACAATCTAATTGCTAATTAATTTTTTAATAAATAATTGAGTCCCAATCTAGTTGGACTTTCGATCAGCCATCAGATCAGGTAGGAACTCCTATTGTGTATGACCCCATAGGTTCGAATCCTAAGCTAGTAGCATAGAAATTAATTTTCTATACTAATCGATGTGACCATCTAGCAATGGTACCTAATGTTCGGATAGATCAAAAATCATAATACAACATCGATAAACCTGTGACATATGGTTACCGTATAATTCATCCCCTTGACCATGATGCTCAGAGGATGATCTAGGCTTAACTGCCAGTCCTAAAAATTCATCCATATTGTATTTCAAAATTTAGCATCTATCATATGGACTATTTCGATCGAGAATTTGCTAAATTAAAATATAGCTATGCACTTGCTCCAACACTTGGAGGGGTCAATCCCATCTCGACTCATGCACCGATAAGCCAAGTATTTAACTGCACCCAATAGCCTTTCATCACTGAATTAGAAATTCAAGTAGTTTGGTACCTAAGTACAGTGAATTACTTGCAAGTCACTATGGTGATCTCAGGTCTAAAGGATACATATATTCATATCCTTCGCGAGCAATCTTGGCAGAAGAGAGCTCCGTAGTTAGGTCACGATCAGTGAAATATACCCCTATATTTCATCTGCATGCCATAACAGCGTCATCATACTTCTTGGTTAAGAGGACAACCAATACTTATGGCACACAACGATCTACTCTTGATTAACATTGTCATCCTAGGTAATAATGAATCATTTGATCATGAGAAGTTTAAGGACTAAAAGACGAATCCTTCTTTGTCGAGTCTAAATAGTCCTAAGGACTTCATCATAGAGAGTTCATTACAAGAAGATGCACAAAGTGATGAAATTGCTAGAATGATAATTTTATTCAATTAAAATTAAAGTATAAATTATATTTAGCTCAACCATCTACAACCTAGATGATTGGCTTTAGGATAAATTTTCTAGCACAAACAATCCCAAATTCTGAGATGACTCGGACTTGGTTTCTTACCATGCCATATCTCATATAGTGTGGTAGAAACAGTTTTAGAGAAAATTCTGTTCAGTATGTATATAGCAGTCATTGGACTATGTCCCCAAAAAAACTCAAGAAGGTCCATGAAACTCATCATGGATCGGACCATATCTAATAGGATCTGGTTTCTCCATTCTGAAATCTCATTGAGTTGAGGTGTTTTAGGTGGAGTGCATTATGAGACTATGCCATTATCCTTAAGATAGTCTAAAAATTCTCGACTAAGATATTTGCCTCCTCGATCTGATCAAAGAATCTTAATAGACTTTTTTTATTTATTTTTCTACTTCATGTCTAAATTCTTTGAACTTTTCAAAAGTTTCAGACTTATGTCGCATCAATTATACATATCTATACTGAGATAGATCAATGATAAAGATGATGAAGTAGATATAATTATCTCTGACCGGCACATCAAATGGGCTGCACACATCAGATGTACTAGGGCATGTAGGTCTATGGCCCTTTTCCCATATCCTACAAAAGAAAGTTGGTCATTTTGCCATTAAGGCATGATTCATAAATTGAATATGACTTAGAAGTCAACGGACTAAATAGCCTTAATTTTTTTAATTTGTTAACCCTGTCTTCAGCTATATGACCTATCCTAAGGTGCCAAAGATATATATTATTTAGACTATCCCTAGATCGCTTTGATCCTATGGCATTTATGTTTTGCTCGATATTAAAAAATAAAAACATCAATATGTAACTGATAGAGACCATTTATAAGAAAACCACTTGTAATTTTGTTTCTTTCAAAAAAAATATTGTAATGGTCCTTAAGAAAACTAATTACATAGCCTTCTTGTGCTAAACATGAAATAGAAATCAAATTTCTGCTTGCTGTAGGCATATAAAAATAATCTCTAAGAACTAAATCTAATCTCGATGGTAGTCGAAGAGGATAAATTTTCATAGCCATAGCAGCAACTTTTACTCCATTTCTGATGCGTAGGATCATCTCACCATCCCTCGACCTCCTGCTATGCTCAAGATCCTACGCAGAAGTGCACAAGTGAGCACTAAAACTAGAGTCAAGTACCCAACTGGATGTAGAAGAAATTAAAAGGTTAGATTCTATAATGAGCATACCTTCAGAAGGACTTGCCTTCTTCTTGTTCTTCAGGCTGGCCAGGTATAGAGGATAGTTCCGCTTCTAGTGGCCATCTATGTTGTAATGAAAATATTTTTTTTTGTTAGTATCCTTCTTCTTTGGCTCTGCCTTCTTCTTCTTTCCATCATCCACCTTCTACTTCTTCATGAACTTCTTCTTCTTTTTAAAAGACTTTCTCTTAGAAGAAGTCCACTCTACAACAAGCACTGAGCCCTTTGAACCTTTCATAGAGAGCTTGGCAGTAACCAGCATATCATAAGTTCAACCAAGGTATTTTAAAGTTTATGCATGTGGTAGTTCATGATGAACTGTCCATATGCATCAGTCAAGAACTGTAGAATTATATCAATCTGTAGATCCTGATCTAACTTAACACTGATCTTCTCAAGCTCTTCTAAGTCCTTGATCATCATCAGATAATGAACTTAGATCGACTGCCCATTACGCATTTGAGCCTTAAAAAGTCTCTTAGTGACTTGATATTTGGCTGCGCGACTCTATTCATCAAACAACTCTTATAGGTTAGCCAATATTTGGCAGCTAGTCTTAATATTTTCATGTTGGTGCTGGAGCTCATCAGATATCAAGCCCAACATGTAATACCTGGCTTTGTTATCTTCATCCATCCATTTTTTCAGAGACGCTCTTTGATCAATGGATGGATGGGTTGGTAAAGTGGAAGGATCTTGTTCCAACACATGGGTCAATTTTTTGGAACCCAAAATAATTTTGAAGTTCTAGAGATAATCTTTGTAGTTTGGTTTGATCAGTCTATGGATGTCCAGGATACAGGCTAGTGGGTTGGACGTAGATATTTTTCTATAGAAAGTCAAAGTTTCTAGTTAGATTTTATAATTAGACTTAATCAATTTATTTAAAAATTTTATTTTTAAATAAATTAGGCTCTCACTATTTACTTGAATTCCTATACTTTCTTGGCAGAGATACAAAATCTCTACGATTATAGATTTTTAGTGGATGGTACAATCCCACCGACTAGCTCACCACCTCACCTAACAGTTATTGGTGATAGATCAATCGATGAGTGGATAACTCTTATCCAATAATTCTCTAATCATGGTGCATCCAAACCTGATCTCTAATTCATGAAGCTCATCATGTTCGGAATATTGCTCCACTCCTTAGTTAAGTCAGACCCATCATTTGCATGAATTAGATTTCTAATTGGATTCCTCACCGTATCTAAAATATTGAGCCCAACCCATCCTCCAACCCATAGCTTCCAATGCCTAATAGATACGGTTGCATCTTTTTGGTGCAACTGAACCACTGTATCCAATTAAGAACAATCAACCCCGAAAAGGGCTTGCATATCTATAATGATGAAAGATCTTAGACTTGATATTTTTTTAGAAAGATTTAATTTAGGTCTCTTTAAACTTGACTTGACTTAGTCATAATAATTATGACTAACCTAGTGGCATGGATTGGCTCAAATTGTTAGCCACCTCAAATCAGAACTAGATCAACACAAATGGCCAAGTCAGTAAGACTGGTGGAAGGGATATGCCGTTAACTTAATAAGAATACATTCAGATCGAGTAGCTCTCAATTAAAAATTAGTCGATCGTATCTGTCAGACTTACCTTAGATATTAAATTACGGAATCAGAATCAATCAGATTAGCCTATAATCCAGGCTCAAACCGCAGAGTCAAATTAGGTCTTATCTTGATCAAGTCACATCTTAATATGATTCGATCTTGATCCAGACTTAATCCTATTAGGCTGGTCAAATCTAAGCTTTCTTTGATCTCACCTAACTAATTCTTGATTCGATTTGATCAACTGCTAAACCTAATTGAGCTACCCAAGCTCGAACTCAATTTTATGAAGGTATCTTAGATTTAAAAATTCATAGTTTTAAGAACTAATTAATTTCATAATCTTAATTTTTAATTAAATTTGGATTCATAAATAAAATATGTATCAAAATCCTAGGATTTCAAGATCTAGGATTTTGTAGAAAATAAGTTCAGATTTTTTATTAAGGACGAACGCACAGCACCCCAACACATCATAAGAACACCCCATCGAAAGAAAGGAGAGAGCCTTTAAACTCTACTTTATTCTTACGATTGAACGGCCAAGGGAATGCCTCAATCAAAAAATATATTTTCTAAAATAAAATAAGTTAGATCTAAATCATATATCACATATACAATCAAAGATCTAACCTATACATGCCTTGCATACATCTCATGTATCATAACTCAATCAACCATGCATGCTATCAATCTGATATATCACATATTATATCTAAAAAATAAAATTTTAAATTTGATCATATCAAAATAAAACTATTCTAGATAGTTTATAGAACTATTCTATAACTTGTCTAAGCATGCTTCTTTCATATCTCATATGAATAAGTTGAAAATTAAAAACTCTATTTTTTATTTTCTAGATCTCATTACAATAATTATAATATCATAAAAATAGAAATAAAATAGATTTAAAATTATATTTAATCAAATTAACAACATGATTATACTAGACTACATAGAACTATTCTATTCTTAGTCTAGTCATGCATCTCATACATTATAGATCTAAATCATATAATTTTTAATTTTTGATTTTAGGTCTAATCATATTTGATGTGATATCTAAATTTTTTTAATATCAGATTATAAATAAAAATTAAATTAGATCTAAAATAGATCTGAAGAACTGCTAATGTAGCTCTGATACCAGTTGAAGAAAAATCTGATTTTCTGCCATAGGATCGTCCAGATTTGATTATATCTGAGGTAGATTTTTTTACAAAAATTCCTACAATCTGATCAAATCTAAGAGTTCTCAGATCTAATCAAGGTAATCTAATATTAAAAATAAAAAATTAAATTAAATTAAATTAAATTTAAGTACCTGATTGGGTAATCTAATTACCTTGTGATGATCCTAATCATTCCTGAGGTTCTGGAATGAGCCATGCACATGTCTGGCCTCTACTGGTATCTACTCGAGCAAAATCTAGATGTCTTCTCCTCATGAATCTTTCTTTAAAAGATCAATCTAAATCTAATCCATAGATCCTTCAAAAAGATCTTGAATGCTGCGTGCTCGTCTCACGAACACCATCACGTAGATGTTGAATCTTGCATCAAAATTCTTGGACCTCCTTCTCTGATTGTACCAAAACTTTTTAGGTGTGTAGAAGAGAGGGAGAGAGAGGATAGAGGGAGTGTTGGTTATGGATGGATGGTAGCAACTTGGGCATGGAAAATTATTTCATGCGATGCTTTGCTCTTTGATGTGAAAAAGGATTTTATACTCTAAACCCAATGCCACATAGAGTCCCATTTGACTAAAATAATTGATTTATTTTATCATTGAGATTCAAGGACTTATTCTCCATGTAGAGCACCAAATCTCATCTAATTTTTATGCCAAAAATCAATCAAAAAGGGGGCAACATGAGTAGATAAGAAAGAGTCTATTATGCCTAGGACTCTTCCCTCAAGAGTTTGATCCAAATCAAGCTCTATCAAAATCTAGTCTAGGCATCTCCAAAAACTACAAAATTTGGCACACCCAAAGTATGACTCAATCCCTATCACATATCCAAAAATTAAAGCAAAATAATTTCTAAAGAATTTTTTAGAAGCATCTGATTAGGTGATCCTCAATTCTCTCAATTAGGTCAACTATTGACCCTAGTCCAACTGCACTAGGAATGGATTTAATTTCTATAATTAATCTAATCTAGACTAGTTTCAGTTAGATGAAAATAAACCTATTCAAGATATAGAAATAAGTCAAATCAAATTTGACTCGATTGCAATGAATCAAAAAGATTATAGAAGGAGAAAGCCAGGCTCAATCATATGCTAGCATGATTACCTTGAACCTGATTGGATCTAATCCAAATTGAACTGGATTAGCTCAATTGATGATATTAAGATCCAAATCCTTATTTGTATGACCCAGTTAAGTTTAATTTCGTATGGTGATGAGACATATCATAATCTCTATCATCGACATCATCAAAATACCTTTCAATAGACCAGAACTCTTCTGATTCATATAATTAGAATGATCAATCATCAAAATTATTCTAATTGCTCTCAAAATCTACCAGTGACATCTAGCAGTATATGATGGCAATCCATCAGAACTGAAAGCGAACCTCTCATTGCAGCTACCTATGTGATTAGGTTCTTCTATCTTGAGCTCCGACAGGATTAGGGTTAAGGTAAATTCATCAAACCCAACATCCATCATATGAATTAATCATTTAATTCGAGTTCGATGTGAAACCTTAATAAAAACTCTTTCTATCATCTTCACACTATCATGGCTATGGGCTTAAGGACTCAATCTCATGATTATCATAGGACTACTCCTTATCTACCGAGGTAGATAGATCCCTTTTCGGTGCAATCCAATTCCTATAATGAACATGCTATAGCTAACATACACCTCAGGATTTTGAATGACTAAGAGATTGAGTTATAATATAGTCAAACTATAACACCCTCAAGATAAACTACCAATATGCCTTAGGTCAAAGAACTAGACACACCACTACAGCATCGAGCCAGTCATCGACGAGAAGGTAGACTTCCTTATGACTGCTCGAGCTGGTCATGCTCAATGCCTTCATTCTCTAACGAGTACCTGACTCTCACTCTGATGTCTCTACATCATAGACTTAAGACTCATCTATCCTAAGAAAATGATCATACACCAACTTTCAGATCGATCACCATTCTCATGATGATCCTATGGTCGAAAGCAGTTTATGAGTTAATTATGAAAATTCATGTCTTAAATTTTCAACTCTTGAAAATATGAATTATCATTACCATTAACTTAAAGGATGTATCATAGATACTTTAAATACACACTATGATAGAAAATAATTTTTTTATTAATTTATAGTTAAAATTATAAAATTACTCTTAGAAGTATATTACAAGTGCTTAGCTAATCTGGCTTCTAGGATATACATCTGACACTAGCATTAGAAATCTCGAAACTTGTATTTGCGTCCCATATTATTGTTCTTGATAATTATCATTTCTGTCCAAGCTTCTTTTTAAATATCATTTCTGTAGGCCTTTTGACCAAAAATAATTATAAAATTTTAATAAAAAAATAGTTTTGTAATATCATTATGAATGGTGTTACTATTTTCTCTCGATATTTGAATAATGTTGTGTATATGCTATCACAACCTATTAACATAGTCTATTTAACTGGCAAGTATCCTAGATTAGATAGTATATGAGATATCTACTTATGGCACTATAGACTAGGTCATATCAATAAGAACAAGATAAACATGTGACTCAAGGAAAAATTCTCGAAGTCAATGATTGTGAATCACTTTCAGTCTGTGAGTCTTGTCTTCTTGATAAGATGATCAAGTCATCTTTTACTGAAAAAGATGAGAGAGCCACTGAGCTCTTTAGTCTGGTACATACTAATATATGTGGACCAATAAGCATGGATACTAGAGATGGATATTTCTACTTCATCACTTTCATAGATGATCTATCTAGATATGGATATGTCTATCTGATGAAGCATAAGTTAGATTCGTTTGAAATATTCAAATGATTTTGAAGTGAACCAAAAAAATAAATTAGAAAGAGTATCAAAATTCTTTGGTCTAATCGAGGAGGGAAATACTTTTTTGGTGAGTTTCTCATATATCTAGGAGAGAATGGGATTCTCTCCCAATGGACTTCTCCAAGAGCACCATAGCATAATGATGTGTTTGAAAGGAGGAATCAAACTTTGTTAGACATGATCCAATCCATGATAGATTTTACCAACATGCCAATATCCTTCTAGGGATATGCACTCGAATCAGCTTACTATCTGTTAAATAGGATTTCAAGTAAGTCTGTAGTTAAGACTCCATATGAGATATGGACAGGACGTAAGCCAACACTTTCACATCTTAGGGTCTGGGGGTACCTGGCTTATTTCAAACTATTAGTTATAGATAGACTTGGACCTAAATCTGATAAGTGCACATTCATTGGATACCCAAAAGAGATCAAAGAATATTTTTTCTACCATGCTGATGAATAAAAGGTGTTCGTCAGTTTTAAGGCAATCTTTTTAAAAAAGAAGTTTCTTGGTGAAGGAACTGTTGCCCCTATGGTTGAACTTGATGAAGTTCAATAGGTAGAAAGACCGACACCTATAGCTAAACCTAAGCCGAATTTGATTAGATCAGATTCGAAGCCCAAAGTAACTGCACTATTAAGGCGATCTGGTAGAGTACCATGTTAGCCAAATAGATACTATGATTTTTTAGTTCAGAGCGGTGATCTCATCAAACTCGATGAGAATGATGAGGATCCAATCATTTATATGGATGCAATGCAGAGATCTGATTTTGAAAAATGGCTAGAGGCCATAAAATTTGAGATAAAGTCCATGAAGGTCAATGATGTGTGGACATTGGTTGATCCACCCGAAGGGATTAAATCCATTGGATATAAATGGATCTTCAAAAAGAAGAGGGGTGCAGATACAAAGGTGGAGACCTGCAAAGTCCATCTAATTACCAAGGGATATCATCAACATTATGGTATTGACTATGATGAGCATTTTCTCCTATGGCAATGCTCAAATCCATTTGGATAATGCTTGCGATAGCTACCCATCTAGATTATGAGATCTGATAGATGGATTTGAAGATAGCATTCCTGAATGGAGAGCTGATCGAAGAGTTATATATGATACAACCTGAGGAGTTCACATCCACAGATGAGTCCAAGGTGTGCAAGCTTCAGAGATCCATTTATGGATTGAAGCAGGTATCTTGAAGTTGGAACATGCATTTTGATAAGATGATCAAAATGTATGGCTTTGTTATGAATAGAGAAGAGTCCTACATTTACAAATGGGCAAATGGTCTAGCTGTGGTATTCCTTGTATTGTACGTGGATGATATTCTCTTAATCGAGAATGACATCTCCGTATTGCAGAAAATAAAAGTTTGGTTATCATCTTAGTTCTCTATGAAAGACTTGGGTAAAGCATCCTACATCCTAAGAATGAAGATCTATAGGGATAGATCTAAGAGGATGCTTAGATTATCCCAGTTCACATACATAGATACTATGCTGAAGAGGTTTAGCATGGAGAATTTCAAAAAGGGCTATCTTCCAATAGGCCATGAAATTTTTCTCTCTAAGAAAGATTGTACGACAACTCTAAAAGAGAGAGAGCATATGAGTAGAGTCCCATATGCTTCAGTAGTGGGATCTATCATGTACGCCATAATATATACGAGATCAGATATGGCATACTCATTAGGAGTAGGAAGTAGATACCAATCTGATCCTAAAGAAAATCACTAAAAAGTGGTTAAGCCATCCTTAAGTATTTGAGAAATACTAAGGATTAATGGTTGGTTTATGGCGAGTCAGATCTAAAACTTGTGGATTTTACAAAGTTCAGCTTTCAATCTGACCATGATGATACCAGAAGCATATCGGGTTACATCTTTACTCTAAATGGTGGAACCATCTATTGGAAGAGTTTCAAGTAGTATATTATGGCAGACTCTGTTTGTGAGATAGAGTATATCACAGCATCAAATACCACAAAGAAAGCTGTGTGGTTGAGAAAGTTTATCATCGAGCTTGGAGTAGCATCCTTCCTTGATAGTTTGATCCTGCTCTACTGTGACAGCACTAGTTGCATAGCTCAGGTGAACGAATCAAAAGTACACTAGCGGACAAAAGACATTCTGTGCCACTTCCACCTAGTCCGAAAGATCATGGATCGAGATGACATCGATTTTTAGAAGATCGATGGAAAGAAAAACCTAGCTGATCCCTTCACTAAAGTCCTGACGATAAAGGAGTTCAATAACCATAAGTCAAAGATGGATATTAGATACTGTGTCGAGTGGTTTTAGGACAAGTGAGAGTTATTGAAAAATGTGTTCCAAAGTCAATCATGAGCCTATTGATGGTTGTGCTGTATTATAATTATAATTGATTTATTAATGAATAAAATAATATTTTGACTTTTTTCATCATAAAGATTACATCTTCTAACAAACTCTATTATTGTGATGAAGTTCTTAAGATTATTTAGATTCCATAAAGAGAGAATTTATCGATTAGTCCTTAAAACTATTCATGACCAAAAGATTGGCTGTTAATAAGGATGATAGCATCTATTGAGCATAGATCGTTGTGTGCCACATAGGTTGGTTATCCTCTTAACCAAGAAGTATGGAGATATTGGTATGGTATACAGGTGAGATGTAAGGATACATTATCATTGAATGTGACCAACTCCAAAGCATTTTACTGTCGAGAATGTCTTTGATGGAATATAGGTATAAGTATCCCTTAGATCTGAGATCACCTCAATGGCTTGCAAGCAACTCATTGTGCTTTGGTATTGGACTAATTGAATTTCTAATTCAATAATGAAAGATTTCTGGGCATAGTCAAGTACTTGCAAAGTCGGTGTATGGTCATGATGGGATTGACCACTGCAAGAGTTGAAGAAGAATGTATCACTATATTTAAATATAGCAAAATCTTGGCTAGGGCAATCCATGAGATGGATTTGATATTTTCAAATATAATGTGGACAGCTTGATCAGAGTTGACAATTGAACTTTGAGATGTCCTACAAGCATTTTGATCAAGGGGATGAATTTTATGGAAGCTATATCCACATGGGTTATAAAGATGTTGTTTTATACGTTCGATCTATCTAGCTGTCGGATACCATTGCTAAGTGGTCACTTCAATTGTTATAAAAATTTATTTCTATGCTCTCAGCTTAGATTCAAACTTATGGGATTACACATATAAGAGTTCATGATCTGATCGAATGGTTGATCAAAGATTAAGAATCATTCTAGGGTTAAATGATCAATACGATTGATGTTTAAGCTAATGCAAGTATTATAGGAGGATTATTTAGCAATTAGATTGCTAATTGGCTTAATTTGATTAAGCCAGAGGATTGAAATTAAGTTTAATTAAATATAATTTAATTAGATTTAATTTGGGCTTGATTGGATCAAGTCTAATTAGTTTATTGGGTAAGCCAAGTGCAAGGAAGAACTAGTCCTAGTTCAACTAGGATTTGGGTCAACCTAATTTTTTAATTTGATTATTAAATTAAATTAAAATTAAATCTAATTAAATCTAATTTAATTAAATTCTTAATTGGATTAGGATATAATTTAATTGTGTTGATTTGCTTTTGGTTTAATTTGGTTTGAGAAACCATATGGATCAAGTCAAATGAGGAGTCCTAGTGTGACTAGAAACTTCTATCTTTCCGCCACCTATAACCCACGCACCCCACATCCCTCTCTCTCTCTCTCTCTCTCTCTCTCTCTCTCCCCCCATTTTGGCATGAATCTCCTCTCTCCCTGAAGCTCATGCATGCCCAACCACTCTCTCTCTTTCCTACATGGTGTTTTGTTATGAGCCAAGACATCTAAGGTAGTTACTTTTCATGTTTCCTATTCTATTGGATAGAATTTTAGGAAACTTGGACTCTTCCCTATTGCCACCCCCTACCCTGATTTTTCTTTGAATTTCTATAATAAAAAGAGGACTTTTGTGCACCTCTCTCTGGTGGTCCACAAAAAAAAGAAAGGAGGGGGCACCCAAGTGTTGGGCACCCCTGCTAGTTGCCATATTTGCTCATGCCTTATCTAGGTATTTGACCTAGATAAGGACTCTTCTATATCTTGATATAAGAAGGATCATTTGGGCTGAATTTTAGAGTTATTCTAGATCATTAAGAGAGGTTTTGGGCATGTGAAAATCAAAGAAAAAAGCTTCTTGGGCGTTGGGTTTTCATAGACACCAATCTAGGTGTTTTGGTGAGAGAAGAAAGAAGAAGAAGAGGGTCTTCTTCTAGGATTTCTTCTATTCATCCCTTTTCCTCCATCTTTGAGATTTATTTTTGAGAGTATCTTAGATCTAAAGTCTCTTCTCTTTCTTTTGATCTTTGGAGAGTCCAAATCTTGAAGTAGAGAGCATCAGATCAACTATTGAAGAAAGATCAACATAGTACTAACATACTGTGCTAATTTTCGAAAATTGAACTTCTGATCGAGATTTGTGTACTCATGTGGACATCTCTTAGAGGTCAGATATGTGTGTGGCTTAGAGCTTCATCCTCAAGTCTGGACAGCAAGTTAGAATATCTAACTTGAGGAAAATCAAGCAGGGTTAAAGCATGCATTTTTGAAAATATTTTTCTAATTAAATAGTAGCGAAAGATAAATTAATCTAAAATTAAGTTATTGCTTGCATTGATCTAATAAATAAAGCCCTACACAAGATCTAGACATGCTAATATGTAATTAAAAATTTAAATTTGATCGATCAGCAAATCACATTTGCTGATCGATTCAAGTTTAGAACTCAAAACCTATGCACGGGTAACTCAAAACCTATCCTTTTTTTAATGACATCCAAAAGATGGGAAAATCGCATGGAGGATAAGGTAGATGGTTGAACTTGTTTCAACCAATCGTTACTTGAATTCAGATTCAAGTAACTATCTTATCCTTCTTCAATGCCCACTCCAGGAGGTTGATGCATAGAAGGATTGTCCTTCTATGCATCCACACTAAATTTCCTCCAAAAATTCATGCGACTAAAAGAGGAGTGCATGGAGAAGTGGATAAGGATGAGAAGGTTAGGTTGTTTCAACCAAACAACCATCAATTGAATTCAAAATTCAATTACATTTGAACTGGTCCAACACTTAGACCAGGTCAAAGGGAGAAAAGAGGGGGGGCACACATTTCTTCTGGATGTGAGATACTCATGTAAATGCAGATGGGGTGCGGGTCAATGGTCAAGGTGGCGCAGGGAGTTCTCATTTGAAATTCAAACTTTATTTGACTTGGTCCAAATTGGTTTCAACCAAACCAATTTATCTAGACCTAATTAGATTAGATTAAACCTAACCAAATTAGGTTTAACCCAACCCAATAAAACTCTAATTAAATTAGAAATTAATTAGGTCCAGGTCTTGATCAAATTAGGATTGAATCTTCCATAGCGATTAGGTCATCTCATGATCTGATCGGGTCAAACCCAATTGAATTAAATTAAATCAAACTTGATTGAATCCTTATCACTTAATTAAATTAAGCTAATAAATAATCAAATTACTAATTAATTCTTTAATAAACATAAAGTCCCAAATGGATGGGTGTCTGGGCAATAGAGTCCCATCTATATGAAACTCTTGAAGAGTTCCAAACCAGTGGGACTCTTGAACCAACCCAGTAAGACTCTTAAACCTAGTG
This sequence comes from Cocos nucifera, assembly GCA_006176705.1. NCBI lineage: Eukaryota > Viridiplantae > Streptophyta > Magnoliopsida > Arecales > Arecaceae > Cocos > Cocos nucifera. The sequence continues at coordinate 419,589 of QRFJ01000510.1, read as the reverse complement.
TCTTAAATAAATAGAACTCACAATTATAGAGTTCCAAACTAGTGGGACTCTTGATCAAAGAGTCTCAGACAAGTAAGACTTAGAGTTTCAATCTAGTGGGACTCTTGACCATAGAGTCCCAGACCATTGGGACTCTCGATTGACCATTAGATCAGGAAGGAACTCCTATTGTGTATAACCCCATAGGTTTGAATTCTAAGCTGATAGCATAGAAACTAATTTTCTATACCAATCGATGTGATCATCTAGAAATTATACCCGACGTCCAGATAGATCGAATAGTTGCTATGCAACATTGATGAACCTGTGGCATATGATTACCATATAATTCATCCCCTTGATCTAAATGCTCAAAAGATGATCTAGGATTTAACTATCAATCCTGAAAATCATCTATAGTATATTTCAAAATTTAGAGTCCATCGAATGAACCATCCCGATCGAGGTTTTGCTAAATTGAAATATAGTGATGCACTTGCTCCAACACTTGGAGGGGTCAATCTCATCTTGATAACACACCGACTTCACAAGTACTTTACTGCATCCAGTAGCCTTCGATCACTGAATTAAAAATTCAGATAGTTTGGTACCTAAGTATAGTGAGTTGCTTGCAAGTCACCATGGTTATTTCAGGTCTAAGAAATATTTATACCCATATCCTTCACAAGCAACTCTTGATAGTAGAGAGCTCCGCAACTGGGTCATGTTCAGCGAAATGTATCCCTACACTTCACCTGCATGCCATACCAGTACTACATACTCCTTGGTTAAGATGACTACTAACACATATGGCACACAATGACCTACACTCGATACATTATCATCCTAGGTAGCAACGTATCATTTGGTCATAAACTAGTCTAAGGACTAAACAAGAAATCCTTCTTTGTTGAGTCTAAATAGTCCTAAGAACTTCATCATAGAAGAGTTCATTATAAAAAGATGCACAAGAATGATGAAATGCCAAAATAATAATTTTATTCATTTAAAATTCAAGTATAATTTATAAATCAGCTCAACCATCTACAACCTAGATGATTAGCTTTAGGATACAATTTTTAATAACTACTACTTTGACTAAATGTTGATCCTAGATTGATTTTGATGATAAGAAAAGTATTTGAGTATAGATTATTAAATTACTAACATTATTTGTAAGGATGTGTAGTTATAAATTTCAAGAGCTCACAAACTTCAAGTATTCTAATTCATCTAAATGAAGATTCATTATTCAAGATTTTAGAGAAGATAATTTAGATTGGATATAGCTATCAAGAGGTTTTAATGAAGGTTAAATCAAGGCAAAATGACAAGTCTAGCCTACAAAGTAATTTGGAGAAGAAAGGATCAGAAATAGTCTTCAGCATGCTTGGAATGCAAACTGGGCCGACTCAGTCTGAGATTGAGCCATTCTAATCTCAGTGAAAGCAGAAGATAGAAAGGATTGAAAGTTAAATTTTTATAATCTAAGGGACTAAGTCGACCCAGCTGATAACTGAGCCAATCTAGTAGAACTAAGCCGACCCAGTTAGAAAGTGAGCCATCCTAGTCTTAGACAGTAGAAAAAGATAGAAATAATATTTTAAAATTTTTAAGACTGAGTCAATCCAGCTAAAAACTAAGCTGACCTAGTTTGGACTGAGCTGACCCATTTAAAACTGAGCCACCCCAGTGCCTGTAATGGCTTGTTTCTAGTTCTACAGTTTTTTCATTCCACACGTCTTCCAACGACTATTTTAGATCTTCCAATGGCTAGATCACTTTCAGAAGCCTATGATGATGATTTGTAATAACTGAAGAATATTGGGATACTTAAGGAAGCACTTGAGACATGAAAAATAACTTTTGAACCAAAAAGAAAGAGTTTCCAAGTAGATTTTTAGTTTTTCAAGTATATGAGCTAAATAGTAAAAAGAAAGAAGTATTTCTGATAAGTATCATAAATTTATCAATAAAAATATTAATTTATAAATTAATTTATATTAATTTTTAAGAATTAATGATCAATTTATATATAATTTTTGAGAAATTAATAATTTTATTAATTAAAAATTAATTAAAAATAATTAAAAAATAATAAAAATTAAAAAATTAAATTTTATTATCAATGGAAAGAGATTATTTTTTTTATCATAATAAAATAAGTTTTGAGAAAAATGAAGTTAAAATGAAGAAGATATGAATTTCTAAAGATAAAAAAAATTAAATAAAAAAGAAAAATGGCTCAGTCGACTCCGCAAGCCAAGCCACCAAGCCGACGAAGCTGGCACGTCTAAATGCACCAACCCAAGCTGACTCAGCTGTGGAAGCCATCAGTCATTCCATGATCCAAGCATGAACTGCCAGCTCAGCAGAAATCGATGAATCGTGGAGCAATACGTGGTGGACCTAGACCCTTAAAGGGTTCATAAAAAATCTATCGGGCTCACAGGACATTTTGGATTTTTCACTCAATGATAGAGATGCTGATTCATTGCAGTGTATGGTGCAGCTGGTCCATGCGGTCCATGGCAACAGTAAAGGCACGATCAGATGGATCTAGTTGATTGCAATCAAGATCGGACGGTGGTGGATTTTTTTGGGTTTGATTCGAATTCCATCAGCGATCTAGCATGATCCGATGGCCAAAAAATCAGCCAGTGAAGATCCAATAGTCCAGGAAGCTCCCAACTTGATTAAAACATCCAAAACTTGATCCGATGGCTAGATTTTCTCTTGATTAACTTAATCGGACAGCCAAAATTTAATCTGACCCGATTTGAGCCGATACGCATCCGATTTTGATGATTTTTAGTCCATTAGATTCCTATCAATGGCTAGATTTCATCTAGAGCAACAAAATTTATATAGAACTCTTTTTAATCAAATTTAAACTCAAATTTTTTCATATTTTGATGATGAAAAAACTCCTTAGTCCCACATTGCCTAGAAGAAAACTCTCCAGCCCTCCTAGCTCTATAAATAAGACCCTAAGCCTCCAGAATTCATTACCTCCGATGAAGGTGAAGCTTTGGTATAGAGTGAAGCTAGGCTCTAGGTTAATGGTTGCTTCAAGGCAACTGGTGCTGAGAGAAAAAGCTGAGCTTCTACACCATCTTTCCACCAATGCCGATCCAAGATTAGAGATTAGGCTATTTTATTTTATTTTTTTAAAAAATTTCATATATTTAAATTTTAAAATTTTAATTAATATAAATTTTATTTTTTATACTTTGATTTTAGCTTTTTATTTTTATTAAAATTTAATTTTTATACTTAATTATTATTCTTGATTTTACTGCAAGTAAATGCTAAGCTCTAATTAGTAGATCTTAGTACCAAGTTTACTTTTCTACATAATTTAGTTTCTACTTTACAATTTTAATTTTTAATTTTCGACTTCCAATTCTATTTTCAAATTCTTCTCCTTTTTTTTTAAGAAAATCAAAGATTTTAAATCTAAAAACACTACCTTCCCTATGGATTCGATCAGACTCACTACTGTTTATGCATTTTTAATTATTTTAAGAAGTTGGATTAAACTAATAAACATGGTATCTTAATGATAACATCGCGTATCTATCAAGTTTTTAGCACCGTTGCTGGAAAAGGCATGGATATTAAATTTTTGATCTCTTTAATTTTTATAAATTAATTATAATTTTTTTAAAATATTGCCTACTATCTTTATTATTTATTTTGTAGAAAAAAAAGAAGAGAAAAGGAAAAAAGCATCTACTTTTGGTGAGATCAATCATAACCCTAGTCCTCTTTTCTTTTTATTATTCATTTTATTTTTAAATTAAGTTAAAAAAATATCCACTTAAATCTAATTAAAAATCTCATGATAAGATTAGAAATTCTAACTGCTTAGAGCATGCATCATATTAGTTTAATTTTTATTTTTATTTTTTTGGTGATTGCTGAAGGCAAGGTAAGCCTTTCAAAATTTAATTAATTGCATGCATCTAGTATAAATTGTATAGAACCCTTTGATTGAAAATTTTTTATGCATATCATATTAAACCAAATTAAGGGTACAACCCAATTAAACAAGATAAGGTGAAAATTTGATCACCCTTTTTTGATCCACAAACAATCAACCAGCATCCTGCATTGATCTAAGCCTTTAATTTTAAAATCAATTAGACATCAGCCCTAGAAATTCGTGCTCAATAGGAGAAGGAACCCTAAGAGTTGAACCAGATTAGGATTAGTCAATTTGACTGATGTCTAGGAATGTGGTTCAGGGACGACTAGGCTCGAAGAAAGATAGTTTCTAATTGATTTCGTTAGCTTATCTGGCCAAGCACAATTGGTGTCTAAGGCAAGCAACGGTGGAACTCCCACCGACCTTACACTTATCTGACCAGTTGATTGGCTGATCCTATACTTGAAGAGCTTGAAGGTGATCTTGGCAGTTAGGAGTTGTCTAGATCTAGGATAACCCTTAGTCAGGATTGATTGACCAACTTGATTGCTAACCAACATCAAACCTAATTAAACTTAATTCTTTTATCTCTTCTTAGTTCTAGAACTTCTTAGGACCTCTTCTTTAGAACTCTTCTTTTTTTTATCCTTTCTTCTTTAAAAATAAAATAAAAATTAAATTAAACTAACTAAAAAAATATTAAAAATAATAATTAAATTAAATTAAAATTAATAAATAAAATAATTAAAAAAATAATTTTTAATATAATAAAAAAATATAAAAAAATATAAAAAATATTTCAAAAAAATTTTTGAACCACACGTTGGGGTTGCACTAGTGCATGCACAGTAGGAAACCGCTTTACCTGATCTAGTTGAATCCAATCATAAAATTAAAAGGCTAAATTGTATTAAATTCGATAACCAAATGGCTAAAAATTTTAGAGAACCACTTAAGCAGATGAAGGGATACTTTATTCCTTCCTCCTATAACCCATCGACTTGTATTCAATTACCTGAAATTCATGCTACCCAATATGAGATCAAGCCGACTATAATCCAGATGCTTCCATCTTTCTATGGGAACACCAATGAAAATTCTTATAAACATCTAGATGAATTCTTAGAAAATTGCTCTACGGTGAGAATTCAAAATTTAACTAATGATGCCCTCAGACTAATTTTATTTCTCTTATCATTAAAAGATAAAGCCAAGTACTGGCTTGGCATAATAGGAAGATCAATTAAAACTTGGGCTGACTTACAAAGTAAATATTTTAAAAAAATTTACCCCGTAGGCTGAACCAATACTATGAGGTGAGCTATCACTAGATTTGCTCAGCTTCTAGGGAAATAGATTCACGAGTTATGGGAGAGACTTAAGAAACTTCTTAGAAAATGCCCACACCATGGTCTATCTAAGTGACAAATAGTTCAAGCTTTCTATGAGGGTTTAGGAGACCAATACAGACAGATGATAGATGCATCCTGTGGAGGTGCATTCATGAACAAGAGTGAGGATGAAGCCTATATCTTATTTGAAATCCTAAGTGAAAACTCAATTAACCATGCTTCATTATCTTTCTACCAAACCTGGGCAGGGATTCATGAATTTAAATATCTAGAATCTATCCTAAGACTGATTCAAATTTGATAAATAAAGTGGACTTTCTTGCTTAGAAATTAGATCAAGTCCTAACCCTAGGTCAACAATCTCCTGCACAATTCACATCATCTTCTAATTATTAGAAGATTTGTTCAATTTGTACTAGCCCAACCCATCATGTGAGTGAATATCCTATGACTGCACAGTTTCCACCTTTTATCTAAGAACAAGTCCAAGCTACTAAAGGCTACTCTAAGTCGATTAATGATCCATTTTCAAATTCATATAACTCTGGCTGGAGAAACTATCCTAATTTTTCTTGGAAATCACAACAAACTTAGGCTCAGATCCAAACTCCATCAGTGCAAAATTATCAAAATAGATCTCAATACCAGAACTATGCTTATAATAGAGGTCAGCCTAGTAAGCCTTTTTAGCCATCACATCATAATCAGCCCTCATACCCACCTTCTCAATAGTCCAATCTAGCTGATGATAGATTTAACCAACTTTAATAATTGATTCTGACTCAATAGCAATCTATCGTCAAGCTAGAAGCTCAAATTGGACAACTAGCTGAATCTAACATAAGGAGAGAACTAGGTTAATTATCGAGCCTACCAATTTCAAACAACCCACCTAATATCCACCAACCATCTAGACCAAGTTATTAATTTAATGTCTCACTTAAGAATCCTCAATCTAAAAATACCAAAGTAATTTTTGAACTTAAAAGATATAGGATTCTTATGGACCTATACCAAGATCAGGTGAAAGAGGCTAGTACTGATGCTAGCCAAAATAAAAATTTAGAAAAATAGGTTAGTACTGAGACTAACCACATAGAAGAACCCGAGCCAGGAACTAGTATTGATGCTGGTTCTAGTTTAAATGAGATAGACATAGGAAAAAAGAGACTAGATGATTTACCCAAGACTTATAAACCTAATGTCCTATTTCCTTCAACCCTAGAAGTTGGTTCTTTTTACAAAAATCAAGAGGCATGTAATGAAATATCAATGAAGTTGTTTAAACAAGATCATATTAATTTACCTTCAGAATTAAAATCACCTTTAGTCACCCTTCCAGCACCCATTGAATCAAACTTAACTCCTAATACAAAAACTCAATTCATGAGTATTTTAGAAGAACAAATAGGAGAAATTCTTAATAAACATAGGTCTGAGAATGGGGTCACAAATTATGTCCCTAAAATTAACAATGATTATATCTATAAAGGGATAAAAAATTACCTTCCTGAGATTGGCAATCCAAAACCATTGAAATTTGTCAATCCAATACTTGACGCATCATGTCTGGCTGAAGATGGTAAACTTAGCGCTTGTTAGGAGGCAACCCAATATTTAATTTTTTTTAGTTTAATTTATCTTTTCAGTTGATTTTTTTTAGGATAATTTGAATAAGGAAGAGCTCAAATTTTCAAAAGCATGTGCTAGATCAAAAATATACTGAGTCATATTCTTTCATGTTCTTTATTACACCCTTTATTTTTTCTTCTCCATTGAGGACAATGTCAATTAAGTTGGGGGGAAAGAAAAATAAAAATTTTAAAATTTTAAGTCCTCAAAAAAGTTAGTATTTAATATTAAGCACCTGATTATGCTTAAAAATTAAATTAAACTAAGCATTTCTAAAAGAAAATTGATACATAGATTAGAGAATCTATGAGATATTGAGAAATCAAGTATTAAAAAAATTCAATAAAGAATTAAGTCTAGAATATATAATTTTTTTCCTTGAGTATTTCTAATTTTTTCTACTAGCATCAAAGGAAAGTCTACTTTTTATGGGCTTGTGTAGGGTAACTATACATTTTTTCATATAAAATTTTTTTAATAAAATAGTTTTTAAGTACTTCTCACTGAATAATCGAGCCTCTTTGCCTGAGTAAGTATTGAGTTTCACGTCATAAGATGGAAAGGGCAAAAAAGCTCATTGTAAAGCTAGTCTTAACTCGTAGCCTATTTGATTCGAGCTAGTAAGTCCGAGGGGTATTCTATACCTAGTGCCCTAAAGCCAACTGATTTGCGAGTCATTGGCCCAAGACTCACTACATGGATCAAATAGAAAGCTTAATGGATTAAGACACTCAATAATGGTATAATGTTAAAAAAAAAAAATATTGATTTTCCACCGAGTAACCGGATCCCGTTGCCTAAGTAAGCAATGATATTCATGTCAAAAAGTAGACAATGTAAAAATAAAAATCAATAAATGAAGGGTGGAAGTAGCAATACACTTGCCTATATGAAATTTTAGATAATTCAAAGATAAAGATAGGATAATTTAAAAAAAGTTCAGAAAAATTTAATGTTCTTTACTTAATTTTTTTATTGATAAGTATTAATACCCCAATGATATATCTCACTTAAGCTCTACTGAATATCAATGGCCATTTTGAAAACTGCTCAGGTAAAATTCAAAACTCTAAAATTAAAAGATATTTAAAACTAAATTCTTTCTTTACTCGAGAACGAGCAAAACTTAAGTTGGAGGGTATGATAAGTATCATAAATTTATCAATAAAAATATTAATTTATTAATTAATTTATATTAATTTTTAAGAATTAATGATTAATTTATATATAATTTTTAAGAAATTAATATTTTTATTAATTAAAAAATTAATAAAAAAAATAAAAATTAAAAAATTAAATTTTATTCTCAATGGAAAGAACTTATTTTTTTGATCATAATGAAATAAATTTCGAGCAAAATAGAGCTAAAACGGAGAAGATATAAATTTCTAAAGATAAAAAAAATAAATAAAAAAGAAAAATAGCTCAGTCGGCTCCATAAGCCAAGCCACCAAACCAAGCCAAGCCGATAAAGCTGGCACATCTAAATGCACCAAGCTAAACTGACTCAACCATGAAAGCCATCAGTCGATCCATGATCCAGGCGTGGACCATCAGCTCAGCAGAAATCGATGAATCACAAAGCGACACGTGGTGGACCTAGACCCTTAAAGGATTCATAGAAAATCTATCATGGCTCACAGGGCATTTTAGACTTTTCACTGGGTGACAAAGATGTTGATTCATTATGGTGTATGGTGCAGTTAGTCCATGCGGTCCATGGCAATAGTAATGGCACTATCGAATGGATCCGATTGATTGTGGTCAAGATCGGACGATGGTGGTTATTTTCAGATTTGATTCAAATTCCATCAGTGATCTAGCTTGATCCAATGGCCAAAAAACCAGTCAATGAAGATCCAATGGTCCAAGAAGCTCCTAACTTGATTGAAACATCTAGAACTTAATCCGACAATTAGATTTTCTCTTGATTAACTCAATCAGATGGCCAGAATTTAATCCGACCTGATTTGAGCTGATACGCATCCGATTTTGATGATTTTTGATCCATTGGATTTCTATCAATGGGAAAATTTCATCTAGAGCAATAGAATTTATCCAAAACTCTTTTTAATCTAATTTTCACTCAAATTTCTCCATCTTTTGATGATGAAAGAGCTCCTTAGTCCCACATTACCTAGAAGAAAACTATCTAGCCCTCCTAGCTCTATAAATAAGACCCCAGGCCTTCAGAGTTTATTATCTCCAGTCAAGGTGAAGCTTTGGTACAGGGTGAAGCCAAGCTTTGGGTTAATGGCTGCTTCGAGGCAACTGGTGTCGAGAGAAAAAGTTGGACTCTACACCATCTTTCCACCAATGTCGATCCAAGATCAGAGATCAGGCTATTTTATTTTATTTTATTTTATTTTTAAATTCTATATATTTAAATTCAAAAATTTTAATTAATATAAATTTTATTTTTTTCACTTTGATTTCAGCTTTTTATTTCTATTGTAATTTAATTTTTATACTTTAATTATTATTTTTTATTTTACTACAAGTAGATGCTAAGATCTAATTAGTATATCTTAGTACCAAATTTACTTTTCTACATAATTTAATTTCCACTTCATAATTTTAATTTTTAATTTTTGACTTCAAATTCTACTTTTAAATCCTTTGCTTTTTGTTAAGAAAATCAAAGATTTTAGATCTAAAAGCACTACCTTTCTTGTGGATTCGATCCGACTAACTACTATCTATGTATTTTTAATTATTTTAAGAAGTCAGATTAAACTGATAAATACGGTATCTTAACGACAACATCACGTACCTATCAATTTCTTAGAGCTTTTCTTATCCTTCCAACATCCTTAATTAGAGAGAAGTCAGGCCAACACCATTGAAGATCAACTCCTACTTCTTTCAAGCACTCAAAGAGAAGAAATCAAGCCTACAAGCCAAGCTTTCAGATTTTCTTCTCTTAAGCTTCAAAGAGTTTGTTTTTATTTTGTTCATTGTATTTTTCATATTTGTTTCAAGTTTCTTGGGGTGAGAAACTTAGGTTAGTCCAAGCCTAAAGTTGGATGGTGTATGGTTATGATTGGTGAGCCAAAGTGAAAACCAATCAGGGTTGATTGTTAGCTAAGAAAAATAATCATTATATGGTTGTGGTTGGTGAGCCAAGGTCAAAACCAACTAGTTGAATTCCTAAGTGGTTTACTTAGAGAGTAGATGTAGGTGCTGAGTTTAGCACCAAACCACTATAAAATTATTGTATTTGTGATTGCATATTACTGTTCTATTAATTTTCTCCACTACACATTATATAGCTTATTTGTTGGTATTTAATTAGATCAATCTACTTACATCATAAACTTAAAATTTGAAATACTCAATTCACCCCCCTCTTGGGTAGCCATACTTGGGTAACAAGTGGTATCAGAGCGGGTTCTCTAATATTAGTTGTTGATCAAGCTATCAAAGAGCTAAAGATCATATGGCAACCCTAATTGGGACTATATTGGTTGAGGGGCAATCAATCAATAGACCTCTGCTGTTCAATGGAACTAATTATACATATTGGAAAGCACGAATGAGGATATTCATCCAAGCACAAGACCATGACATGTGGAATGTCATAATGATAGGACCTCACACACCAATAATTACTATTGATGGAGTGTCCATCACAAAATCTAAAAAGGATTGGGATGAACATGATAAAAAGAAGGCTCAACTTAATGCCAAAGTGATGAATGTTTTATATTGTGCTTTGGACGCTAATGACTTCAATAGGATATCAACATGTTCATCTACCAAAAAAATCTAGAATAGACTTGAAGTCACCCATGAGGGGACTAATCAAGTCAAGGAATCTAAAATAAATACGTTGGTACATAAGTATGAGCTATTTAAAATAGAACCACATGAAACCATCACTAAAATATTCACTAGGTTCACTGATATTTTGAATGGTTTGAAAAGTCTTGGAAGAGATTACGCTAACAATAATATTATGCGTAAAATTCTTAGGTCTTTGCCAAAGAATTGGGAGCCAAAGGTGACTGCCATTCAAGAGACGAAAGACTTAAACACTCTAGCATTGGAGGAATTAATTGGGTCACTCATGACTTACGAGCTAAACATGAATTAAAGAAGAGAAGAGGAAGTAAAGAAAATGAAGAGCATTGCACTTAAAGCTGCTGCCATCCATATGGAAGAAAGTGATTTCAAAGAGAGTTCGAAAGATGATGAGGAGATGGCTATGATAGCAAGAAGATTCAAGAAATTAATAAGAAGAAGAAAGAGATTTGAACCTGAGAAAAAGTTTAATAAGGGAGAAGGTAGTAAAGAGAAAGAATAACCATCTATTTGCTATGAGTGCAAAAGGCCCGAACACTTTTGGATGGATTGTCCAATGTTAAAGAAAAGCTCCAAGAAAATAAAGAAGAAAGCATACAAAGCCATATGGAGCAATGATGAAGACTCTTCTTCAAGTGAGGAAGAATATCAAAGAGAAGAAAAGGCAAATCTTTGTCTTATGACACATAGTGATGATGAGGTAAATGATAATACTTCAATTTTAGATTTTATTTTTGAAGAATTATATGATACTTTCAATGACTTAGTTAATGACTTTAAAAAATTATTACATAAGAATAAGAAACTAAAGAAAGAGAATCAATTCTTAAGTAAAGATAAAGTTCAAATAAAAGAAAATATGAAGAATTTACAAACTAATCTAGATGAATCAAATAAAAAAATTATATTTTTACAAGATGAAGTGATAAGATTAAGATCCATAATAGACAGATTATGCTAAGCTCTAAAAATCTGCAAACAATAATTGAAAATCAAAAGATGGTTCTTGATAAAATCGGTATAGGGTATGATACATCAAGAAAGCAAAAGTCATTGAAAAATGTATATACAAAATCTTAAAATTATGGTAGAAGAATTACATGTTACAAATGCAATAAAATTGGACATTAATTTATTGAATGAAAAACCTTTAATTCAAGCAAACCAAAAGTAAAGCAAGTTTGGATTTCAAAAGGAACCATTTGTGCTAACCCCAAAGGACCCAAGTTAGCTTGGGTACCTAAGTTTGCTTGATTATTTATGTACGTATGCTTGGCATCCATAAGAGCTAAAAGAAGATGGTACCTTGATAGCAGATGTTCGAGACATATGATGGAAGATAAATCATAATTTATCTCTCTTGAAGCTAAAGATTGAGGTGTTGTAACATTTGGAGATAACGGTAAAGAAAAAATCATTAATCTCCATAATATATTGATAACACTCTCTACTAGCATAGAAAATATTTTGTATATTGAATGACTAATGCATAACTTACTTAGCATAAGCCAACTTTGTGATAAGGGCTTTAATGTTTTATTCAAATCATCTCATTGTATTGTAACTAGCTATATAGATGAAAGTATTAAATTTATAGGAAAAAGACATGAAAATGTTTACATTGTTGATCTTGATGAACTTAAAAATGAGAGTATTGATAGTCTTGTTGCTATGAATGCTAAACTAAATGAATCAAGTTGGATTTGGCATAATAGATTAGGTCATGCAAGTATGGACTCCATAGCAAGACTAATTAAACTTGATTTAGTAAAGGGATTACCTAAAATAAATTTTGAGAAGGATAAAATTTACAAAGCATGCCAACTTGGTAAACAAACAAAATATTCCTTTAAATCCAAAAATATTGTTTCAACTACTAGACCTCTAGAATTATCCCATATTGATTTGTTTGGACCTATTTCGACTACTAGTCTTAGAGGAAAAAGATATGGCTTTATAGTAATAGATGATTTTTAAAGATATACATAGGTTTTATTTTTATCACATAAAGATGATGCTTTTGATATGTTGGTTGATCTATTTAACAAAATAACAAAAGAAAAAGAATGCAATATTTTATATATAAGAAGTGATCATGGCACAAAATTTGAAAATAAAAAATTTTAAAATTTTTATTCTAAAAATAAAATCACCTCAACAAAATAGGATGATAGAAAGAAAGAATAGGACATTGATTGAAATAGCTTGAACCATGCTTTGTGAAAGCAATCTTCTAAAATATTTTTGAGCAGAAGCTATTAACACCGCATGCTATGTGCTAAATAGAGCTCTAATTAGACCAATCTTAAAGAAAACTCCATATAAACTCTATAGAAAAGAAACCAAATATTTCTTATTTTAAAATCTTTGGATGTAGATATTTTATTCTTATAAATGGTAAAGATAAGCTTGGAAAGTTTGATGCAAAATTAAATGAAGGGATTTTCCTAGGATATTCATCACATAGTAGAGCATATAGAGTATTTAATAAACGAACATTGATTGTGGAAGAATTCATACATGTAATTTTTTATGAAACTAACTCTTTTAGAATAAGAGAAGAAGAGCTTGATGCGAATGCAAAAATTTTAGAAAATAAAATAAAAAATATATCACTTGAAGATATTCCCTCTCAAAAAAAGAAGATAAAGAGCAAAAGGTTGAAGAAATAATGCCACATTCCCAAAATGATCAAGGTACATCTAACTTACCAAAGGAATGAAGGTATGATCATAATCATCCTAAGAAATTAATAATAGATGATCCATCTCAAGGAGTTAAAACTAGACCATCCTTTAGAGAAGCTATGAATCATATTGCATTGGTATCCCATCTAGAACCTAAAAATATAATTAAAGCTGAAAAAGATCCAAATTGGATATTAGCGATGTAAGAAGAGTTAAACCAATTTAAGAGAAATAAAGTTTGAAAATTAGTTGAAAGATCTAAAAATTTTCTTATAATTGGTATAAAATGGATCTTTAGAAATAAACTAGATGAGAAGGGTAATGCAATTAAAAACAAGGCTAGATTGGTTGCAAAAAGGTACAATTAAGAAGAGGATATTGATTTTGGTAAATCCTTTGCACCTGTAGCTAGACTTGAAGCTATTAAATTGCTCTTAGCATTTGCATGTTTCATGAATATTAAACTTTTTCAAATGGACGTAAAGAGCGTATTCATAAATGGTTTAATTGAAGAAGTTTATGTAGAACAACCTCCAAGCTTTGAAAGTTAAGAATTACCTAATCATGTATATAAACTTAAGAAAGAACTATATGGATTAAAACAAGCACCTAGGGCTTGGTATGATAGATTGAATAATTTCTTATTAAACAATGATTTTAAAAGAGGTAATGTTGATAAAATACTATTTATTAAAATAAAATCAAGTGATCTATTGATTGTCCAATAATATGTTGATGATATAGTATTCAGTGCTACCAATGAAGTTCTGTATAGAGAGTTTGCTAGTCTCATGCAGGGCGAGTTTGAGATGAGCATGATGGGAGAGCTCAACTATTTTTTTGGACTCCAAATCAAGCAATCAAATGAGGGGATCTTCATCAACCAAAGTAAAAAAAAAGAAAATGTTTAAAAAATTTGGGATGGAGAATGTCAAAGAAAGTGGCATCCCCATGAGCACAAGTTGCAAGCTTGATCAAGACCCAAAAAGAAAAGTAGTAGATCCTAAGCTATATCGAGGTATGATTGGATCTTTACTATATTTAACTGCAAGTAGGCCAGACATAATGTTTAGTATATGCATGTGTGCGTGTTATCAATCAAATCCTAAGAAATTACATGTATTAGCAGTTAAAAAAATCTTTAAGTATTTAATAAATACTCAAGATGTAGGTTTATGGTACTCTAAACAATCTTCATTAGACTTAATTGGTTATAGTGATTCAGATTTTGCTAGTTGTTGCTTAGATAGAAAGAGTACAAGTGGTACATATCAATTTCTAGGAGTGAATTTGATCTCATGGTTTAGCAAGAAACAAAACTCGATAGCCTTGTCTACGGTGCAAGCCAAATACATTACTGTTGGGAGTTGTTGTGCTTAACTATTGTGGATCAAACAACAACTAGAAGATTATGGTATTACTTATAATAACATTCCTATTCGATGTGACAATACAAGTGCCATAAATTTAACTAAAAATCTCATATTGCATTCAAGAATAAAACATATAGAAGTAAGACATCACTTTATTAGAGAGCATGTTCAAAATAACGATATACTTCTTAAATATATGCCTACTGAAAATCAAGTTGCTGATATCTTTATAAAACCCTTGAATAAGAAAAGATTTTACACAATTAGAAAGTAATTAGATTTATTTGATCCAATTTGTTAAATAAATATCTTATGATAATTGATTTTAAAATGATGAGATGATTAGTTTTCATATGATGAATCATCCGATATTTACTCATTTTTATCTCATTTAGAAGTGAAAATTAAATAAAAAGATTTCTGGACATGAAACACAAATATCAAAGTCTGTGCCAAAGTGGGCCGACTCAATTTTTCCCTCTATAAAAACTAGGTTGTCCCAGTACTGGGCCGACCCAATTTTCCTTCACAGAAAAACTGAGCCGGCTAAGTTGTTGGGTGACCTATTTTTTAAATGGACAGACCGATGGCTTTTTCATCTTTCATTTCCTATCTAGAGAAAAACCCTAGAAACCCTCAAGTCATTCCCAAGAAACCCATTTCCACTACTCTCAGGAGGGATTTTGGAATCATGCCATGCACGAAACAAACCATAACCCCTAAGATCAAGCATACATCTTTCGGTCCACCATCTAAGAGAGGGATTCATGGAGGAGAATGACGATCAAAGTTTCAAGAAGATCATCCTTCACCATCTAGGTCATCTCAGTCATCCTCTATAGCACATCAATTGGCATCACCTCTTCTTGATACCAATTGATGTTCCACGATATCGCTCGAACGTCAATCATCCTTGGCATCACAAGCCTCGGTACCATGTTGCGGAAGATCCTGATCTTTAGCACAGACCTAAAGAAACCTGTGATGTTCTCTATGGGTAGCAAACCATCGATCCTCCACCTGGATCTATGATGGGGTGCCTCCCTCCTTGGGCTTGAGGGAGATGCCTCCTTCTCTAGGGCTTCTTCAAGAACCTAAGGACGGCAACTCTAGAGAGAAGAGAAGAAGAGAGTTGAGGAAGAAAAGATCTGTATTGATTTTAACCTTAAAAATCCTAATACAACCTATGTATTTATACATAGCCATTAGGCCCAACCAAAAAGCTCCTCGGCTAACCCAATACATGAAATTAGGCCCCTTAAGACCTCTCAAACCAGGACTTAAGACCCATAGGATCAACCGAGATCCTAGCCCAAAATAGACTCTCATGTAACTCTGCCCGTGCACTGAGCCAGCACAGTCTCAGCACCGAGCCAACTAAGTTCCACTAGGTTAGCTCAGTCTAAAACTGAGTCGGTCCAGTTCCATGCAATGCCAGCAATCCCGAATGCTCAGCTCTCTATTTTGCCTGTGCACTGAGACTTAGCCAGCCTAGTTTTGGACTGAGCTAGCTAACTTGTAGAAAATCTTCTCTTTGCAGTCTTGATTTTTTGGCTTTGGTTCCTTGCTTCACTTTGAATCCAAGATCTCCACAGCACCAACCAAGCCCCTGGTATCCCTGGAGCCAACACCCTATCTTTTTTCGTGGTCTCCCAAGGCTTGGGAGCACTACAAATCCTCACAATCTCCACCTTGGTGCTCCCAAGCCTTGGAAAATCTCTCGATAATGTCCTCCTACATGATCACACTATCCCTACGCACTCGACAGCACCTGTGCAAACATCGCCTCTACCAATCCTCTTTAGCTGTTGTGCACCCTTAAGGCCTTTGGGATGATTGCCTCCTCCATCGAAGACCTGTGCTTGCTTCTTGGCACCATCCTAGAATTATAGGATCCTTCTGCTCAACAACTACATCACTTTTCTCTAAACTTTTCTGGAGAACCTACAACGTTCCTATACTGGCACTCACTGCAAATCCTGACATGATCTCCTCAGAACTACGTCTATCCTCCTACACATGCCACTCCACTTGGAATTATGCATCACCAGTGCTGGTGCTAGGATATCAATCCTTTCGCACCCCTCTGCTCTGAACTCATGTCAAATTTTTGTTCAATTGTGAAGCCACCTCTCCAGAGCTCCACCTATATCCAAAGTCCACCTGATGCCATAGAAGCTAACTCTATCATCAAGTCCCTCGAGGCCAACCATCCAACGCTACACTACTGGGCTTGCCGCTGTACCTCGAACACCGTCGCTGCCTCTTCGAACTCTCTACACTCTGCGGCCCTCTTCGAAGCCATCTCGGATACCTTCGCAACCCGCAGGCACCTCCAAAACCTAAGAGCTCATTCAATTCTTCTGAATCTAGTGACTGAACTATAGAAAATTTCACCCAAGTCCTTCTCTTCTGCCCCTACACTAGCCATCACTTTAGTTGCACTCGAAGAACCATCCTCCACCTGAACCATGACTCTCCCTGGTGCTCCTGTAGAAAAAACCTGATCTATGATACTTCCGACTACTAGAGACCTCTTGATGCTCCCCGAGACCCCCTGGCTCTTCCTGAGCCTACACCCAGTCTTTCTGATATACCACTAACACTTTCTGCTAAGATACACTCCTCGACTACTATACCGCCGAGCCACTCTCAGCCCCTATGCCTCTAGGGTAGCGCTCCTATAACACTTTAGTGCTCCCTGACTCATCTCTATGCTGCTCTATAGTCGCCCAGCCCTAACCTACTAGATCTTTATGGATCATCCATCTCCATCACTCCCAAGATTTTGCAAATTCATGTTCTAATCGAATCGCTGAATACATCTCCGACTACTTCCCCATCTTTTAGACACCAAAGGACGTATAGTCGCTTCTTCAGCCTTCCATCAACCATTACACTTTGGAAAATCTCTCTTCAACAACCCTACACTGCCCATCTTACTAGAGAATCCTGATGTTCTCTACTGAGATACCTCCCTTGACTGCTGCATCATTAAGCCTCTCTCAGCCCTGTATCTCTCAAAAAGTGCTACTGCAGCACTCCAGTGCTCCCTGCTTGTCACATAACCGTCATACATCTCGGCCTTTCCACCAAGATCGATCAGCAAATCATGCACCAAATCCTTCCACCTCGAGAAAATCTCTTTTCGTTAAACCTCTCAACCTCTACCTTCAACCCGCTGCTCCTGGTTGACCAAACCATAGCAATAACAAAGATAGATTCGAGACATACTGTGGAATCCTTGTGTAGATTTCTGATTTTACCTTGTATGACTTCTCCTTCCCTTTCAGGCACCATCAAACTCTAATACCAGATGTCATCCACAACATCCCAGGCATCACCTAGCTCTGATACCAAATGTAAGTGCACTAACTAGCATCACCTCTCCCTGATATCAATTAATGTTCCATGATATCACTCAAATGCCAATCATCCTTGGCATCACAAGCCCCGATACCATGTTGTGAAAGCCCTTGATCTTTAGCACGGACCTAAAGAAACTTGTGACATTCTCTATGGGCAGCAAACCATCAATCCTTCACCTAGATCTATGATGGGATGCCTCCCTTCTTGGGCTTGAGGGAGATGCCCTCCTTCTCTAGGGCTTCTTCAAGAACCCTAGGGCGGCAACTCTAGAGACAAGAGAAGAAGAGAGTTGAGGGAGAAAAGGTCTGTATTGATTTCAATCTTGAAAATCCTAATAAAATCTATGTATTTATACATTGCTATTAGGCCCAACCAAAAAACTTTTTAGCTAACCCCATACATGAAATTAGCCCTCTTAAGACCTCTCAAACCAAGCCTTAAGACCACTAGGAAAATTCTGATTTTTTGGACCAGGTTCATTCAGATCAGATCAGATCAAGAGATATATTTCAAAAAATTTTCTCTTTAATCCAGATCAGATCTAAGATGTTTCAGATCTAATTATTATTATTTTAAAAACTAAAATAAAATTAGATAAATTAAATCAGATTTAATTTACCTTAAAGTGGGTAATCCTATTACCCATTGATGATCCTATAAGCAGCGGAAGGTTCTGGATCAAGCCACGCAAGTGCCTAGCCTCTATTGATATCCACTTGGGTTGGATCTGAAGATCCTTTTCTTCTCTATCACATCTCCAAAAATTAGATCTGGATCTGATTCGGAGGATCTTCAAAACTTCTTTTGAAGATCAGCAGTCGTCCTTTGTAGCAACACAGCCTTCTAGCTTTCACTCACCTTTCTCTTATCTAGATTGCACCAACAAAGATCCAAAACCCTTTTGGATGTGGAGAGGAGAGGGAGAAGATGCTTTGGCATGGAGGAGGAGAGGAGAAAAGGCCTTGGGGCATGGAGATCTCAATTAATTTAGATTTTTCTTTGAGTTGGGCGCAGGGTCTTATTTATAGACTGACTGTGATCCAACTCCTCTTCTTCCCAACCAATCATAACTCTTTATGAAATTAGATCTAAATATGATTGGTGGGAATAGAGTCCCCTAGATTCCTCCTTAGAGGGTGCCTAAGACCAGTCAAAGTTGGTTCTTAGGAGAACTCTAATTGAAATCCAAAAAGGACATGGAGTTCCAATCCAACAGGGACTCCTGGGTGCCTCCAGCTTGGGCACACGCCAAGGGTGGCGTGCGCCCTCTTTCTTGCCAGGTTCTAGTAGGGGAACAGGCCTCCACCAGCTCTCCAATAGGTGCATGACACATGGATAGAAGTCAAAGTATAAATGGTCAACATTTGATCAGTCAAAGATAGACTTTTGACCAAAGTCAAAGAACGAGAAATGGCAGGTGACCAAAAATGGTAGGTAATGTCCTAAAAAATAAGACAACCTTTTCTGACTTGGACAACCTCCAGTTAGACCATATGAAGGCCTCTGATTGAGCATAAACTCCTTTGGCTCAGTCAGGACAACTTATATATGATAGTAAAAGAAGAACGTTAGGTTCAATTGAGTGCTAGCATGATTTCCTTGAACCTAATTGAATCTCATTCAGATCAATTGAACTAGATCAGTTCAATTGATGATCACCATATTCAAACCCTTATTTGTGTGACCTAGTTAGATTCAGTTCTATATGGTAATGAGATATGTCATGATCTCTATCATCGACATCATCGAAACTCCTTTTGATGGATCAGAACTCTTCTGATTTGAACAGCTAGAATGATCGATCATCTAAATCATTCTAATTGCTCCCAAAATCCACCAGTGACACCTAGCAGTATATGGTGGCAACCCATCAGAGCTGAATGCGAACCTCTTGGTGCAGCTACTTGTGTGATTAAGTTCTTCTATCTTGAGCCTCGATCAGATTAGGGTTAAGGTGAACTCATCAAGCCCTAGTCTCTATCATATGATGTAATCATTCGATTCAAGTCCTATGTGAAAATCTAAATAGAAACTCTTTCTATTATTTCACTCTGCCATGGCCATGGACTTTTGAACTTAATTCTTATGATCATCATAGGGTTGCTCCTCTACCACCGAGATAGATAGATTCCATCTTGATGCTATCCAGTTCCTACAATAAACATGCTATAGCCAACATACACCTCAGGGTTCCATATAGCTAGGAGACCGAGTAATGGTGTAGTCAAACTATAACACCCTCAAGGTTAACTGCCGATGCACCTCAATCAAAGAATCAGACATACCACTGCAGCATCGAGTCAGTCATCGATGAGAAGGTAGACTTTCTAATGACTACTCGAGGTGGTCACGCTCAGTGCCCTCATTCTCTAACGAGTACCTGTACTCTCTCTTCGATGTCTCCACACCATATACTTAAGACTCATCTACTAAAGAGAAGCGATTGTACACCAACCTTCCAGATCAATCACCATCTTCATGATGATCCTATGGTCGGGAGCATTTTATGAGTTAATAATGATTATTCATGTCTTAAATTTTCAACTCTTGAAAATATGAATTATCATTACCATTAACTCAAAGGATGTATCATAGACACTAAATACACATATGTGATAGAAAATAATCCATTTTATTTATTATAGTCAAAATTATAATTTTGCCCCTAGAAGTGTATTACAAGTGTCAGCCAATTCTGGCTTCTAGGGCACATATATCCAACAATCTCCCACTTGTCCTAAAGCCAATTGGCTATAAGTCTAAGTCCCATCTTCTCATGGTGGGCTTCGATCTTCTGCTGGCCCAACGGCTTTGTAAGTGAGTCTGCCACATTATCTGTGGAGTTGACTCTCTTGACCTCGACGTAATCCTTCTCGAGGTAATCATGGATGAGGTGGTATCGTCGTTCAATGTGCTTGGATTTTTGGTGAGACCTTGGCTCCTTAGCAAGGGCTATGGCGCCATTGTTGTCGCAGTATAGAGGAATGGCATCTGATGGCATTACTCCAATTTCTGCAGCAAACTTCTTATACCAGAATGCTTCCTTCGCAGCCTCTGATGCAGCGATATATTCTGCTTCTATGGTGGAATCTGCTATCACGATTTGCTTGAAAGTCTTCCAGCTGACAGCACCACCATTGCATATAAATAGACTTTCAGATGTCGACTTTCGATCATCTATATCGAATATGAAATTCGAGTCTGTGTATCCCTAGACTTGGAGTTCTCTATTACCAAAGACCAACATCATATCCTTAGTTCTTCTCAAGTACTTAAGGATACATTTCACAGAAGTCCAGTGTTCTTCACCTAGATTTGATTGATATCTGCTTGTGACACTCACAGCATGGGCTATATCAGGTCATGTACATAGCATGGCATACATGAGGCTCCTTATTGCAAAAGCATAAGGGATCTTGCTCATGCGTTCTATTTCCTCAGGTGTGCTGGGGGCACATCTTCTTGGAAAGATGAATATCATGTCTGAAGGGTATTAATTCCCTCTTAGAGTTTTCCATACTAAACCTCTTTAGTACTTTCTCTATGTACATTTTCTATGAAAGTCCTAGCATCCTGTTCCGTCTATCCCTATAGATCTTAATTCCTAGAATAAAGGATGCTTCACCTAGGTCTTTCATGGAGAATTCCTTGGACAACCATAATTTGACTATTGTCATCATGGGAATATCATTCCCAATAAGGAGGATGTCATCCACGTACAATACGAGGAAGACAATAGCGCTTCCACTGACCCTTTTGAAGACACACAGTTCCTCTTCATTTTTGATGAAATCAAACATTTTGATCACATCATTGAAATGAGTGTTCTAGCTCTGAGATGCTTGCTTAAGTCCATATATGGACCTTTGCAGCTTGCAAATCTTGTGATCAGTATCACTGGATGTGAAACCTAGCGGCTATTCCATATAGATATCTTCCTCAAGATATTCATTCAAGAATGCCGTTTTCACATCCATTTGCCATATTTTATAATCGAAATAGGCTGCAATGGCAAGCAATGTGCGGATGGACTTTAGCATAGCCACTGGGGAAAAGGTATCCTGACTAGCCTTGAATGTCTCCACATTACCATCTACACCAATCTTTCTCTTGAAGATCTATTTACACCCAATAGGTACTATACCTTCTGGTAGATCTACCAAGATCCAGACTTGGTTTGAGTGCATCGAGTCAATTTCTGACTACATTGCCTCTAGCCATTTCTCGGAGTCGATATCTGATATCGCCTCATTGTAGGTTTTGGGATCATCACCATGAGCACCATTACCTACGAGGAACATTTCCTCTACTTCCTCTGAAATAATACCTAAGTATCTTTCAGGGGGATGGAAAACTCTTTCCGATCTACGAGGTGGAGGAGGTAGTAATTTTTATTGGCTCAACCTGATTTGGTTCCAATTGGTCCTTAGCTCATTGTACTTGTGAGACTTTCTCATCAAGCTTGATCTGCTTTCCAATGCCGCTATCTTGAATAAACTTTTTTTCAAGAAAGATGGCATGTCGACTCACAATCACATTATGGTCTTCTAGAATGTAGAAATAGTATCCTAATGACTCTTTAAGATATCCTATGAATCGAGCTCTGAAGGACCTAAACTCTAACTTGTCCGCTTGTTGTCTTTTGACATGAGCCGGACAACCCCAAATTCTGAGATAACTCAGACTTGGTTTTTTATCGTGCTATATCTTATACAGTATGGTAGGAATGGTTTTAGAGGGAATTCTATTCAGTAGATAAATTGAAGTTAATAATGAATGTCTCCAAAGAAAATCAGGGGGTCTATGAAGCTCATCATGGATCGAATCATATCCAATAGGGTCCGATTTCTCCATTTTGAAACCCCGTTGAGTTGAGGTGTTCCTAGTGGAGTCCATTGAGAGACTATGCCATTTTTCTTGAGATAGTCTAGGAATTCCCGACTAAGGTATTCACCTCCTCGATCTGATCGAAGAATTTTAATGGGTTTTTCAGTTTGTTTTTCTACTTCATGTCTGAATTCTTTGAACTTTTCAAAAGCTTCAGACTTGTGTCTCATAAGATACACACACCCATACCTAGACAGATCATCGGTAAAGGTAATGAAGTAGATAAAATTGCCTCTAGTCGGCACATCAAATGGGCCACACACATCAGTATGTACTAGGGCAAGGAGATCTGTGGCCCTTTCCCCATGTCCAACAAAAGGGAGTTTGGTCATTTTGCCTTGGAGACAAGATTCGCAAGTTGGATATGACTTGAAAGTCAATGGACTTAATAGCCCATTTTTCTCCAATTTGTTGATCCTATCTTCTGCTATATGACCTAATCTCAGGTGCTATAGATATCTATCGTTTGGACTATCCCTAGGTCATTTGGCATTCACATTTTGCTCGATAGTTAGAATAGGTACATCAATATGTAGCTGATAAAGACCATTAATAAGAAAACCATTTGCAATTTTATTTCTTTTATAAAGAATGTTACAATGGTCCTTAAAGAAGGTAATCACATAGCCTTCTTGTGCTAAGTATGAAATAGAAATCAAATTCCTGCTAGCTGCAGGCACATAATAACAGTCTTTCAAAACTAAGTCTAAACTAGATCGTAATCAAAGAGGATATGTTCCCACGGCTACGGCAGCAACTCTTGCTCCATTACCGATGTGTAGGATTATGTCTCCATCCCTCAACCTCCTGCTATCCTCAAGACCTTGCATGGAAGTGCACAGATGAGCACTAGAACTAGAGTCAAGCACCCAACTGGATGTAGAAGAAATCGTAAGGTTAGACTCAATAACGAGCATAACTCCAGAAGGACCTTCCTTCTTATTCTTCAGGGTGGCCAGGTAAGTAGGGCAGTTCCGCTTCCAATGGCCGTCGCCGTTGCAATGAAAACACTTTCCTTTGACATCGGCATTTTTCTTCGGCTCTGTCTTCTTCTTCTTTGTTCCTTCCACCTTCTGCTTTTTCGCAGACTTTTTTTTCTTTCCATAAGACTTTCTTTTGGAAGAATTCCATTCCATAGCAAGAACTGAGCCTTTAGAACTTTTCATAGAAAGCTCAGCGGTAACCAGCATATTCATTAATTTGGCCAAGGAATTTTGAAGTTTATGCATGTGGTAATTCATGATGAATTGCCCATATGCATCAGTCCGGATTGTAGAATAATATCATTCTGTAGGTCCAAGTCTAACTTCACATCGAGCTTCTTAAGCTCTTCCATATCCTTGATCATTGTTAGATAGTCATCTTAGACTGATTGCCCATCACACATCTTAGCCTTAAAAAGTTGTTTCGTGACTTGATATTTGGCTGCACGACTCTGTTCACCAAACATCTTCTGTAGGTGAGCCAACATTTGGCAAGCAGTCCCGATATCTTCATGTTGGCACTGGAGCTCATCAGTCAGCGAGTCCAACATGTAATATCTAGCCTTATTATCTTCGTCTATCCATTTTTCCAAAGACACTCTCTGTTCAATAAATGGATGCGCTGGTAAGGTGGGAGGGTCCTGGTCCAAAACATGGGTTAGCTTCTCAGAATCCAAAATAATTTTGTAGTTCCTAAGCCAATCTTTATAATTGGATCCGGTCAGTCTGTGTGTGTCCAGGATACGTGCCAATGGGTTGGACATAGATATTTTTCTGTAGAGAGTCAAAGATTCTAGTTAGATA